>CM018681.1:50594103-50949103 GCA_009363875.1 Mikania micrantha
GGTGCAAACCAGACAACTTGCACATTCAAACACTTCAATTCCTGCAATCCCCTGAAATTTACGGGTGCTGAATCAGCCACTGGTCTGCTGCAGTGGTTTGAGAGTATGGAGAACACCTTCATCAACAGCGAATGCCCTGAGAATCTGAAAGTTCGCTATGCCACCAGTGTTTTCCAAAAGAGAGCACTGACTTGGTGGAATGGGGAAAAGCGAACTAGGGGAGTGGATGCTGCACTCGCACTGACGTGGACTGAGGTCAAGAACTTGATGACCACTGAATTCTGTCCTCGAAGCGAAATGAGGAAACTGGAGACTGAGTTCTGGGAACTCAAGCAGGATAGCGGGGAGAACGTCATCTATAATACTCAGTTCCATGAGTATAGTCTACTGGTGCCTCATATGGTGACACCCTTGGAGAGGGCGATTGAGAAGTATATCGGCGGGCTGCCGGTGCAGATTCAGGATACAGTCTATGGGAGCAATCCCAAAACACTTGAGGCTGCAATCCGATTATCTGCAACTCTTACTGATAATCACGTGAGGAATGGAACGCTTACTCGGAAGGGATATAAAAAGACTGACACCAAGACTACTGCAAAAGAAGTCAAAACTGAAGTCAAGTCTGAAGCTGCTAGCTCGTCCAAAAGCAGCAACAAGAAGAGAAAGAATCGGAACTTCATGGTCACTGTACCTGCTGCAAAGTCTGCGCAGCAATCATCAAACAATTCAACTGCCAGGAATTTCACTGGGAACACTCTTCAGTGTCATACCTGCCGTTATCATCACGCACCAAATTTGCCTTGTCGCGTCTGCAACAACTGTGGCAAATTTGGTCACTTTGCTAATGTTTGTCGGAGTGCACCGCAAGCACAAAGGTTGCAACATGCACCGCTTGCACTACCAGCTCCTCATGCACAACCTATACCAGCTGTACCCGTTCGCCAAGTACCTCAGGCACAGGCAAGAGCCTGTTATGAGTGTGGTGAAGTGGGTCATTTCAGGAATCAATGCCCAAAGTTGACCGGGAATAATCAAAGGGTGGCAAGAGGCCGGGCTTTTCAGTTGAATGCTCCAGCTGCTCAAGCCAACCAGGATGTGGTCAACGGTACATTTCTGATCAACAACTCTTATGCATCTGTCTTATTTGATTCTGGTGCCGATAGGAGTTTCGTTTCATATGATTTTGAATGCTTGCTTGGTAGAACACGTACATACTTAGATAAACCGTTCAATGTGGAGGTGGCTGACGGAAACACTATTGATATTGACACTATTATCGTTGGATGTACGGTGAACTTAAATGATCACGTTTTCCCAATTGATCTCATACCTATGCATCTTGGTAGCTTTGATGTTATCATAGGCATGGATTGGTTAGCCACCCACAGAGCGGAGATTGTTTGTCATGAGAAATATATTCGTATTCCTTTACCTTCGGGTGAAACTTTGAGAATATTTGGAGAAACTGCTAGCAAAGGTCTTAAGCTGATGTCATGCACTAAAGCACATAAGTACCTTAGGAAGAAATGTATAGCTTTCTTAGCACACATTGTGGAGAAGAAAGAGAAAGAAAAGAGAATTGAAGATGTTCCGGTGATACGAGATTTCCCAGAAGTTTTTCCAGACGATTTACCGGGTCTTCCACCAGAACGTCAGGTTGAGTTTCGAATCGACTTAGTACCTGGTGCGAACCCAGTCGCCAAAGCTCCCTACAGACTTGCGCCTTCGGAGTTGCAAGAATTGGCGAGCCAGCTACAAGAGCTGACTGACAAAGGATTCATTCGCCCGAGCCATTCACCATGGGGTGCACCGGTCTTGTTCGTCAAGAAAAAGGACGGGTCATTCCGAATGTGCATCGATTATCGCGAATTAAACAAACTCACAATTAAGAATCGATATCCACTGCCGCGCATCGACGATCTCTTCGATCAGCTTCAAGGCTCGGCATGGTTTTCAAAGATCGATCTTAGGTCTGGGTATCATCAGCTTCGCGTACATGATGATGATATTCCCAAGACAGCTTTTAGAACCAGATATGGCCATTATGAATTTTTGGTAATGCCTTTCGGCCTTACCAATGCACCTGCGGTTTTCATGGACCTCATGAACCGAGTTTGCAGGCCATACTTGGATAAATTTGTGATAGTATTCATTGATGATATTCTGATCTACTCAAAGACTAAGGAAGAACACGAGAAACACCTTAAGTTGGTTTTGGAGATCCTAAGGGAGGAGCGGCTGTATGCCAAATTCTCTAAATGTGAATTTTGGCTTAAAGAAGTTCAATTCTTGGGACACATAGTCAACGAATACGGTGTTCACGTGGATCCTGCAAAGATTGATGCTGTGAAGAATTGGAGTACACCGAAGACACCGACGGAGATTCGATCGTTTCTTGGACTTGCCGGTTATTATAGGCGGTTCATATCGAACTTCTCCAGGATTGCTGTCCCTCTCACTGCTTTGACTCAGAAGAATAAGCCATATGAGTGGGGACCAAAGCAAGAAGAGGCATTTCAGACCTTGAAGCAGAAACTTTGTGATGCTCCGGTCTTGACACTGCCTGATGGAAATGATGATTTTGTAGTCTATTGTGATGCATCCAACTTAGGTCTCGGTTGTGTTCTCATGCAACGGGGAAAGGTTGTGGCTTATGCATCAAGACAATTGAAAATTCATGAGAAGAACTACACTACACACGACTTGGAACTTGGTGCAGTCGTGTTTGCTTTGAAGATATGGAGACATTATCTTTATGGCACCAAGTGTGTAGTCTTTACAGATCATAAAAGTTTGCAACATATTCTGAATCAGAAAGAGCTCAATATGAGACAACGGAGATGGGTTGAACTGTTAAATGATTATGACTGCGAAATTCGCTACCATCCTGGTAAGGCGAATGTAGTAGCAGACGCGCTTAGTCGCAAGAGTCAAGTTCAGATCCATAGTGTCCGAGTGCACACTAACCTCCGTAATGATGTTCTCACAGCCCAACAACTCTCATTAGCTCAGGATAACTTGAAAAATGAGATGTCTTGCGGGGCTGAAATACTGTTGGAAACTAAGGATGATGGTTTAATGTATTACTTGAATCGATTGTGGATACCGAACAGGGGTGATCTCAGGATGACTATTATGAATGAAGCTCATAAGTCTCGTTACTCAATCCATCCGGGCTCTGATAAGATGTATCAAGACCTTAGGGGCTTGTACTGGTGGCCTGGAATGAAGAAGGATATTGCTGAATATGTGTCAAAATGTCTTAACTGTGCCAAAGTCAAGGCAGAACATCAGCGACCTTCGGGATTGTTACTACAACCAGAAATACCGATGTGGAAGTGGGAGAATATCTCCATGGATTTCATTACTAAACTCCCACGGACCGCGAACGGTAAAGATAGTATCTGGGTAATTGTTGATAGACTGACCAAGTCGGCTCATTTCTTACCGATACGCGAAACTTACCCTGTGCGGAAGTTAGCTCGTATCTACATTGATGAGATCATTAGCCGACATGGTATTCCCTTAAGCATAATATCGGACCGTGATGCTCGATTCACGGCACGGTTTTGGGAATCACTTCACGAAGCGTTTGGAACAAGACTGGATCTCAGCACCGCTTATCATCCTCAAACGGATGGTCAGACGGAGCGAACGATTCAGACATTGGAAGATATGTTAAGAGCTTGTGTCATCGATTTTGGTGGCAATTGGGATGGCCATCTACCATTAGTTGAGTTCTCGTATAACAACAGTTATCACGCGAGCATTGGTATGGCACCGTTTGAAGCTCTTTATGGCAGGAAGTGTCGGTCACCTATTTGTTGGACTGAAGTCGGCGATTCGCAGATTACTGGTCCAGAGATTATTCAAGAAACGACTGACAAGATCCGCCAGATCCGCGACAATCTGTTAGCTGCTCGCAGCAGACAGAAGAGTTACGCGGATAAACGAAGAAAACCTCTAGAGTTTGAAGTGGGAGATATGGTATTGCTTAAAGTGTCGCCTTGGAAGGGCGTTGTTCGGTTTGGGAAGAAGGGGAAACTTGCTCCACGATACGTTGGCCCTTTTAAGATCCTTGAACGGATCGGAGAGGTTGCTTACAAATTGGAACTTCCTCCTGAACTTAGTAATGTGCACCCAACGTTTCACGTGTCCAATCTAAGAAAGTGCTTAGCTGATCAGGATCTTCAGGTACCACTCGATGACATCCGCATCGATGATACCATGCACTTCGTTGAAAAACCAGTGGAGATAATGGATCGTGAGGTTAAACAGCTCAAACGCAGTAGAATTCCAATTGTCAAAGTACGTTGGGAATCGAAGCGGGGTCCAGAATTCACATGGAGCGGGAAGATCAGATGAAGCTTAAGTACCCACACTTATTTACTACGGTCACTCCAAGTTGAATTTCGGGACGAAATTCCTTTAACTAGGGGAGACTGTAACATCACTGTACTTTCGGTTGTCCGTACGTCCGTACATCCGTACGAATGTACTGTTACGACTGGATATTTATGATTATTAATGATTATGAGATTATTGATTGACTTTACTGATATTATCACTGTTGCTGGTATACATGGTTATAAATTATTATACGCGTAAACCACGGGAAGTTTAGTTAAAAATTCAACTACACAGACCCGTAGTGTTTATTGCAGTTACGTATTACTGATGATGAAGGATTATGGAATGAGAATGGATTTGGGATGGAACTGGGAGTTTGTTTGAGTCTGGTTACTAAACGTAGTCAAGGACCCATGGTCATGGTTTATCGAAATAGCGGTGGGACGGTGGCTAGGGAAGTTGCGACTGACCCTTACATATGCCCTATATATATGCATATTTCGGTCTATCATGGATGTGTCAGTGACTAGGGTTTAGTGGGTTTTGGTTTGGGAAATGATAATATTAAAGTTAATAAATGTTGGGAGTTAATTACGCGATGTGAGGTTACGGACATTAGTTAAACGCGAGTATTGATTTAGAAACATTAACTTAATAATGTATTCGCGTGGGTGACGATTCACACGAATATGATTATTAAGAATAATGTTCTAAAACGATATTCCATAAATCATAAATCAAATCGAAATACGGTACGAGCATCGGATTCGCAAAGGTGACGATCTTTACGAATACGTACGCGAGTAACGCTTTTCGACGAGATAGTTAAACATTATCAAACGATATTAATCTAATAAATGGAAACTAAAAACGTTTATTAGGAATCACAACCTAAAATGTTTTCGAATAAATTAAATTATTTAAATAATTATTTAACGAAAACGAAATGGAATTTATTTTACGAAACAAATTATTTAAACTTGTTTTAATTAAATAAAACTAATTTATTTAAAACAAGTTATTGTTTAAATATGTTACGATAGAAAACCGAGTAAGTTATTGCATTTCACAAGTGTTAAACGAGATCTTCTACGAGACCACAGATAATTAAAATAAATTTTAATTGATGAAACCATATGATTACTTAAACATCTTGTATCAAATATGCTTAACGAGTAAAACCGAACTATATTTTATTGTTGCGATAAAGACGAGACCGAACGCGCGGGAACGGGATGGGATTAAATGGTGGAAGACTCCACCATTTCCCCTCATTTCTTCCAACTCTCTCTCTCTCTAAAAACACACACACACACATTCTCTACCTTCTCTCTAGCTTCTTGGATTCGTTACTCAACCGATTTCAGAGATCTCGGTGTCCAGACGATCGTGTGAACGAGGGCTACAAGAGGGTACGAAGGAACTAAATTGTTGATCACGATTCGAAGGTAAGAAATCCCTTATGCTTTTCGGTTTGGGTGAAAACCCTATTTCGTGTATAGATATCAACTTTATGAACGATTTTGGGGTTTTGTTTGGTTTAAACCATGTTATTGTTGCGTCATGGAAAGCTTAGACGACTCTATAACCTGTTGGATGTCGGAAAAGATGGTGCAGGAGGGCTGAACCGCGAACCACAGGTCGGCGAACCTGCAAGGGTTCTGTCGAACCTTCTTGAGCGGGAAAGTGCAGATGGGCGAACCCTATGGGGAGCCGAACCATAGCAGGAGGGTAATCGAGCCTTGCATGAGCCGAACCCTGCTCCTACGCCGAACCCCATCTTTCTTTGGCCACTGCCGAACCCGGGGAACGAACCCTTAGCCCTGCGAACCCTATAGTTTGTTGGCCGAACCATATTCTACAACGAACCATCTACCAATCAGCGAACCCCTTAGGCCGAGCCTTGCATGGCCGAACCATGCATGGCGAACCCTAGTCCACATGGCTGCCGAACCCTGCTGTGTTCTTCTTGGCCGAACCCTAATCAAATTGGCCGAACCTTTTCTTTGAAATAAGAAGGTTCGCTGCTTTTGGGGTGCAACTCAATCGATTTGCATCAAACTTGAAGGTTAGAAGCAATTAGGGAACATGTGTATGTATATATGTATGAATAGGTATGCATGATGAACCATAGCCACCATCTTTTATATAATCACATAAGTTAAAGTAAGGGATTTTCTTATTAATGAGATAATTGATAGAGATAATGTAAACATGATTATTTAAACTAAAAAATGGATTCTTACAACTTAAATGGTGGTGTAGGTGTGTAATCATGCATGCATACACTAAGGACATATCTATATAGGTCTAAAAAGATGATATCTTTACAACTTATATGATCGGGATATAAGTGATTTAAAGATTTTATATACGTAAGATAATCAACACTAATGAAGTTAAAATTAGCGTTACGAAAAGGTAAATAATAAAAATCTCTAGTGTAATAACTTAACTTTGAATTAATTTACTAAGTTAATAAATACTAGAGAATTTAAAATACAATAAATTAGTGACGCTTAATATTCATTAAATAATTATACTCATGATCACCCATACACAATAATCACAGATTGTTGAGTTGACTTGAGTTACGCACGCGAGCGCGCATACCACGAGAACACATAATCTAAGGACCTCAAGTGAGTTCTCATAACCTCCCTTTCTTTAAACTGTTTTGTTTTAAAACTCGGAGGTGAAACATGTATACCAGATTAATTATTATTTTGATAATATAAGGTTTATACCTGTTTATCAATATGGTAATTACAACTTAAAATTTATTGATTATTATGGATTTTCTTTTATTATCTTATATCCGTGTAAACATTGTTATTGACTTAAGTCAATAACAAAGATTACATGTATTGTCACGTGGATGAGTTCCACATCCGTGAATCATTACTCTTAACTTCGGTTAATTGTTTTGACTTCATGTATTGTCACGTGGATGAGTTCCACATCCGTGAATCATTACTCTTAACTTCGGTTAATTGTTTTGACTTCATGTATTGTCACGTGGATGAGTTCCACATCCGTGAATCATTACTCTTAACTTCGGTTAATTGTTTTGACTTCATGTATTGTCACGTGGATGATTTCCACATCCGTGAAGTATTGCTCTTGACTTCGGTTAATTGCTTTGACTTCATGTATTGTCACGTGGTTAGCGACCACTCCATGATTCATGTATCTAACTTATGTTAAATACATAAGGAATCATGTATAGTCACGAACATTGATTGAGAATATGATTGATTGAGTTTGGTTGATTTGTTGTGATTGATTGCCTATATTTGATTATGATTATTTGTGATTGACTATGATTGATTTGGTTATGTGGTTATGTGATTGTGTATGTGTTTGGCTGTTGAATTGATGGATGTGTGTTGGATTATCTCATACAGGTATTCATATGGATCCTCTCAAGAAGATCATAAGTTTTATACCCGTTTTTAAACAAAGCATTTTATATAAAACCATTTTAAGCATAAACTTTCAAACGCTTTTTACTAAAACATTTTTAAATATAAAAACTTATGATTACTCACCAACTACTTTTGTAGTTGACACTTGTTTTCTTACATTGTTTCAGGTGATGGAGACAAGTAGGAATGAAGAGAGGATCTCTTCTATTTTGGACATCATCATCATATAGGATCTTGGACTTAGTTAATTAACTAAATTTCTGGCGATTAGAGTTTAGTTAGTTTAACTAAATCTTTTGTGTATTTGACTTACTTGATTCATGATGAACATGATTTTTGTGTAATTATTTTGGTTGATTAAATGATATGTGATGATTTGATTTAGATGCCCACGAGCTTTTGAACAATCTACACATCCCTCGTGGCATCCCGATGATTCCGCCGTCGGTCGGGGTGTTACATCTTATGTGCATCAAGACACATAAACACAACAATCGTGTCACCAACGATTCGTCGAGACAACACAAGTCAACACACACACACTCGGTTGAGCACACCGACACTTGGAGTTGTATGGGATACAACACACCACAAAACACATACTTACACCTATATGGTTATAGGTGCATACTAGCAGGGGCTAGCATTCGCAGACGCGAACACATACACACCGGGACTGCTGTAACAGGTGAGTTCACGGCCCCTTTTTACATTTTCTACCTTTGGGGGAGAAAACATTGCATACAAACTACTTTTGAACCACTTACACATTTTTGGTTTCTTTTGTACATGCTAATATCGTATATGCATATATGTGTGGCATTCATCCACAAAACTGATAAGTCCTCATTAAACACACCTCGAACCGTTAATAGCGCGTTGCGCTTAGCGTGGTAATTCTGAATAGTACTATTTGGGCCTGACAAGCCCCACTGTTGCGAGCCGTATGGCCACCCCGACTGGAGGTCGGAACAGTGCATAATTGACCAAACAACATTTGCCATATCTTGGATGGATATGGCGGGAGGCAGCATGTTAGCTTCGGTTGCGAACCCGCATATGATAGAAAACATATTGACTAGCTATCAATTGATATTGCATTGTATTGAAAAGTAGACCTGCTTACACTTACTTTAAACATTTGAATGTTTACTGCTGATTACAAACCTGTGCTCTCACCAACCTTTGTGTTGACCTTTTACTCGCATGTTTTCTCAGGTAACTAAGGCACGCGCACAAGGAATAGGATGCTAGGCTGGAGTCGCATGCATCTATTTTAGTGTCGTAGTTTACTAAACATTGATTACCATTTGATGTGTTGTGTAATGTTAAACAACTTTAATCGCTTCCGCAACTATTGTTACTTAACATTTTGAAAACCGTTTTAAATTAACGCTTCCGCTACCTATGAATGTTAAACTGTTTTGTTAACTTATATTTTACTTCCGCAACTCTGATTTTTACAAACTGTTTTATCCAAGTTACTGGACGTATGTATGAAACCAGACATATAGGTCTCGCAAGTTGTGTGACCGGAGACTACGATCCTGACAATCTGCCGCCGCATCGCGCCCCGGAAGGGACGAGATTTCTCGGGGTGCGACAGATTGGTATCAGAGACTCCGGTTATCGCGAATTAGGTTTGCATTTAGTGAACTTAGTATATAACCACTAGTCTCCACACAACACCTAGTGCTTAGTATTGTGATACTGGCATACATGATTGTACACACACGCTTATTACGCGCACCATAGCAAATGGCGTCATCATCGTCACCGCATGTGACTACACATGACGGTGGAAGCCGATCGCTCTACATGTTCCTTACGAGTACCTACCGCACACACTACATTAGTCATTGGGCAAACACTAACAGTTATTCTCGCTATGAAGATCATGGCTGGAAGACGTGGAGGACGCAGGAATGCGGGTGGACGTGGAAACATCAACCTGACTCACGCTGAGTTGAACGCCCTCATCAACGAACGGGTTGAGGAGGTACTTGCTGCACGGGAAGCTGTCCGTAACCAAAACCTACTGAACCAAGGTGACGAATCCTTTTCATATTCACCTTGCATCACAATTCAACACGTTTACCCGATACTTAACCCAACTCTACTCTTTGCATGTCTCAGGAGCAAATCCTAACCCTCCTCTCTGCACATTCAAAATGTTCCTGGATTGCAAACCCCATTCATTCAGCGGCACTGAGGGAGCCGTTGGGCTATTACGCTGGATTGAGAAGGCGGAATCAGCCTTCGCCATGAGAAACTGCAGGAACGAGGACAGGGTCAAGTTCGCTGCAGGGACATTCGAGGGAGCTGCCCTCACTTGGTGGAATGCCAACGTTCAGAACCTAGGGCTTGATGCAGCCAACGCTCTGCCTTGGGATAACTTTAAGCAAATGTTGAACCGCGAGTACTGCCCTCGTTGTGAGGTACAGAAACTTGAGACCGAGTTCTGGAACCACAAGATGATTGGTTCCGAGGTTGAGGCCTACATTGCCAGGTCTTATGAGTTAGCAAATCTGTGCCCGGAAATGGCAACCCCACCCTTCAAACATATAGAGAAGTACATTGATGGACTGCCACCTCAAATCCAAGGAATGGTACTCTCTGCTGACCCCATCACCATGCAACAGGCCGTGCGAGTAACTCACAAGCTCACTGACTCGGCTGTTGCACAAGGACTCTTACCACCCCGCGGTGCTGTAACCACAACCAATTACAAGGGCACACGCAAGTGGGATGACACCCTGAACAAGACTTCCACTCTTCAAACACCACCACAGCAACGTAAGTTTGGATCAACCCAAGCTTATGCCCCACCCATCCTAACCACCCAGAACCAAGGAGGTTATGCTGGGAAACACCCAAAATGCCACAAGTGCAACTTCCACCATGCACAGGGTCAGTGTGGCAGCTTTCAATGCCAGCGCTGTGGAAAAGGGGGACATGCAGCTAAAGACTGCAGGGGTGAACTACTTGCAAAGACCCCACAACCCCAACAACAACAACAACTTGAAGCACCAAAGGGCTGCTTCGAATGTGGAAAGCCAGGGCACTTCAAGAAGGACTGCCCACACCTGAAAAACAACATTAACAACCAACAGAACAACAATAATGGGAACAATGGCACGAGGGGACGAGCCTTCGTGATTGGGGCCAAGGAGGCCAGGAGGGATCCCAACCTTGCAACCGGTACGTATCTCTTGAACGATAATTATGCTTCTGTATTGTTTGATACTGGAGCTGAGAAAAGCTTTATATCTAAGGACTTTAATGAGATACTTGCCATTACCCCAAGGCCCTTAGAGTTTGAGTATACAGTAGTGCTAGCTGATGGTAAATTGATTGTAACTAATCACATTCTGAGGGAATGCACTTTAGAGCTAGCAGGCCATAAATTTAAGATTGACCTCATGCCGGTTACACTAGGCAGTTTTGATGTTGTAGTGGGCATGGATTGGTTGTCTGAAAACCAGGCCAAAATCATTTGCCACGACAAGGTTGTGCGCATACCTCTCCCTGGCAGAGAAACTCTAGATATCAAGGGCGAAAGGAGTGACACTCCTCTGAACATCATCTCGTGCATGAAAGCTCACAAATGCTTACGAAAGGGATACACAGCCATTCTGGCGCTTATCACCGACAAGACTGAAGAGGAGAAGAAAATAGAAGACATCCCAGTCGTATGCGACTATCCTGACGTATTCCCTGAGGATCTACCAGGACTACCACCACCTCGACAAGTGGAGTTCCGCATAGACCTTGTGCCAGGAGCAGCACCTATCGCACGAGCACCATATCGACTTGCACCTTCGGAGATGCAGGAACTGTCCAATCAACTGCAAGAGCTGTTGGACAAGGGTTTCATCAGACCAAGCTTCTCACCCTGGGGAGCTCCGGTCTTGTTTGTAAAGAAGAAGGATGGCACCTTCCGTATGTGCATTGACTATCGTGAATTGAACAAAGTAACAATCAAGAACCGTTACCCATTACCCCGCATTGACGATTTGTTCGATCAACTGCAAGGATCGGGTTATTATTCTAAGATCGATATGCGATCTGGGTACCATCAGTTGAGGATTCAGGAGGAAGATATACCCAAGACTGCTTTTCGCACTCGGTATGGCCATTACGAGTTTTTGGTTATGCCGTTTGGGCTGACAAACGCACCCGCAGTATTCATGGATCTCATGAATAGAGTGTGCAAACCCTACCTCGACAAGTTTATCATTGTCTTTATAGATGATATTCTCATCTACTCCAAAACCCAGGAAGAACACAAAGAGCATCTGCAATTGGCTCTTGAACTACTCCAGAAAGAGAAGCTGTACGCTAAACTCTCAAAGTGTGACTTCTGGATTCGAGAAGTCCAATTCTTAGGTCATGTTGTCAATGAACAAGGGATTCATGTTGATAAATCTAAGATAGAGGCGATCAAGAACTGGGAAGCACCAAAGACCCCAACTGAGGTGCGACAATTCCTAGGATTGGCCGGCTATTATCGACGATTTATTGAAGGATTTTCGAAGATAGCCCAACCCCTTACCGCCTTAACCCATAAGGACAAGAAGTATCTCTGGACTGACAAACAAGAAGCTGCATTCCAACTTCTCAAGTAGAAGCTCTGTAGTGCACCTATCTTATCACTTCCTGATGGAACGGATGACTTCGTAGTATATTGCGATGCCTCGATACAAGGACTCGGCTGCGTACTGATGCAGCGAGACAAGGTGATCGCATATGCTTCTCGACAACTGAAAGTCCACGAGAAAAACTACACCACTCACGACTTGGAACTTGGAGCCGTGGTATTTGCACTCAAGATCTGGAGACACTACCTGTATGGTACAAAGTGTACAATATACACCGATCACAAGAGTCTCCAACACATATTCGAGCAGAAGGAACTGAACATGCGACAGCGTCGCTGGCTCGAACTCCTAAACGACTATGAGTGTGCTATCAAGTATCACCCGGGGAAGGCCAATGTAGTGACCGATGCTCTAAGCCGGAAAAACACTTCAAAACCCAAGAGGGTACGAGCTTTACAGCTCACAATCCTTCCCAATCTCCCTGAACAGATACGTAATGCCCAGGTGAAGGCACTTAAACCAGAAAATCTAGCGGCAGAATCACTAAGGGGAATGGAGCAACAACTTGAAATAAAAACCGATGGTTTACAGTATTTCATGGAACGCGTCTGGGTTCCACATCATGGAAACTTACGAGACCTTGTGATGGACGAGGCTCACAAATCCCGATATTCCATTCACCCTGGATCTGATAAGATGTATCATGATCTGAAGGTACTTTACTGGTGGCCACACATGAAAGCCAACATCGCCACCTACGTAGGCAAATGCTTGACCTGTGCCAAAGTCAAGATCGAGTACCAGAAACCCTCTGGATTACTCACACAACCCGAGATCCCTATGTGGAAGTGGGAACAAATCTCCATGGATTTCATTACCAAATTACCCCGAACACCTAGTGGATGTGACACTATTTGGGTAATTGTGGATCGACTGACCAAGTCAGCACATTTCCTTGCGATAAAGGAAAACGACAAAATGGAAAAACTAGCCAGAATCTATGTTAAAGAAGTAGTCTCGCGACATGGAGTGCCAACCTCCATCATTTCAGATCGAGACGCCAGATTCACCTCTAACTTCTGGAAATCATTACAAAAATCGCTTGGCACATGGTTGGATAGGAGTACAGCATACCACCCACAAACTGATGGCCAGAGCGAACGCACGATACAAACTCTTGAAGATATGCTACGAGCGTGCGTAGTAGACTTTGGTAACAGCTGGGAAACTCACCTGCCGTTGGTGGAGTTTTCCTACAACAACAGCTACCACACCAGTATCAAGGCAGCGCCTTTTGAGGCACTCTATGGCAGGAAATGCCGATCACCCATCTGCTGGGCGGAGGTGGGCGACAGTCAGCTCACTGGCCCGAAACTTGTACACGAAACGACGGAGAAAATCGTGCAAATCAGAAACCGCATGGCAGCAGCTCGAGATCGTCAAAAGAGTTGTGCCGACAAACGCCGAAAGCCTTTGGAATTTCAAGTAGGAGACAAAGTCCTTCTAAAAGTTTCGCCATGGAAAGGCGTCATTCGTTTTGGTAAACGAGGCAAACTGAACCCACGGTATATTGGACCTTTCGAGATCCTGAAAAGGATTGGTCCAGTGGCATACCAACTCAACTTACCAGCCGAGCTCGACGGAGTTCACAATGTATTTCATGTCTCGAATCTGAAGAAGTGCTTATCAGATGAGACACTTATAGTTCCACTGCATGAGATCCAGGTGGATGAGCAACTACGGTTCGTGGAAGAACCGGTAGAGATCATGGACCGTGTGGTCAAACAACTCAAACAGAGTAAGATTCCTATTGTTAAAGTTCGATGGAACTCGAAACGCGGACCTGAATTCACGTGGGAGCGTGAGGATCAGATGATGCGCAAATATCCCCATCTCTTCAAGCAGACAACGTCGAACGCCGACACCAACAAATAAATTTCGGGACGAAATTCCTTTCAACAACGGGATGATGTGACAACCAAAAAATTTTTGTTTCTCAAACACTCTTGTTTCTCAAACACTACCAACAACAACCAAATTTCGGGACGAAATTTCTTTCAACAAGGGGATGATGTGACTCCCGGCAATTTCAGGTAAATTGCAACTCTTATTTTCTTTACGTTTCACATTCATACTTGTTGCATTTCATTTAATTATGTTTAATTAGATGAGTGAACACAAACAACTACGAAACGATAGTCTGAGAAACTGTCGAATTGTACATTGCACATTGGTTTTGTAGACCAAGTGTGGCAAACACAACACTAACACAAAACAATGATTCGGGGAATTATTGAATTGTGCATTACACGTTGATTAGGATTAATCAAGCGTGCAAACACTTCGTTAGTTACGAACACAAACTAGCAAAGATAATTCGAGGAATTATCAAAACACACACACGAATCTCACGAACGTTGGTGATCAACCAAACTTATGTGCTACTTTGTGTTTATGTGCTTGAACGAGCATTAGATACTTTGGATAAATGTTAGGAATCGTGTACGAGCGAAATCGTATCAACGCAATCGAAAAACAAGGAAATGGACTCATCGCGGTACGCGATGATCCCTCGGCGAGAGGCTTCGCGATACGCGAAGCGGTAGCGGGGACACTGAGTCCCGAATCTCTCCGCGATACGCGAGAAACAAATTTGATCGGCCTCCGCGGTACGCGAAGGCCATGAAGATCAAAATTTTCTATAAATGAATCCCATTCACCTCCTATCCGATCTTTACCCATTTTCTTCGAACAACCTCGGCTATACTCGACCAAAACCCACTGATAGCAGCCTCCAACCCCCCTGGTACCATCCTTGGAGCTATTCTTTACATTGGTGGACTATTTGGAGCCATTGGAGCTTGTAGGAGGTATTTGAAGCCATCAAGAAGCTTGGAGCAACCATCAACCCACTGGAACTCCATCATCAATAGCCATCACCACTGAAATCTTGCATCTAAGGTAGTTTCTTGTGTTTATCAATAGTTAGATCGTACATGCAATGGGCGAAAACCCACATGCAACTCCATGTGAGCATTTTGCACGATTTTGTTGAAAATTTGTTGAGTTGATGCTATAGATTTACTGATTTTAGTGTTTAGAAATGTTGGAATTGAGTTTTGGTTAAGTTAGGTTTGATTTGATGATGACTTGGACAAACTTGCCATAAAAGGAAACTTTTATGTACAAGTCTTGGATTTGTGATGATCTAGACATGTTAGACATGTCTAGATGTTGTTAAATGTGTATTGGAGTGTTTAAAAACACATTGGGGTATTTGATTTTTGTCAAAAATATGGGTTGTGTAAATTTTCTATAAATGGAAACTTTTAAAAATCAAAAGAGGGCTTTTGGTGTTTTAAAGTGTTTTGATGAACTTTGATTGTTGAAACATGTTAAGAAATGATTTTTAACATGTTTAGAAACTTCGTTTTGTGAAATCAAACTTTTAAACGAATACTTCCAAATAAGGAAACTTTATTTGGGCAAAACGGCATAAATGGTGATTTATGCGCAAACGACATGATTTAAGAGTTTAAACGTGTTTTATAATCATATTGGAAGTTAGTAGTTTTATGAAATGGAATTTCATAACCACACTTTCTTAAATGGGAAACTTTCTAAAAAAATGGTAACTTATGTGATTAGAGTCATAGGATGCATGTTGGTGTCTTATGTGCATCAAGGCACATAAACACAACAATCGTGTCACCAACGATTCGTCGAGACAACACAAGTCAACACACACACTCGGTTGAGCATGCCGACACTTGGAGTTGTATGGGATACAACACACCACAAAACACATACTTACACCTATATGGTTATAGGTGCATACTAGCAGGGGCTAGCATTCGCAGACGCGAACACATACACACCGGGACTGCTGTAACAGGTGAGTTCACGGCCCCTTTTTACATTTTCTACCTTTGGGGGAGAAAACATTGCATACAAACTACTTTTGAACAACTTACACATTTTTGGTTTCTTTTGTACATGATAATATCGTATATGCATATGTGTGGCATTCATCCACAAAACTGATAAGTCCTCATTAAACACACCTCGAACCGTTAATAGGGCGTTGCGCTTAGCGTGGTAATTCTGAATAGTACTATTTGGGCCTGACAAGCCCCACTGTTGCGAGCCGTATGGCCACCCCGACTGGAGGTCGGAACAGTGCATAATTGACCAAACAACATTTGCCATATCTTGGATGGATATGGCGGGAGGCAGCATGTTAGCTTCGGTTGCGAACCCGCATATGATAGAAAACATATTGACTAGCTATCAATTGATATTGCATTGTATTGAAAAGTAGACCTGCTTACACTTACTTTAAACATTTGAATGTTTACTGCTGATTACAAACCTGTGCTCTCACCAACCTTTGTGTTGACCTTTTACTCGCATGTTTTCTCAGGTAACTAAGGCACGCGCACAAGGAATAGGATGCTAGGATGGAGTCGCATGCATCTATTTTAGTGTCGTAGTTTACTAAACATTGATTACTATTTGATGTGTTGTGTAATGTTAAACAACTTTAATCGCTTCCGCAACTATTGTTACTTAACATTTTGAAAACCGTTTTAAATTAACGCTTCCGCTACCTATGAATGTTAAACTGTTTTGTTAACTTATATTTTACTTCCGCAACTCTGATTTTTACAAACTGTTTTATCCAAGTTACTGGACGTATGTATGAAACCAGACATATAGGTCTCGCAAGTTGTGTGACCGGAGACTGCGATCCTGACAATCTGTTGTTGCTCGAGCCCCGGAAGGGACGAGATTTCTCGGGGTGCGACATAATAAATCTTTTAGCTAGTTTTAAAAATGAAATTCAATAATGGTCCTGATAAAGTTATAAGGTGTACACATTGTAATTGAGCCCGTCACACTGTTGATAAATGCTTTGTAATAATTTTTTATACATCTTTGATGAAACCAACAGGTATTCAGAGTAAGAAAACTAGAACATGTAATAATATTGTTGGTGAAAATGCTGATAGTTGTACATGTGTTTCGTCTACTACAACTTCTCTTACTCCTGAGAAGGTTGCAAAGTTGTGCTTGTTAAATGAAAAATCCAATGGTGGTCCTCAAAGTTACAATGTGGTAGGTAAGTTAATTAATCCTATTTGTTCAAGTAGCTTTAGTAGATCGACCGACCGATAATTTTTCAAATAATATTAAGGTAGCAAAGAAACTTGGTTGGATGGTTGACTCAACGTCTGATCATAACATGATGATGTTAGATGAAGGAGTAATTGATAAAGTATATGTTTCTTATTTTAACATAAGAGTTAAACATCATACTGGTACAAGTGATTTTGTAATAAAAATTTGTAAAATAAAATGAAATAATACTATTACCATTTACGATGTGTTTGCTATTCCTGAGTATAATATAGATCTAATTTCTGTGTTTAAATTCACTAGAGATAATAAGGTGGTTGTTTCTTTTAATGAATCATGTTGTTATATTCAGTACTCTGTAACAAAGAAAATCATGTGACTCGTGATGAGTTAGATGGTCACTATTTCTGTGGTAATTCAATGATTTCTATGTTGTGTTGCAATAGTTATGAAAATATAAATCTATGGCACTATAGACTAGGACATCCTTCGGAAAAAGTATTATATGTTCTCCAAGAAAGTTTAAGGCTTAAGTTTAGAAGTGATGTAATTCCATGTGAATTATGTCATAGGGCTAAGCAACACAGAGAATCTTTTTTCTTCGGTAGGTTGTTGTTATTTCGAAGGGGATTTTCTCTAAAGTCCTAGTCTGAATGTGTATTGATAGCTACTTTTTAATTAACAGGACTCCATCTAGTACTGAAAGGTTGATCTCCTTATCAACTATTATATTAAACATGTTTTGTGTCACATTCGTACATGTGGTTGTTTGTGTTTTAGTACTATTTTTAACAGCTCTAGTAGGTTCAGTGTCATGCTGAAAATTATGTATTTCTTGTATATTCCAATTAAAAAAAGGGATACAAATTGTGGAGTCTAGATAGAAACACTGTTGTAATTTCATGTGACCTAGCATTTGATGAATATATATTTCCTTTCAAGAAACAAGGTGTTTTTCCATAATTAAAGTCAAAAAATGATAAATTTGTTTGTACATTATTTTTTTTTTATTTGTTGGATATTCCTGTTGTTGAAACCGCTTAAGGTGACTCATGTCCCGATGATAAGGAGAGATTTAGTTATGATAAAACATATCTTAATCTACATGGAGTTCAATAGCTAGTTAATGGGTTTAAGAATAATAAAGGTAAAGCTTATAATCAACAACCCATTAATTCTGAGATGCAGTCTGGATGGGGGTGAAGGTGGAGATATAGTTGATGAAAACAACTCTCCTGTGGGAAATGAGTTTGATAAAAATGTGTCTATTGTTCTTAGGAGATCTACTAGAAATGTAGTCTTTCCTCAAAAATTGAGAGACTATATTGTTGATCGAAAAGTAAAAATATGGATTGGAGAATATTCTTACTTATGTTAAGTTATCTGTTGAAAATATGTTTCTACTTGTGTGTTAAATATGAGCTGTGAACCTAGGAGTTATTGGCGCACCCCGGGTTTTCTGGCCGTCGAGGTCACGAGCAAGAATGGTCGTGTAGGATCGCAGTCTCCAGTCACACTTGTGACACTTACATGTCTTGTTAATTACGTACATCCAAATTCTTGGATAAAACATTTTAGTAAATCATAGTTACAAAAGCTAAGTAAATTGTTTTCAAAACATTACAAATTATAAGTGGGGTAAGCGATTTAAGTTTTTTAGTCATTACATAGCAAAAAAAAATAGTTAATATGTTTTCAACAACCTAAGATATATGTAGATGCATGAGACTTCGTCCTAGCATCCTAGTCCTGAGTGCGTACCTTAGTAACATGAGAAAACACGTGAGTAAATGCCAAAACAACGGTTGGTAAGAACACAGGTTTTACAATAGCAGTAAACAGTAAATGTTTAAAGTAAGTGTTGTAGGACTACATATCATTACAATGCAATACCGATTGATAGCTACTAATATAGTAAATAAAGTAAGGTTGGCCTCCCAGGAGCGATAAGTGGGGCTTGTTAGGCCCAAATAGTACTATTCATATTTACCACGTTGTGCGCCCCACGCTATTAACGGTCCGATTTGTGTTTGTGAGGACTTTGTTGTGATTGTGAGCCACACATATATAAGTGATAAAGCATGTCCATATGTCTCGATAAATGTGTTGTTAAAGAACAATTTAGTATTTGATACCGATGAAGGATACTATATTCCGCCTACACAACTACCTTGCTTGGTGGTTCAAAATGGAAGTGTAGGTATCTACTTAAGTAGTCTGCTCGTACCGTTCTAAAAAGAGCGCTGACAGGCGTATTTGAAAATATGTTTTTGGGCTCAAATATCTAAATTTCAGCGAGATAGGGTGTGGATAGGTAGAATTTCCATTCCACTCCAATCCCTTTAATGGATCCCCGAAGTAGACGGGTGCAAATGGAATTTCAATTAAAGGCGCTATAACCACTGAGGATGCCAACAAAGCAAACTCAAAAAATCGTCTCCTGTCCTAGGTCACTGAAAGGGATAGATGTTTCTCTCCAAATGTAGAAAACTGTGAAAAAGGGGTCATGAACTCACCAGGCAGTGCAGGACCTGATGTGTGTGTTCGCAACCTGCGAATGCTAGCAACTGCTAGTAATCACCTATAATCATATAGGTCATGAGTATGTGTTTTGTGGTATGTTGTATCCCATACAACTCCATGTGTCAGTGTGCTCAACCGAGTGTTTGTGTTGACTTTTGTTGATTTTGACGAATCGCTGGTGACACGATGGTTGTCTTTGTCGCACCCCAGCCTTCCCATCCTGTCGAAGCACAACGGGACTGTCAATATCCCAGTCTCCGGTCATACAGTTGCGAGACCTACATGTCTGGTCGCCTACATTCATCCACATACTTGGACAAAACAGTTTTATAAAATTAGGGTTGAAGAAGTAGATGTTTAAGTTATCAAAGAAACGTTGAAAATATAGGTGGCGGTAGCGATTAAAGTAGTTAGGATTACAAATCATAACAAAAGGATATTAAATGTTCAATGATTTTAATGGCCTAAGACACTAAAGTTGATGCATGGGACTCCATTCCTAGCATCTTATCCTTAAGTGCGTGCCTTAGTTACTTGAGAAAACATGCGAGTAAAAAGGGTCAACACAATGGTTGGTGAGAGCACGTGTTTTTCCTAAGCAGTAAACATTAAAATGTTTAAAGTAAATGTTGTTGGATTACATATCATTACAATGCAGTATCGATTGATAGCTAGTCAATACAGTTATATTATATGTGGGTTCGTACCAAAGCTGACTATTGTGCCTCCCACCATGTCCATCACAAGACAATGGCAAAGTGTGTTGGTCAATATTGCACCAATTCCGACCTCCAGTTGTGTTGGCCTCCTAGGCACGATGGGTGGGACTTGTCAGGCCCAAATAGTACTATCCAAGATTACCACGCTAGGCGCTCGGCCCTACTAACGGTTCGAGGTGTGTTTGCGAGGACTTTGAGCTTGTGACATTGCCACACACATACATATAATGACAACGCATATCCATACGTTTTCAAAATAAGTTGTTGTATCAAAAACAGTTTATCATACAATGTTTTCTCCCCTAAAGGTAGAAAAGATAAAAGGGGCCGTGAACTCACCTGGTAAAGCAGTTCCAGTTTAAGCCTGTTCGTGAATGCGAATGCTAGCAACCTGCTAGTGAGCACCTATAATCATATAGGTCGTGAGTATGTGTTTTGTGGTGTGTTGTATCCCATACAACTCCAAGTGTCACTGTGCTCAACTGAGTGTGTGTGTTGAGTTGTTTTGAGAACGAATAGTTGGTGACATGTTTGTTGCATTTAGTTTATTTATGTCTCTTAATGCGAGTAAGACATCAACATGCATCCTATGGCTATAATCATGATGGTTTCACATAAGTCATGTTTTTAAAATCATAATGTTTCCGTTTCGGGAAAGTTTCTATATTTAGAAAGTTCCTATTTTTGGAATGTATAGTGATGAAATGCCATTTCATAAAATTAATACTTCTAGTATGTTTATAAAAACACGTTTAAATACTTAAAATATATCATTTGCGCATAAATTGCCATTTATGCCATTTTGCCCAAATAAAGTTCCTAAAATAGTAAGTATTCCTTCAAAAGCTCGTTTTCAAAAGTCAAAGTTTCCAAATATGTTAAAAATCATTTTTAAACATATTTCAATAATCACAAATCACCAAAACAAGTTCAAGCATCAAAATCCCTCTTTTGATTTACAAAAGTTTCCATATAGAGTAAGTTTCTATAAAATCATGTTTTTCACAAAATCGACTACCCAAATGTGTTTCTAAACACTTCAATATGCATTTGACAACCTAGACATGTCTAACATGACTAGATCATCACCAAACTACAACATGCAACAGAAAAGTTTCCTTTTATGGCAAGTATGTCAAAATCAACATAATGTCAACCAATACGCAATCCTAGATGATTTATATCTTCAATCTACATCAAAATACATTAAAATCACACAAGAACCAACTGCATTTCGTGCACAAGAGCCACGTGGAGCTGTACATGTTCAAACACCCTTGCATGTGTGTTTTTACACCATTCATGTACGATCTAACCATAGATAAGCATAAGAGACTACATTAAGAGCTCTTAAATGGACGAATCTGGTCTTGACAGAAGCTAAAAGTGGCTGATGAGGGTCTTCTTGCTTGTGGATGGTTTCCAAGACTTCTCCTTGAAGCTCCAATGGTCCAAGATCACCAAGAATGAAAAGGAATGGCTCCAAGAGAGTTTCCATAGCGTTCAAGTGTTGATTTCAGTGAGATTTAGTCGAGTTATCATGTAAGAACTCGGAGAAAGTGTGAAAGAACTGAGTGGGAAGAGATTGGGGTTGCTTTGATAACGTTTTGTCGTCTGGGACTCGTCGCGTACCACCAAAGCCGATCATGCATGGCCTCGGCGTACCGCGATGAATATTATAATCGGTTTTCATCCCGAAACACGTTGCGTACAGCCAAGGAATCCGGAGTTCAAAACTCCCGCTCATGCTTCGCGTACAGCTGGGGATCTCGCCGAGGGGTCTTGGCGTACCGTGAAGGCTTCATTTCTTTGCTTTTTGAGTTCGTTGATTCAATTTCTTTCGTGTTTGATTCTTAACGTTTATGCTAAACATCTAATACATGTTTAGCACATAATCACATAGTAACACATATGATTGTTTGATTATTGTTTGTTCACCAACGTTCGTGAGACTCGTGTGTATTTTGATAATTCCTCGAATTATCTTTAACAGTTTATGTTCGTCGTTACGAACTGTTTGCATGCTTGATTAAAAATCAACATGTAATGCACAATCCAATAATTCCCCAAATTATTGTTTTGCGTTTCTGTTTGTGTTTGCCAAACTTGGTTTCCAAAACCAATGTGCGGATTCGGTAGTTCCTCGAACTATCGTTTCGTAGTTGTTTGTGTTTGACTCATTTAATTAAACATAATTAAATGAAATGCAACAAGTATGAATGCGAAATGCGGAGTTGTAAGAGTTGCAATTTACCTGAAATTGTCGGGTGTCACAGTGTTTTAGTTTGTTTATGTGTCATATTGACCATAAAACGCAAGTAGGTATCATCATACATCCTACGATCCTACTCAAGTATGTCACGTATGTCAATCATGTAGATTTCTATTTTTGAAAAGTTGCTATTTTTGGAAACTTTCTGTTTTAGGAAACTTTCTATTTATAGAAAGTTTATATTTTTGGAAAATTAAGTTATGAAATCCCATTTCATCAAGCTACTACATCCAACATATTCATAAAACACATTGATCATGTATTCAAGTACTACAAGTTCCCATTTCATCCTATTTGGCATTTTCCAGAAATAAAGTTTCTAGTTTTAGTAAGAATTCGTTTAAAAATTCGTTTTCACAAATCAAAGTTCCCAATATGTTTATATAACATTCTTAAACATATTACAACATCATCAATTTTTCAAAAATCAAAGTTTTCAACCTTAAGGTCATGGGTTCTAGTCATGGGCATGACATCTTCTCCGCAAGGCCACCGACTTGGGTGCTGGCGCCCGCGGTTTACCAGTTCCACTCAGTTAGTCGGGTATTGAGGGGGCCTGGGGTTTACCACGCAAGTGGGTCCCAAGTCATCAAAAAATAAAGTTACTATCAATAGTAAGTTGTTACCAAATGCAATATTTTTGCAAATCTTAATACCCAAATAAGTTTTTAAACCTTCCAATCTACATTTAGCATCTTCTAAAGACATCTAGCACATCTAGAACATCATTTAACAACAATATCCATTCACAAAGTTTCCATATATGTTATGTTTTGTAATGTGACACCCAGTATCTAAACAGTAGGCTTGTACGATCGATTTTGTACGTAACTTATTTGTAATGCATATTATGTGAATACAGTAGGAAACAATTTGTTAAAATTGTGAAATCAATATTTAGAAATCAAAAGTACACCGGATAACACGAAAAAATAACAAGTATGTAGTTAGAATATTATTATGGGTGAACGTATGCGAGGATATGCAAATCAAAACAATAACGGATATCGTTACAAGGATATTAAACTAGCAATGTATTCATGTGGGTGACGATTCGCATGAATATATCTGGGAGTTTAATGTTCTGAATGCTATATTATAACTGGGAAACCAAATCGGAAGTCGTGTTCGTACGGGTGACGATCTGTACGAATACGAGCGCAAACGATTCGATACGACGAAACATTTAAAATAAACGTTTTCGAAAATTTAAAAATATTTTGAAGATATTTAGAATATTTATTAGGAATTACCACGTCAAGAGATTTAAAAACATCTATTTATATAAACATACGAATAGTTTATGCAACGTAACGTAAATAACGCATTACGCGAAACTGAGCGAAACCTAACATATCTGAACACCTCGAACTATATAAGCCATGAATCACAACATTTAATGATACAACTACCACTTTCACTCTCTTAATCCGGTTCCCTCTCTCTTTACTTTCTCTCTCTACAATTTGAAAACCCAAATCACTCAAAACTCAACCAAATCAAGTGATTTTGGTGTCAAAACAATCCTTATAACGAGTAGAACACGAAAGTACAAAGGATCTGAGGTTGGAATCAACAAAAACGAAGTAAAAAGGATCATGAACTTATGTTTTTTAGGGTTTTCATTAAACTCGGCTATACGAACTTGTAACCGGGTTCAAGGTCATCAAATCACAAAGGAGACTCATGAAACTGGTCTAGGATCACTTGGAACATGATAAGAAATGGATTTGAAGGGTTGAAGTTGGACGGAAATAATCTGGGAATAGTATCAATAAATGAACACCAAGAAGGTGTTAGTATCAATGGTTTTTCAAAAAAAGCTGCGTTTTTCGTCAACAATAGTAAGATCGACGACCCCACAGCCCAGCTCTCATCGACACTATTAAGGTCGATGAATTCCAAGTGGAGCAGACCCAGGGGTGTCGATATTAAAAGTCTCGATTAGCTTAGATTCGATACCAAAGTGTGGGTGTTGATACTATAGTATTGACAGTGATGGGAAGAGTTTTCATGCTACAGTTGACACTGTTATTGTTGATACCAAAGTGTGGGTGTCAATACTATAATCAAGTTGGGGTTGTTAAAGTCAAGGTTAAAGAAGGTCATGATCGAGGGTATCGACAAAGTGTTCCTCGGTGTTTCCATGTGTTAACCGAAACTATGAGTCATCGATGCTACCTTGGGGGCCTTCGATATTAATATCTATATATAGTCTAAATAGTTTAAATATCAAATGATTCAAGAAACCATGAAAAGTTGGTCGGGTTAGGCTTAACGGGGGCTAATCTGATTCCAAACTCATGAATTAGGGTTTCACAATCAAAAAACATGAAATTTTATTAAAATTTTTTGACAAATAAGATGTAATTTAATGTTCAAAGGATAATAATAACACATTTTGACAAGTGATAGCAATGAAATAAAAAGGTAGTTTTATTAAACAATTATTACATTTTCTTTTTAATTTCATTGGTATACATGTCAAAAATGATCTTAAAAACAACGTTGGTCTTTTCAAATATTACAATCACATATTTGGTCACATAAATTAAGACCTATTCGAAAATGGATAAGTGTTCAACAAGAGTAATAGGATTAGGACATATAAACAACACCTAGTAATACATTTGAGAAGGGGTAGGTTAATTAGGTCAAAACATTTAGCCTAATACATAGTCCTAAGCACAACAACTGAATGACTTGAAATACTTACAATATAAAACTACAAAAAATGAAATCAGGTGATGAATTTACTCTAATCATAACAAACGAGCATACACATTCTTGAAATCAATCAATCCTACCAAAACACAGACGAGTTCATTGCCCCATTTCTAAACAATTTTGTTTTATAACTGCAGGGCTGAGAAGCATGCTTAAATATTTTCTTATGATTGTATTTTGTGTGTTTTACTTCCAATTATTTTATTATGTATGAATGTTATCATAGATGAAATTTAAATAAACTATTTTACAGGTTCTTATAAGTTTAGTTACTTATATTATGGGTAGTTAAATAGATTTCATATGTTGTTCATTGGTAAGAATCAAGTACAATATCCAAATCCATATTTTCAATGTATAAATTTAAAGTTTTCAAAAATCAATTGCTTTTTTTCAACAAATCAAGTACACATTTTGGACGAATCAAGTTTTCAAATACAAAGAATCAAGTACGAAACAAGTGCCCCTTTTAGTCGAAATTCTGGGAAATATCAAAGATAACATGTGCAGACGAATCAAGAACGAGTCAAGACGAAACAAGTATGAATCAAGAAGTCCTATAATTCAAGAAGTCCTAGCTAGACTTGTTGATTATAGGCCACATGTGGGATGATATTTATAGAATCTACTAACCTGCAAAGATTCATTTGATTGTAACTCGAGTTGACCATAGACCCGAATCAATATGACTTAGTAATGTTTAACTATTAATTTAGTTAAGCATTATAAATACTTTTCCAACATCCACATCAGGATCATGGGAATTATCGGCTGAGGAAATGGAAACGTTGGTAAATTCGAAGAATCAATTTTGGCGTGAATAAAAAGAATCAAGAATGGTATTGGTAGGTGGTGAGACGTTTAAATTTTCACTCATAACAATATCATATATCGTCCGATATGTGGTGGGCTGGCGACTGGGCTTGACCATATGTATGCCCTAAATACAAACATACCTGGCAGGATAGGATAGGTGTCATTAGTGAGGTTAAGTTTGAGACTCCAATGGGTTTGTCTAGAATCACTTTTCGAATACAAAACTATATGAACTCACCAACCATGTGTTGACCTTATCTTTTTGCATGATTTCTCATGTCACGAACATGTTTAAGCTATAGGAGCTTATGATACTTACTAGGATGCCCTGGTAGAGGACCTAGTATCTTTTGGATGTTCATATATTTTGAACATCAACACATGAATCATTTGTATATTTTGTGAAGATACAAGATAGTTAGTTTACGATTCTTTATGGTAGATTTACATTGTTAAATTATGAACCATGAGGTGATTTAATTTAACTTTGTAATTCTATTTCAATTTAGCATTTCTCATTATATATCATGTGCATCAAAACAATCGGATCATTTCCAAATCACACGATATCACACCCTGAGACCATTCCGCCCGATGAGAGATCCGATCCGGCCCACCGGCTCAGGTTTTTACATGCATTACCTAGACATCTCTATTCACAATCTCGTTCAAAATACACAAATAAACATACACGAACATTCAAAAATTCGTGCATGTTTGCTTAGTGTCACACCCCGAGCCGGCGGGGTTGGATCGGATTTCCCCATCGGGCGGAAGGTTCCTGGGGCGCGATATCGTGGGTGATAATCGTGATGATCAGATTGTTTACATTGCACATGATATAAATGAGAAAATGCTAACTAGAATAGAATTACAAAGTTAAATTACATCAGTATCGTTTATAATTTAACAATGTAAATCTACCATAAACATCATAAAGTTTCTATCTTGTAACTATACAAGATATACAATATAATTGTATAATGATGTCCCAAAAGTATGCAGGTCAAAAATACTAAGTCTTCTATCTGAAGTCCTAGTCCAAGAGTAATAACTTCTTAGTTGACCTGTTCGTCACCTGAGAAGTCATGCAAAAAGATCAAGTCAACACATGGTTGGTGAGTTCATGTAGTTTTAGAAAATGAGTTTGAATAACTAGAATGACAACCTTAACCTCACCATTAACCACGTATACCATCCAATTCAGTATGCTTATATATAGGGCATATGTAGGGGAACAAGCCCCAGCCAACATCCCACCACATACCAAATCACATGATATATTGTTCCTGGTGATAATTAAGCGTTTCATCCCACAACTTTGGTTTCATAGCATCTGATTCATAGAATTTGATTACTCTGAAAATGCTTACCTTGATCCCCCGAAATGACAACCTTAACCTCATCAACAACCATCTATGCTATCCAATCAAGTATGCTTATATATAGGGCATATGTAGGGGAACAAGCCCCAGCCAACATCCCACCACATACCCAATCACATAACATATTGTTATTGACGATAATTAAGCGTTGCACTCCATTCACCTTCAATTTAGATTTGATTTCCACAAATAGATTTACCATTATCTTTTGAGTTTACCATGAAGTCATGATTTCCCAAATTATTTGTAGAAACATGATATTAAATGTTTAATTAAATAAATAAATAAGCATTTAAATACAACTAGGACATGATGATTGGGCCTTATTTGACTCAATCAATTAGACCTAGTTGTTGGTGGTTGTCCAAGTTGTACCCTCTCACATGTGGCTCATATCAGGCATGACTCACAAGGAGTCTACCTGTATGCGTCGGGACTTTCATGATTATGCCCATATCAGCTTGACCTACTGGTCTACTGTATGCGTCGGGACTTTAGGATATCCTTTGATTTATGATCTTCTTGATTTCCTTGATTTCATCTAATAGTTTAAGTTATTGCCCATGTAGCTTGACTACTGGAGTCTACTACTGTGAAGGGACTTTCCGTGTGTTACACGTGGTCTCGATTTACATACAACTGACAACTCACCTTACTTTAGGTATTAATGATTTCATTATATCATAATGATTTCATTATTTCAATGATTCACACACGGTTATGATTTCCATGATTCACTTGATTTCTGATCTATAGAATTCCATGATTTCACAATGATTATAGATTCATGAGTAGGATCCTAAGTTTTCTGATCACACACTGGATTAGATTCCATTGCATTTGATCTTTAGCTTTGGTTCTTTTGATTTCACTTTGAATTTAGATTCTGAAATTTGAACTCGATGGACTAAGGGTTTCTTTAGAGTTGTAGAATTTTAGTATTACTCCTAAGAGTAATTTAATTAATGTGTTAGTTAATTTGGCATAGAGATTTCCTAAACATAAGTCTAGGATTATGAACAAACATTCATATATACAACATATAATAATCAAAGCATTTAAAGTAAACAATTTAATTAAAACATTTTACTCATGCTTCTCAGCCCCGCGTTTTAAACCAAAATGTTTAGAAAAGGGGCAATGAACTCACATGTGTTGTTTTGTATTGAATTAACACAAAATGCGCGCTCGTTGTTGTTGCCTATGTATCTTCGTTTCCTAAGTTGTTTTAAAAGAATTCGAATATGATAAGTACTTATAATAGTCGTCGTATCTAGGGTTTGGTCTCGGTGTGCAACTAAGTGTCCAAGATTACTAATGTGTTTCTAAGATTTCATCTAACTTAGTCTAGCTTATTACCCATTTGTAGCCCCTATCCCATAATCGTTTATTACAAATCTCTGGTTAAGATATTTATAAGTTATTTCATTATTAAGTTAAGTATTTGGAAAATTATCATTTAACGTAATTTAATCAAGCTTGTAATTCATTTACTTTTATTAAAACAACATAATTAGATTAAGAAAAGTTGGTTTACTCGTGATGGGTTTGGGTTAAGCCCATTGGGCCAATCTCGAGCCCATGACTATTCTTCGAATTTCCAATTGATTTCTTAGCAATACTTTGACTTACTAAACCTAGATAATTTAATTAAATTATCTAGATTAGCTACACATCTTTATAGGTCTTCCTAAGGTTTTGGGGTTGATAATTATATTAACACCCTTAGCCCTAGTTCATTGTTATGATCCTTATAATTCCTCAAGTATGCCCCTTGAAATTTATCCAATCATAATTTAGACGACTCCCATAGTTTTTTTTTTAAACAAGTTGAGTTGTTCCAAAATTGGTTTGCATGAGAATAAAACCCTAATGCATATTCCCATGCACACACATACTTGACTTACCCCCATGCAACTCACTCATCCGGTCCCCAAGCATGCACACACCAGTATACACCTGCCCCGAACCACTCTTGCTCGAATGGAGTGCGCGGCCGCATAAGTCCCCGACCGAAGAACCTTGGCCGACGAATGGTTAAGGTCGAAAGAAGATGGCCGAATGTGTGAAGTCAGTGGGCCGACTGAATCAATATTGGACCGACAGAGGAGCCTTGGGCCGAAAGAGCACTGGGCTGATCGAATGAGCTGTGGACCGAAAGAGAGGGCGGTCGAATAGTTCATTGTCGAATGGGACTTTGGCCAAACCATAAGTTGACCGAATGACTTGGTCCGACCGAATGGTGACCAACCGAAGGAGTTGGGCTGACCGAAGGAAGTGATGGTCGAATGAGCTCTGATTCGGTGGATACCTATTCGCCCGAATGAATGTGGTGTTCATTCGCTGAGCTGATGGTGGTCATTTGGCCAGCCGCATCTTCCCCCTATGTGCAGCCACGATTTCGACTTATCCAACTAAGAATCCAAGTGTGGTTTGTTCCTACCTATTTCTAAGACACCATAGTGCAAATCCTAAGGGTTGATGAAGGAGTTTAAGCCGGTTACAAGGGATGGCCGAAACTAGGGTTTTCAAAACCCTAAAACCGAAAAGAAATATGGATTCTACCTCGAATCTGATGGATCTAAGCTCCGATCGATTGTACTTCTATGATCTACAAGTGATGGTGATCGTTTAGACACCAAAATCACACAAAATGGTTGAGGTTTGAGTGAGAAATCTTAGAGAGATGGTGTAGAATTCTAGAGAGAGAAAGTGACGAATTTTTGAGAGAAAAAAAAGAGGAGTAATGGCTGGTTGGTGGTGGTGGTTGTGAGGTTTAAAGCCTCATTAAATGAGGTGAAAATACCCGGGTCCGTTCGGGTTCGTTCGGTGTCGCGTGGTTTCGCGTAAAAATGTCAGTTTCTCGCCGTTTTTGTAACGAAGCGACTCGGTTTAAAATAGAATTCATAAAATTATTTTAGGTTGTGATTCCTAATAAATTAACTAAATATCTTTTATTTATTTCAAATTTTATAAAATATTTAATTTACTGTTCAAAATCGAATCGTACGGTTATCGCGCGTATTCGTTCGGATCATCATCCGTACAAACGCAGTGATAACTATACTTTTCAATATTGTTTTCTAATTATTGGATATCATTCAGAACGTTAAACTTCCAGATTTATTCGTACAGATCGTCACCTATACGAATAATCTGTCGGTTTAGCATTCACGTAACAACATCCATATTGTTTTGTTCAGTAAAGCCTCACATACGTTTATACATAATAGAATCCTAACACATAATCACATGATGGTTCTGTATCGTCAGATAAATATCTGACTGATGAACCATAATTCTGAGGTTTGATTCTCTGAACTGATTCTGAACTTGTGTTATGATAACAGAAGTTGATAATGAGATATGAATGATAATTGAATCGTACCTGACTTACTGTTCACGTACTGTAGAGATCACTGTTCCGGTGACATTTCCGGCACTGATGTTACACTTAGGTAGTTGCATGTGAGTTTTTAGTCCTTGCATATGTGATCTAAATGTGTATAAGCATGTAGAACTACTTTCAGAGTCTTTAGATGACTGGATTCGATCTGGATAGAGGCTACAAAGCTTTATGAATGGCTGATGGAGATTATCTTGATCGTTGATGGCTTTCAATACTTCCCTTATAGCTTCAATGGTCGAAAAACATCAAGGTATGGAAGAAATGGCTTAAAGAAGGGTTTAAAGAGGCTTGGGGTGTGTTGGCCGGATATAATAGTCGAGGTAGTTGCAAAAAGTTCATGTTTGAGGTAAATAAATTAATTGTGGGGAAAAGGGGTTCCTTTTATAGGGTTTTTGAGTTCTATGTCACACCCCCACGCTGCGTGCGGAATCCACAGTGCGGCGACGACTAATGACCAAATCATGCACAATTATTGAAAGAACAACCACAACATTTACTATGTTTCATAATCTTAAAAATGGTTTGATTACAATGATTTTCTATCTACCAAAAGAATAACGACTAACCGACCACAAAATATAGTTTACAAATTACGAACAGACAAGATAATTAAACAACGAGGATTTAATGAGTGTCTAGTCCATCCTAGCTTGTTTCTTGATCTTGTTCTATCTTAACTAGGTCTTCTTAGTTGTCCATATGATATCTATCTTTGATTCCCTGAAACATGTGAAAAGTACCTTTCAACTACAAGTAGTTGGTGAAAACAATATGTTTAGTAAATGAAAGTTGATAATATAAAGTTTTAAACAAAGTGAATAAAACATAGTATGTTACATGGATAATTGTAACACAAACTATCATCAAGTATAAAGAATGAGTGTAGTCAGTCTACGACTTTCCACTAAACAGTACCTCCTAATGATCAATTCCCAAATTACATTTGGAGTTAGATCGGTAGTTAGCAATAAGCATTCAACATGGCCCATGGTGTTGAATTTATTCAAAAACAACTCCGTTTTGATGTAACGTGACCAATATGACCTACGCTGGCAAACTTAATTAGCAGCAAATCCATATTGTCGTAACGCATCCAATCTGCATTTAGTTTCTAAAACAAATTTAAAATGCTAACTACAGCCTTGGCGTAAGCAAACATGTGCCTCTTTCCCTTGTTGTGATCACCCAGTAATAACGCTATAAAGATTATTATCAAGAATGAATGAATGAATGTGTCTTGATGTGTTTAAGTTCGTTTACAATAAATAACACCATGACTACATGTTATAAGATTTGTACCATTTAAAATATTGAAATGATGTTAAAATGGTTGATCAAAGTTTGAACCCAAAGGTTGAATACCATGGTGATTTCAATGGTTGAATATAATGATTGAATATCAAGAATTGAACTGTTAACAAAACTGTTCCTTTAATGCTCCAAGATTTACCATTTAAAAGTTTATAAAACCTTTTATTGTGAAAAATGTATTGTAAAACATTACTTAAAAAAATTGTATCAATTAAAGCATTTGATTACATGCTTCATCCCAAACAGTTATAAAACAGTAAAATAAGGGGTACGTTATGACCATGGTTGTTTGTGCAATGAACTAAGATTGATTACCGATGCCCTCACTTATTTTTGGTGGTTTAGTTGTTTTCAAGTACCTGATTGGAATTTAATATGATTCATGGACTATGATTCGTGGACTAATTAGTACGTGTTCATATCGTGTTAAGAAAGTTTAGTTTATTCTTTTAATAGTTCTCAATTAGCCTAGGTGTCATAGCCATTTTCTTCGCAACTTAAGTTTAACCATAAAAGTTTGTCATTTAATCATATAAGGTTGCTAAAGTACTACTGTAAGTATGTTTGAATCATGAAAATTATGTTTTAACTTTTATAAAGCACACAACATACTTAGCCATGCATAAGAGTTATTATGCATGGTATAGTTTAACTTAAATATATTTTGTGACCTTTGTTCTCATGGAAATTTTACCAATAACTTAAGAAATGAATCATCATTATAATTTAATTTGATTTATGGTTAAAATATGATAAACTCATGTTGGGAAGTATGGTTATGTATTGGCTCTTAGTGTCGGGTAAAAGGTCTCAACACCTAACCCGACCTCTATAGGTTTTATTGGTCTATACTTGATTAATTTATGGTTAAATTTGGATCTAGTATGGCTTGGAATACTTAGAGGGATCTAAGGGAGTAATATCGATGATTGAGTGCTTGTAAGGGTGGTGTCGAAGTTGGCAATACTGACATGGTTAGCACCGATACTATAGTATTGATCCTTATCATTCCATCGATATTAAGTCCATCAACACTATCAATCTCAACCAAGTTTTGACTCATTATTCCCTGGATAACAACCCAGAAGGCTATCATCCAATGTTATGGCTTCAGAGAAGTAATATCAACAACCATGAGCACCAAGCTCCTACAATGTTACAGCTATACTCCCATCGATGCTACCGGCAGGCCCTATTGGTGCATGCAATGTCCCTAGTTCTATATTTTGTATGATTTTGATGTGTAAAGTTAATATTATTAATTAAATCGACTTTTCTTATTGTTTGTATATGTTTAATTGAGTTTAATATGTTTATCTATGTTTGACTTTGACTTTTCCTATCATACAGACCCATTCATGCGAAAGATGCCTAAGAATGAGTTCATTCGGATGAATGAACTCCTAGCAAATGACTGAGGCGAATGAATGAGTCATCCACATAACTCATTCATTTGATTAAGCTCATTTTGCTGAGCCATTCACCGAATGAGTGTTTCGCACAACTCATTCGGCCGAATGAGTACAACTTATATATAGGGCTGCAAACAGAATGCTTTAGTAACTTTTTCGAGCCTCCTCTCTCCCCAGAGCATTCCTCTGTCATATTTCCAGGGTTTTGAGCCGCTCTTTGTTCTCCAACTTCGATTCTCACCCATGGTGTTCGATTTCGGTCAAAACGTTGAGTCCTCATCATCGTATCGCCACGGAGTTTGGTAATTTCGATTGGAAAACCCTTGAACAGTATTCTGCACTATTCAAGGGCCTGTCAATCAGATTCCTCAAGGAACCGGGTTGTTTCTGAGGGTTTCTCAGGTCCTACAAAGTGGTTTCAGAGCTTTGGCTCTTGATTCTGCTCGATTTTTGATCTAAATCATCTCATTTCAGATTGTTGTTTCGAGATTTTTGAAAAGCATGATTTTCTTGCACTCCAAGTTCCCTGTTTCATTAACAATCAGTGTGTTTTTCTGCTTGTTTTGGTAAATTCCTATAGCCTAGTAATGTTGTCCTAAGGTTCTGTACAAAATTTGGTGGCCACTTTCAATCAAAATCCAAAGTTATCGATATTTTTGTTGCTGAAAACCCCAGTTTGTGCGAATGACCCGTTTGACCGAATAGCTTTCTTTCGCACAGGGCGAATAGGTTCATTCGGCTGAATAGCTCTCTTTCGGTCCAAAATCTGATCTAAATAGCAACTCTTTCGGCTGGTTGACAAGTCATTCGGTTGACAAGCCTTTCGGTCAATTCACTTATTCGGTAAATTAGTCATTCGGTCGTCTACTCATTCACATCAGACCCCTCATTCAGACTGATCAGTTCATTCGGTCAGTTCTTAGACATTCGGTTCTCGACTTTCGGTTGGTTTACCTTAATTCGGCCATCAGTCCTAAAATTTTTCTGAGTATTGGATAAGTTACTTCTTGACCAAATGGAGGAACTAGCTTTGATGGCTAATTAGAACCATAGAGTTAAAAACCTATTGCTCACAGAGACTGAGACGGGAATTCAAATAAAGCTCCAAAATTGCTATCCTTAGATGATTACCCTCATTGGAAGTATATAATTGAGATTCATATCAATGGAGATATTTGGATGATGATTGAGGGTGGGTATTTGAGACCACTTAGTGAAGATGGATCACCTATGCCTGTCACCTGGATGACTGAGCCTCAGAGGAAGTTCTTAGTACATTGCTACTGATATTTTTCATCAATTCAGACAATTTACTTCTTCAAAATCACTATGGGATGCCTTACAACAAAGATATGAGGGAAATGATGCATTGAAGAGCATCATGTCTAAGGCCTTGAAGAAAGAGTTCAACAGTTTCATGTGCGTGGGTAATGAGTCTTTGGATGACTTGATTGCTAGATTTTATCATCTCCTGAGTGAGCTCTACAATCATCAAGTCAAGACAACTACACAAGAGAAGATCTAGTGTCTGGCTGATGCCTTACCTCCCAAGTGGGAATCCTTTCTGATGGTTTTGAAACAGAGTGAGATGATTGCTAACATGGAAATTAATGATTTCATTCAGGAGTTGAAGGAACAAGAGATAGAGAACAAGTGGAAAGCAAAGACAGTTGCTCAAGTTCAAGATCCATCATTATACTACTCTACTCCTAATGTGGAAAGAGCTTCTTCTCATGCTCCACTAAAGACAGCTTTTGTCTCACAGACCAAAGATGCTCCTGGTTCAGGCTAGACATCCTTCAGTCAGTCATCTACAACTTCCACATCTCAGAAAGAAGAAAGTCATTCTGTCACAAATTTGAAGATAGACAACTTTGACAAAGTAACTGTGGAGGTTGCTAAAGAGCATATGGGTTTGTTATCTACACTAATGAGTTCTTATGATGGGATGCTAGCTGGGCAGATTGGCAATCCACATTTGACAAATGAAGACTACTCTCAGATTGATCCTGATGATATGGAAAGGATTGACATTATGTGGGCTCTTGCAAGTGCAGTTAGAACAGCAAAAGACTTTGTCAAAAGAACTGGGAAAGACATCAATCTGAACAAAGACTCAAGGTTTGGATTTGATTTGATATGTCATCAATTACTTGCTACAACTGTGGGGATAAAGGTCATTTTGAAAGACAATGCAACAAGCCTAAAAAAATGGGTAATCACAATCCTTTTCAGAATCATAGATCATCAGCTGGTAATCCAGAAAGAAGATTGGTACCAATTGACACTACTACTCAAGCTAGTTCATCAAATGCAAACAAGGCACCCATGGTTCAGAATGACGAGGGAGAAAACTGGGATTTCATATTCAACTCTGAAAAGGGAGGAGCAGATAAAGCTTGTGTTGTAGAGATCAAAGAAGTTGTTGAATCCAAAGATGAAAGTAATTCTGAAGAAACAAAGACAAGTCTGGATGAATCATCAGGATCAGAATTAGAAAGCACATCAAATTCAAAAACTCAAGGAGAATTAGATGCTGAGTCTTAACTGTTTGCTTTTATGGTGAATACTTCTGCTTCATCTCAGTCTGATCAGGTATATGATGACTGTTCCTCATCTCATTCTGGTTGCTTTAATTGTGTAGACCTTGAAAGTAAGGTGTTGGCTTATCAGCAACACAATGCTGACTTGATCAGTCTCAACCAGTGCATTGAGGCAAACACAATTTTAAAATCAAATGAAAAATATTTTCAAGGTAAAATTGAGCTATTAAACAGGCAATTCCATGAGGCTGAGATCGCTGTGCTGAATAAGCAAGATGTTATTACTTCTTATCTCAGTACCATCAATGAGATAAAGAAGAAATTAGCCATAGTCGAGTGTGACTATGAAAATTTGAGTCAGAAGCTCAAGAGCTATGAACGCTCCTCATACATCATTGAGCATATGATCAGTAAGGGGACTGATATGAAGGGTAAGGGAAAAGAAAAAAAATACAATCATTGTCCCCACCAGTCTTAAATTGCTTTGTCAACTCACCAAATGACAAAGAAATTAAAGACTTTCAAGTTAAAACTCCATTAGTAATTGATCCTATTGGAATCATTTCTGATGAGGGTTCCTCATTGTCTGAGGAATCTTTTGTGGAGGGAGTGGTTGAAGATTGGATCTCTGATTCTGAGGATGAGTCTGATATTTCTCCTCAAGTATCTTGTGTTAACAATCAGACATCTGGTGTCCAAAATACTGACCCAATCTCATCAAAGACAAACATGTCTTCAAACTTATCCAAAGCCATATGCTTTGTGAAGTCTTCATAGGATGGTGAAGCAAGTGAGTCCAACATGACTGATAATCTTGTTTTCAATGGGACAAAGGGTTTGAGTTTTAAGCAGGACAAGACAAAAACAAATGTATTTCATCAAAACAAAATGTCTTATTCTAAACCCAAACAGTTTTATCACCGAGATAAACGAGCTTGTTTTGGGTGTGGTGCACCTGGACATTTTGCTAGATTTTGTCCTCATTTGATTAGACCACAAGTTGCACCACATCGAAAACAAAATCAGAATTTTGTTAAAGAGGTCAAATTTGCTCGTCCTTCATCTCATGTTAAACCCAAACATCTTTCACCCATCAAACCTCAAGATAAGGGTAAACGGGTTATGGTTGATAATGCTACACCCAAAATCGATTTTTGAGAAACAATCCAAGCCATCATCAGTGTATTTAAAGAAATCTTTCAGCAAAAACATTGTTTGAATAGCCAAGTCCTTTGAAACACCTGTTACTAAACCTCCTGATAAATTCAGTTCAGATGGACAATGGATTGAGATAAAAATTCCTGGACTCATTGGGTCAACCCAAGACTGTAAAGGCTTGGGTTCCCAAATTCAACAAATGATTTGTGTATGTGCAGGTTGCCACAAATATTGCTCTTAACAGCGCTTGGATTGTAGATAGTGGGGCATCAAGGCACATGACTGGAGACATATCTCTTCTTTCCGATGTCATTCAATTAAAGGAGGGTATGTGGCTTTTGCTGGTGACAAAGGAAGATTTATTACCGGAGAGGGAATTCTTTCAAATGGAAAAGTTTCATTTGACAAGGTCAGATATGTGAAGCAACTGTAGAATAATCTACTTTCAGTGTCACAGATTTGTGACAAGAACTACAAAGTTCTGTTTGATGACTTTAGCTATTACATTCTCAAGCAAGGTATTACAATTCCTGAAGACTGGATTCTAATGTCAGCTCCAAGAAACCAAGATCTGTATGTTCTCAACATGGCCACAGCTTCAACTACATCTTCTACAGCTTCATTTTTTATGTCCAAGGCAACAGAGAAAGACTCTATCCTTTGGCATAAGAAGATGGGTCATTTGAGTTTGAGGAAGATGAATCATCTAGTTCACAATAATATGGTTGAGGGAGTGAGTTTGAAGAACTTCAAACTGTTTGATGTCTGTGTTTCATGCAAGAAAGGAAAGTAAACCAAGCAGTCTCACAAACCTAAGAAGTATCATTCAATTGCTGTTCCACTTGAGCTTCTCCACATGTATCTGTTTGGACCTGTCAATCGCAAGAGCATTGCTGGAGATCAATATTGCTTAGACATTATGTGACGATTGGTACCTTACCGTCCAGTAAAATCCGTACGGTATGTGTACTTTCACTCGTAACTGCGGGTAAATACTAGGTGATAAACGGTGTGTGACAACTATTCAGTGGAAACAATTAACAATTGTATATATTTCGATAAGAATTGAAATATAAATATACAACAATACATGTAAAATAACATTATGGAAATAAATGACACAGACGAATCGGTTGCGACCTGATTTTCACAAGTAGCAGGAATCAGATGGCTGACAATTTAGTGAGACAACAATGTGAAACTATTTATAACAATGTGAAAACAGTTAGGATTAGTTGTGTCCGTTTGTGAGAATGTACAATTCGAACAATAGTTCAGTATCTGTTATGAACGATGAACTGACAGAGTGTTTGCGTGGGTGACGATTCAGACAAACATAACTATGAGTTTAACGTTCTGAACGGCAACCGAACAATAGAAAACCAAGTCAGAATGTCAAAACGTAAGATCGTATTCTAACAGTTAGCGCTCTATACGAAAACACGCGTAAGTTACGTTTTCTGGCGAAACGACGAAATTTTATCAATTACGAACATAAAAATAATGAAAAATCAAATTAAAAATAATATTTATTAGGAATTATTACCTTAAAAATATTTAAAGAAAACTATTTTACTTAAACAAACATAAATAACGTGTTACATTACGAGCCCGAACATACCCGGGGTATAAAAACCCTTAATATTTCCATCTTCCTCATTAAAACATCCACCAACCCCTTTCTACATTTCCGGAATCTCTCTCTCTCTCTCTAAAAGTTCTTCACAAAAATCATCATATCTCCTTCATTTCTTAGCCAAATCGTTCAAATTTGGTACCAAAACGAAAATCTCGACATTCTCTACACAAAGGTACCAAGGATCGGCCCTATCTCCATCTCAAACTTCTGAAATCTTAGAGAGAAGTTTCGGTATTTAGGGTTTTCTACAAACCCGACAAAAACCGGTTTAAAACATCCCTTTTTCGACCCATACACCTTCTAAATGAGTTTACTCACATAAACCCACTCAAAACGACCATATATTTGACTAAAACTCGAAATCGTCATCTTCCATGGCTGAAAACCCGTTCGGGCGAATCACCATGAGAACGGCCACAAGAATGAGCCGGGAGAATGGGCCGGGAGAGTAGGCGGGGACAATGCACCGGTAGAATGAGCCATTCGGGGAATGACTCATTCGGGCGACGGACTCCATCAGGTGAGAGACTCATTTGGGTGAAGGACTCATTCGGGTGAATGACTCATCTGGGTGACTGACTCATTCGGATGGACTCATTCGAGTGAATACCCATTAGCATGACTCATTCTTACGAAAATCACAAGAATATGTCATTTTCACTACACGAACTCAGTTAACAACTCTGATTTCAAAAAATACAATTAAATAAGGGATCATAGCTTAAATAACATTTAATCAAACACAAGAATGTGAATACAACACCCATACGACAACAGTGAGCGCGTGCATTTCTTGAGGCTTAGTCAACCACTACAACAACAAGGTGAGTTCATATGCCCCGTTTTCTAAACTTTTGATTTTAAATGCGGGGCTGAGAAACATGCTAAACTCTTGTATTCATATCATTATCATTATGTGTGTTTGTGTGTGAAATGACATGTAGGGTAGAACAAGCATGATATCATGACAGCATAATTTCATGATTTCATCAAATCAATTAAATGACCCAATGTATTAACTATGTTTCATATCATTGAGTTATAACATTGGGAAGACAATGAGATATCACTAAGACAATTACAATAGATTACAAGAATGATTTTCATGAAAGTATAATTACATGATGACACCATTCACCACATTTTCTAATACATTGTAATAAGACAAGATCTTATAACACTTGTTAAAGTCATTGAGAATATACAACATTGGGATAACAGTTGAGACAATTACTTGTGATATCGACGATGACATGATGATAACATTGCTTCATGATGTCACCTCCCATATATGCTAACACTATTTTATAAGACGATCTTATAAAACAATGTTAAGGACTAAAGATCATACGTTGTGTTCATTCGAAATGAGACCACCTCCTTGGGATAGGATGACAGAAACCTAACAACAGTGAACATAAGACCCTATGTAGAGTTATCTTAAAACTTTAAGTGTGTATGCCAATTATAATAACATTATCTCAGAAGGGTTAAATCTTAATTCTAGCCGCCATACTATTAGTTAATCTAATGGGATCATACCGGGCGCTAGAGATGCTATCACTCAAATTAATGACAGAGAGAAATGGTTTAGGTACATAAGCATATCTTAGAGATATCAGGGAGAGGATATCTTGCATTTCAAATTTATCAGTAGTGACTGGCATAGAGACAATTAAGTCTCACCCAAATAGATATTATGGAGAGGATATCTTACAGGCCGGACTGGTTAGTACTGACAGTCACGAAGACTATTAAGTGTTGCTCTAGATATCGTTCGGGGATAGCTTACCCTCTGTGCTAATCAGTAATGATCAGTCACATGGACTATTAAGTATTGCTCTAGATATCGTTGGGGGATATCTTACACTCCGGGCCAATCAGTAAAGATCAGCTACAGAGACTATTAAGTCTTGCTCTAGATATCGTTGGGGGATATCTTACACTCCGGGCTAATCAATAAATATCAGCTACAAAGACTATTAATTTTTGCTCTAGATATCGTTGGGGGATATCTTACACTCCGGGCTAATCAGTAATGATCAGCTAAAGAGACTATTAAGTCTCTATCTCATAGGTATCGTTGAGGGATATCTACATACCGGGCTACTCCGTAAGGAATGGCATAACCGAGACAATTATGTCTCTATTCTAAATATTGGGGAAAAATAAATTCGGGATTTATGTGTGAGATGAAATTGGTATCCATAGTTACAATACATGTGGTATTGAGTTCTGTCAAGTGTGTGGTGGGATGTCGGCTGGGGCTTGTCCCCTACGTTGTCACACCCCGAGCCGGCGGGGTTGGATCGGAGTCCCCGCCGGGCGGAAGGTTCCCGGGGCGTGATATCGCGGATGATAATCATGATGATCAGATTGTTTACATAGCATCAACGTTTAAGAATATCTAAAGCACAATCAAATGATATGTAGGATTACAAAGTTAAATTACAATAGCAATGTTCTGCAATTTAACCAAGTAAACCTAACCAAAAGAATAATGTATATATCTTGTATATGTACAAGATATCAAGAGTAACATGTGTCATCAACAAAGTTGTGCTTCCCAAAAGTCTACTAGGTCCTCTAACTGAGCAGCCTAGTATGCATATCCCAAAAGCTTAAGATTAAACCTGTTCTTCACCTGAGAAAGCATGTAAAAAGACCAAGTCAACACAACGGTTGGTGAGTTCATATAGTTTATAAGTTTAAAATAGTTTTCAACAAACCTCTTTCGGTAAAACCTTAACCTCATTAACTCCACATGTAATATCCAAATCGGTATGCTTATATATAGGGCATATGTAAGGGAACAAGCCCTAGCCAACATCCCACCACATACTAACCCGGATATGACATTGTTGTTAATAATAATTAAGCAATTTTACCTACCACACAATTCAATCCTCATCAAGCCTTTGTTATCTGTTTCAATGCTTTCATGTCTAATGTATTCGTACGTGTTAGTTTCTCATCATGTTTATCAAGCATCATAGATTCACACACACATAGTTTAGCATTTACATATCTCCTATAAGCAGACAAAAGCTCTGGAATACCAGTAGTTTAGCAATTACATGTCTCTTATATAGATAACAGCTTAGCATTCAACAAGTTCATGTTTAGCCTTTACATACCTCTTATAAGCGGACAAAAGCTCTGGAATACCAGACGTTCAGCAATTACATGTCCCTTATAACCAGGTAATAGCTCCGTAACGTTACGTTTATGTTTAGCCTTTACATACCTCATATAAGCCGACACAAGCTCTGGAATACCAGTAGTTTAGCAATTACGTGTCCCTTATAACCAGGTAATAGCTTAGAATCGATACTTTCATGTTTAGCCTTTACATACCTCATATAAGCCGACAAAAGCTCTGGATTACCAGTAGTTTAGCAATTACATGTCCCTTATAACCAGGTAATAGCTGAGTATCATTACGTTTATGTTATTACATGTATCTCACCCCATAGGTACAAGCTCTGGAATACCAGACGTTCAGCAATTACGTAGTCTATGGTTAGATACATGTATGATGGCCTAGTAGCATGTAATAGTATCAAGTCTCATGTAATTGAATCAAGTATCATGTATTTGTATCATATCTCATGTAATTGAATCACATCTCATGTAATTGAATCAAATCTCATGTAATTGTATCAAGTATCATGTAATCGTATCCAGTATCATGTATTTGTATCATGTCTCATGTAATTGAATCACATCGCATGTAATTGAATCAAGTATCATGTATTTGTATCATGTCTCATGTATTTGAATCACATCTCATGTAATTGAATCAAGTCTCATGTAATTGAATCAAGTATCATGTAATCGACAATTGATTTTAAGCATCAAGCTTAAAGTAAAGGTTTCAATCATAAGCATTCATGTTTATGTTTAAAGCATTAAACAACATTTAAATAAAATGTTTAACATGCTTCTCAGTCCCGAATTTAAAACAAATAAGTTTGAAAGGGGACAATGAACTCACCTTGTGTCCGTAGTGTCTGACTATGTAAAATAAGAATACGCTCGCTCTTTGTTTGCCCTTGTTGTAATGTTCACGATCCTGTATTGATTTCAATTTGTTTTCGACTAATAAGTATCTAATTATTGTAATTGAAGTGAGTGTATGTGTTAACCCTAAAGTTGGTTAACACCCGCGTGTCTCAGTCTCAGTCCTTGATATTTGGCCCAACTAACTTGCAAATCAACTCAATAATGCCCAATCCACTTGTTTTAATCTAGCACCCTTTTGTTTATTAATGTATTGATTACTTGAATTGTTGTCATAACAAAAATATTCTAAGTATAAAACTTAAAATTATTATCTACACCTTTGAGATGCCATAGGTTATGTTTTGTTATCAAACTCAATTCTTTTTCAAGTGGGTCGATTTTTATTGAGTCGAAATGAGTTACGGGTCGAATATGATATGGTCTTGGACCGAATGAATGCGTGTGGGCCAAAGTTATGGGACTCGGTTAAACCCAAAAGGGAAACCATTGTGGGCCGAATTGACTGGGCTGGAACAGTCCTATTGGGCCAAAGGATATGCAGGTGGGCCGAAGGAAGAAGGTTTATTGGGCCTGTTTGCTGTTATTGGGCCTGAATGTTAATATTGGGCTGTAACAGTAGCCACGGCCAGCTATTGTTTTTCCTGGGCCTGTTTTGTAATCGGTGTGGGCCAATTAAATGATCATGGGCCTAAAGGGCTGCTTGGGCCGAACAACCTATGGGCCGCAACAAAGGGATGGGCCAAGAATTTAATCGTGGGCCAAAGAGAAAAGAATTGGGCCTGTTTAGTTAGTGCTGGCCCATCTATAACGCTGCATTGTCAATTTCCACATCCAACGAATTTTTTTATGTTTCCATGCAGCGAGCCTCCGGTGATCCAAGCTGGGTTCGGCCAAGGGTTGGGTACAACATGGTTCGGCCCACATGTTGGAGTGGTTCGTGGCTATTCATACAGAGAAAGGTTCGGTCTTATGGTTCGGTAGACTAGGGTTCGTGGTCAAGTTGGTTCGTGAAGCATCCAAGGTTCGTTTCAGGTTAGCTAGGTTCGACTAATCGAGATGAATACAAAGGTTCGTAGGCACCCAGGGTTCGGCGCATCCAGAGAAGGTTCGTTGTCAAAACCACGCAGGTTTAGCTAAGTGGGTTCGCCACCCACCTGTACTCAGCTCACGAACCATGTATTCTTCGGTTCCTTCATCATCTTCACCATTCCAAGTGTTTTCAGTTCGTTCCTAAGGGTGAAGCTACCCTATAGAAGGTCTCTAAAGGTGCGTACATATGGAGTTGAACCCAGATCCGATTTCATAGAGGGAGGTCGATCTAAGATAATGAAAACCCTATTTTTCAGCTTTTTAATGACTTCGTACCTCCGATTTCAGCGGTTGTTTCTTCCGATCTGCTGTACTTTCTAATAGAGGGCTTCAAGATGAACGTTTAGGCGCAAGAATCACGAAAATTGGTTGAGTTTTGGACTAGTTATGGAGCTTCAAAGTTACAAAAATGGTGATTGTGTTGGTAGAGAGAGACACGAACGGGAGAGATAGGGTAGAGAGAGAGAGGGTTGATTAAAATGAGAGAAAACACTCTCATATAATGTATTTATACACCGAGGGTATTCGGGTCCGTTTCGGTTGCTTGGTTCGCGGTTTCGTCGCGTATCCGGCACGTTACGCGGCTCTTTCGTAAAATAATTAAAAGAATTATTTTAGGATGAACAGATTATAAATATTATTAGGAATTATATTAAATATCGTTACGTTAAATTATTTTTTCGAATTATAATGGTTTACGCGTTTTGTTAAATTTTTAACATTTAGATAATTTGTTCGCGATTTAAAGTAAGATAGTTAAAGTTAAATTATTTTATGATGAGTTTCAAAATTGTAAAATGAGAAATATAATATTTCTTTAAATTTATGATCGTTCGAATCGTTATTCGTTATCGTTTCATCAGATCGCGTCACCATCGCGCGTATTCGTTCGAATCGTCATTCGAACGAACACGTTGATGGTTTGGCTTTCTGATTCTTGTTTTCTATTGTTAAGTTATTATTTCAGAACGTTAAACTGTCAGAATTATTCGTACAGATCGTCACCTATACGAATTACACATCGGTTTAGCATTCTGAAATGACAACTGTTAAGGTTTTGTTTTGTTAAACCTCACATACGTTTATACAACTAATATCACATCATGTATTCGTGTTTCAACACTGTGTTGTCTGACATGTTTTCTGACTGTTAAACCCTAAGGTTTCAGTCAGATTCAGACAATCGTTTAATAGTTTCATGAAAATCAAATGTATAATTAGTCTAAACATAGTTTAACGGAATGTGTACCTGAATCACTGTACATGTTTACTGTTACGATCACTGTTCCGGCACGCGTCCGGCACTGATGTTACAGTCTCCCCTTGTTAGAGAAATTTCGTCCCGAAATTTAAGACTCGTTATTTCGGTACGACTTCCTCGGCAAAGAGTTGGGGATACTTGTTTCTCATGTGATCTTCACGTTCCCAAGTAAACTCAGGTCCGCGCTTTGAGTTCCAACGAACTTTAACGATAGGAATACGACTTCGTCTCAGTTGCTTGACTTTACGATCCATAATCTCCAATGGTTCTTCAACAAAACGTAAGTTTTCATCCAATTGAATTTCTTCAATTGGTATGATAAGAGTTTCATCAGCAAGGCATTTCTTCAAGTTTGAGACGTGAAACACGTCATGTACACCACTAAGTTCATCCGGTAATTTCAATCTGTATGCTACAGGACCAATACGTTCGATGATTTCGAACGGTCCTACGTATCGTGGTGTCAGTTTGCCTTTCTTTGCGAATCGAACTACGCCTTTCCAAGGAGAAACCTTAAGCATAACACGATCTCCCACTTGGAGTTCCAACGGCTTACGCCGTTTATCAGCATAGCTCTTTTGTCTGCTTCGTGTCGCTTGTAGTCTTTGTTGTATCTGAGCAATCTTGTCTGTAGTTTCTTGAATAAGTTCTGGCCCGGTGATACGATTGTCTCCCACTTCTGACCAACAGATCGGTGACCGACATTTCCGGCCATAAAGAGCCTCGAATGGGGCACAACCGATGCTGCTGTGATAACTGTTGTTGTAGGAGAACTCGATTAGTGGCAAGTGGGAATCCCAATTACCACCGAAGTCTAGAACACAAGTTCTTAACATATCCTCCAGGGTTTGGATAGTACGTTCGCTTTGTCCATCCGTTTGTGGATGATAAGCCGTACTCAAGTTTAATTGTGTCCCTAGAGATTTCTGCAATGATTGCCAGAACCTTGATGTAAATCTGCTATCACGATCTGAAATGATAGACAATGGCACACCATGGCGTACCACTATCTCGTTGATGTAAAGCTTCGCTAGTTTATCCATCGTGTAAGTTTCTCGCATTGGCAAGAAATGAGCAGACTTGGTTAATCGATCAACGATAACCCAAATGGTATCATGTCCACTGGAAGTGCGGGGTAGCTTGGTAACAAAGTCCATAGCTATCTGTTCCCACTTCCATAGTGGTATTTCAGGCTGTTCCAGCAAACCAGATGGTTTCTGGTGTTCCGCCTTCACCTTAGCACACGTAAGGCATCTACCAACATACTCAGCGATGTCTTTCTTCATACCCGGCCACCAATAGAATGCACGTAGGTCTTGGTACATTTTATCAGCACCGGGATGCACAGAGTACTTGGTCTTGTGTGCTTCATCAAAAATAAGTTTCCTTAACTCATCTACTGCAGGAATCCAGATACGATCCTTGAAGTAAACAAGTCCATCGGGTTTTGTTTCCAATTGTTTCTCCACACCGCAATCTAAGTCTTTCTTCAAGTTTCCTCGTTCAATTGCTTCCTGTTGTGCTTGACTAATATGATCGTGTAAACTTGTCTGCACAGTCATTCCCATTGCTCTGACGCGCAAGGGTTTGACTCGTTCCTTCCGGCTCAAGGCATCAGCTACAACGTTTGCCTTGCCCGGATGGTACTTGATTACACAGTCATAGTCATTCAGAAGCTCAACCCAACGTCGCTGTCGCATGTTGAGTTCCTTCTGATCGAATATGTGTTTCAAACTTTTATGATCAGTGAATATGGTACACTTGGTGCCATACAAGTAATGCCTCCAGATCTTCAAAGCAAATATCACAGCTCCCAATTCCAAATCATGATTAGTGTAGTTTTTCTCATTAATCTTTAATTGTCTTGAAGCATACGCAATGACTTTGTCCCGATGCATAAGTACACAACCAAGTCCCTGATGGGATGCATCACAATACACAACAAAGTCATCACAACCATCTGGGAGAGATAAGATCGGAGCATCACATAGCTTTTGCTTCAATGTCTGAAAGGCTTCTTCTTGCTTTTGTTCCCAAACAAACGGCTCGCTTTTCTATGTTAGCTTTGTGAGTGGCAGAGCTATCTTAGAAAAGTTTGAAATAAACCTTCTGTAATAGCCTGCTAAGCCTAGAAAAGAACGTATCTCCATCAGTGTCTTCGGAGTGTCCCAATCTTTTATTGCCTCAATCTTGGCAGGATCAACGTGTATTCCCTCACAGTTAACAACGTGGCCTAGGAATTGAACCTCTTTTAACCAAAACTCACATTTAGAGAATTTGGCATAGAGTTTCTCTTCCTTTAACAGTTCCAAGATCGTTCTAAGATGTTGCTCGTGTTCTGCTTTGCTTTTAGAATAGATCAATATGTCATCAATGAAAACAATAACAAATTGATCTAAGTACGGCTTACACACACGGTTCATGAGGTCCATGAAAACCACGGGTGCATTCGTCAAACCAAAAGGCATCACCATGAATTCGTAATGCCCGTATCTGGTACGAAACGCCGTCTTCGGTATGTCTTCATCTTGCACTCTAAGCTGATGGTATCCGGAACGTAGATCGATCTTCGAAAAGTACTGAGCTCCTTGCAACTGATCAAACAAATCATCAATCCTCGGTAATGGATACCGATTCTTGATGGTTAGTTTGTTTAACTCTCGATAGTCTATGCACATACGAAAAGATCCATCCTTCTTTTTCACGAACAGAACCGGAGCTCCCCAAGGTGAGTAGCTCGGTCGGATGAAACCTTTATCAAGTAGCTCCTGTAGTTGGTTAGATAATTCCTGCATCTCCGAAGGTGCTGACCTGTAAGGAGATTTAGTAACAGGTGTTGCTCCAGGAATCAGATCGATAAGAAACTCTACCGGTCGCACAGGAGGCAAACCAGGTAGATCTTCAGGAAACACTTCAGGATATTCCCTCACTATCGGTACGTCTTGTATTGTTTTCTTGTCTTTCTCTTTCTCCACCACATGAGCCAAGAATGCTATGCACTTCTTTTGCAGACACTTACGCGCTTTTATGCATGATATGATCTTTACGTTTCTCTTGGCTTGATCCCCACGAACTTCCAATACACGATCATCCGTTATTGGAATCCGAAGTAGCTTCTCGGAACAGATAACTTCCACTCGATTGAGTGAGAGCCAATCCATTCCCACGATGATATCGAAACTGCCCAACTCCATCGGCAACAAGTCGATGGAAAATGTATGATCTATAAGTGTAAGTGGGCAGTTCCTAAGTATAGTGCTAACTGTAACTTGTTTCCCATTAGCTACTTCAATAATGTAAGGGGAGTCTAAAGTATCCTCAATAAGACTAAGTTGTCGTGCAAAATCAGATGAAATAAAACTCTGGTCTGCACCAGTATCAAATAGTATGGATGCATAAGAGTCATGTAAAAGAAATGTACCAGTGACCACATTAGGGTCCTGACGTGCAGCATTAGCTCCAATGACAAAAGCTCGTCCACGAGGTGCTTGTGCTCCAGCTTGCACCTTCTTTGGACAGTTGCGAGAGAAATGACCCATTTCCCCGCAGTTGTAGCATCCTCTGTTGTTGTTGACTGGGTCCTGTGGTGGTGGTGGAGGTAGTGCTCTTGCTGCGGTGTTAGTGGCCTGGTTTACAGCAACTCGGCACTTGTTAACCCAGTGGCCAAACCGGCCACAATTCGTGCACTTCCTGCATTGAGCACCAACAGGATGATGATACTTGCAGTTTGCGCACTGGGGATATTCTCCTCCATAACCCCTAATAGCAGGGTTGACAGGTGCTGCAGTTGCCTGTCTCAGGGGGGTGACGGCCGCATAGTTCTTTACGACCTTCTGTTTCTTTTTCTGGTGGTACTCGGGCTTCTTTGATGTTGTCTCCTTGGCTTTTCCAGCTTCATCTTTTAAAACTCCAGACTTTACCATTACTTTGGTAAGCTTAGCAGAGAGGGAAATGGCTGACTCCAAAGTAGCAGGATATGAGCCCAGTACAACGCTCTGTATACATGAAGGTAGTCCTGCCACATAGCGATCAATTAGTTTCTCCAAGGTCGGTACCATTTCTGGCACCAGGGCTACCAGTTCATGATAGCGGTTGGTAAAAGTCATATGATCAGCTCCCTTCATCTCATGATTCGAGAGCTCAATCTCCAGTTGTTGGAGTTCATGTTTCGGGCAAAATTCATTCCTCAAAAGAAGCTTAAATTCTGCCCAGGGCATCGCCATTGCTTCATCTCTTCCCTTGGCTCTTATCTGTGCGTTCCACCAAGTCAAAGCTCGCTTGCTGAAAGAACCAGCTGCATAGCGAACTTTGTGATGTTCTGGACAACCGCTGATGTCCAAAGTATTTTCCATTTTCTCAAGCCATTGGATCAGTCCAACAGCTCCTTCAACTCCAGTAAAGCTCGGGGGTTTGCATCCTACAAAGGACTTGTAGGAGCAATCCGAAGTATGACCAGTGTTTCCACTAGCCTCGCCTGTAGTGTGACCAGAAGTGTTGCCTTGTCCTTGAATCCTGTTTATCATCTCTGGGATGACCTCTTTCAGTTGGCTTGTCAGTTGAGTACTCAGCAGTGTCGCCAAGGCGATGGTAGCAGGATCTAATGTCTGAGCAGTGCTTGAACCTGGTGGTGGAGAGTGTGGAGGAGGAGGAGGTGGCGGTGGTGAATCCGGTGGTGTAGGAGTCGAAGAGTGAGGAGCAGAAACTTGTGGAGTAGGTTGTTTTCTCGGCGGCATTCTGATCATAACCAAAAGAATTTGGTTAGTGCAATGATCGAACGCAGAAAACATAATGCAAACTTAAGTCTTAAGTTCTCTACATGAGGGTCCCTAAGTTATAGTCTAGGCCAAACCGTTTTAGTAAATGACCTATTATTCTCTATAACCTTGAGCTCTGATACCAATCTGTCACACCCCGAGCCGGCGGGGTTGGATCGGAGTCCCCGCCGGGCGGAAGGTTCCCGGGGCGTGATATCGCGGATGATAATCATGATGATCAGATTGTTTACATAGCATCAACGTTTAAGAATATCTAAAGCACAATCAAATGATATGTAGGATTACAAAGTTAAATTACAATAGCAATGTTCTGCAATTTAACCAAGTAAACCTAACCAAAAGAATAATGTATATATCTTGTATATGTACAAGATATCAAGAGTAACATGTGTCATCAACAAAGTTGTGCTTCCCAAAAGTCTACTAGGTCCTCTAACTGAGCAGCCTAGTATGCATATCCCAAAAGCTTAAGATTAAACCTGTTCTTCACCTGAGAAAGCATGTAAAAAGACCAAGTCAACACAACGGTTGGTGAGTTCATATAGTTTATAAGTTTAAAATAGTTTTCAACAAACCTCTTTCGGTAAAACCTTAACCTCATTAACTCCACATGTAATATCCAAATCGGTATGCTTATATATAGGGCATATGTAAGGGAACAAGCCCTAGCCAACATCCCACCACATACTAACCCGGATATGACATTGTTGTTAATAATAATTAAGCAATTTTACCTACCACACAATTCAATCCTCATCAAGCCTTTGTTATCTGTTTCAATGCTTTCATGTCTAATGTATTCGTACGTGTTAGTTTCTCATCATGTTTATCAAGCATCATAGATTCACACACACATAGTTTAGCATTTACATATCTCCTATAAGCAGACAAAAGCTCTGGAATACCAGTAGTTTAGCAATTACATGTCTCTTATATAGATAACAGCTTAGCATTCAACAAGTTCATGTTTAGCCTTTACATACCTCTTATAAGCGGACAAAAGCTCTGGAATACCAGACGTTCAGCAATTACATGTCCCTTATAACCAGGTAATAGCTCCGTAACGTTACGTTTATGTTTAGCCTTTACATACCTCATATAAGCCGACACAAGCTCTGGAATACCAGTAGTTTAGCAATTACGTGTCCCTTATAACCAGGTAATAGCTTAGAATCGATACTTTCATGTTTAGCCTTTACATACCTCATATAAGCCGACAAAAGCTCTGGATTACCAGTAGTTTAGCAATTACATGTCCCTTATAACCAGGTAATAGCTGAGTATCATTACGTTTATGTTATTACATGTATCTCACCCCATAGGTACAAGCTCTGGAATACCAGACGTTCAGCAATTACGTAGTCTATGGTTAGATACATGTATGATGGCCTAGTAGCATGTAATAGTATCAAGTCTCATGTAATTGAATCAAGTATCATGTATTTGTATCATATCTCATGTAATTGAATCACATCTCATGTAATTGAATCAAATCTCATGTAATTGTATCAAGTATCATGTAATCGTATCCAGTATCATGTATTTGTATCATGTCTCATGTAATTGAATCACATCGCATGTAATTGAATCAAGTATCATGTATTTGTATCATGTCTCATGTATTTGAATCACATCTCATGTAATTGAATCAAGTCTCATGTAATTGAATCAAGTATCATGTAATCGACAATTGATTTTAAGCATCAAGCTTAAAGTAAAGGTTTCAATCATAAGCATTCATGTTTATGTTTAAAGCATTAAACAACATTTAAATAAAATGTTTAACATGCTTCTCAGTCCCGAATTTAAAACAAATAAGTTTGAAAGGGGACAATGAACTCACCTTGTGTCCGTAGTGTCTGACTATGTAAAATAAGAATACGCTCGCTCTTTGTTTGCCCTTGTTGTAATGTTCACGATCCTGTATTGATTTCAATTTGTTTTCGACTAATAAGTATCTAATTATTGTAATTGAAGTGAGTGTATGTGTTAACCCTAAAGTTGGTTAACACCCGCGTGTCTCAGTCTCAGTCCTTGATATTTGGCCCAACTAACTTGCAAATCAACTCAATAATGCCCAATCCACTTGTTTTAATCTAGCACCCTTTTGTTTATTAATCTATTGATTACTTGAATTGTTGTCATAACAAAAATATTCTAAATATAAAACTTAAAATTATTATCTACACCTTTGAGATGCCATAGGTTATGTTTTGTTATCAAACTCAATTCTTTTTCAAGTGGGTCGATTTTTATTGAGTCGAAATGAGTTACGGGTCGAATATGATATGGTCTTGGACCGAATGAATGCGTGTGGGCCAAAGTTATGGGACTCGGTTAAACCCAAAAGGGAAACCATTGTGGGCCGAATTGACTGGGCTGGAACAGTCCTATTGGGCCAAAGGATATGCAGGTGGGCCGAAGGAAGAAGGTTTATTGGGCCTGTTTGCTGTTATTGGGCCTGAATGTTAATATTGGGCTGTAACAGTAGCCACGGCCAGCTATTGTTTTTCCTGGGCCTGTTTTGTAATCGGTGTGGGCCAATTAAATGATCATGGGCCTAAAGGGCTGCTTGGGCCGAACAACCTATGGGCCGCAACAAAGGGATGGGCCAAGAATTTAATCGTGGGCCAAAGAGAAAAGAATTGGGCCTGTTTAGTTAGTGCTGGCCCATCTATAACGCTGCATTGTCAATTTCCACATCCAACGAATTTTTTTATGTTTCCATGCAGCGAGCCTCCGGTGATCCAAGCTGGGTTCGGCCAAGGGTTGGGTACAACATGGTTCGGCCCACATGTTGGAGTGGTTCGTGGCTATTCATACAGAGAAAGGTTCGGTCTTATGGTTCGGTAGACTAGGGTTCGTGGTCAAGTTGGTTCGTGAAGCATCCAAGGTTCGTTTCAGGTTAGCTAGGTTCGACTAATCGAGATGAATACAAAGGTTCGTAGGCACCCAGGGTTCGGCGCATCCAGAGAAGGTTCGTTGTCAAAACCACGCAGGTTTAGCTAAGTGGGTTCGCCACCCACCTGTACTCAGCTCACGAACCATGTATTCTTCGGTTCCTTCATCATCTTCACCATTCCAAGTGTTTTCAGTTCGTTCCTAAGGGTGAAGCTACCCTATAGAAGGTCTCTAAAGGTGCGTACATATGGAGTTGAACCCAGATCCGATTTCATAGAGGGAGGTCGATCTAAGATAATGAAAACCCTATTTTTCAGCTTTTTAATGACTTCGTACCTCCGATTTCAGCGGTTGTTTCTTCCGATCTGCTGTACTTTCTAATAGAGGGCTTCAAGATGAACGTTTAGGCGCAAGAATCACGAAAATTGGTTGAGTTTTGGACTAGTTATGGAGCTTCAAAGTTACAAAAATGGTGATTGTGTTGGTAGAGAGAGACACGAACGGGAGAGATAGGGTAGAGAGAGAGAGGGTTGATTAAAATGAGAGAAAACACTCTCATATAATGTATTTATACACCGAGGGTATTCGGGTCCGTTTCGGTTGCTTGGTTCGCGGTTTCGTCGCGTATCCGGCACGTTACGCGGCTCTTTCGTAAAATAATTAAAAGAATTATTTTAGGATGAACAGATTATAAATATTATTAGGAATTATATTAAATATCGTTACGTTAAATTATTTTTTCGAATTATAATGGTTTACGCGTTTTGTTAAATTTTTAACATTTAGATAATTTGTTCGCGATTTAAAGTAAGATAGTTAAAGTTAAATTATTTTATGATGAGTTTCAAAATTGTAAAATGAGAAATATAATATTTCTTTAAATTTATGATCGTTCGAATCGTTATTCGTTATCGTTTCATCAGATCGCGTCACCATCGCGCGTATTCGTTCGAATCGTCATTCGAACGAACACGTTGATGGTTTGGCTTTCTGATTCTTGTTTTCTATTGTTAAGTTATTATTTCAGAACGTTAAACTGTCAGAATTATTCGTACAGATCGTCACCTATACGAATTACACATCGGTTTAGCATTCTGAAATGACAACTGTTAAGGTTTTGTTTTGTTAAACCTCACATACGTTTATACAACTAATATCACATCATGTATTCGTGTTTCAACACTGTGTTGTCTGACATGTTTTCTGACTGTTAAACCCTAAGGTTTCAGTCAGATTCAGACAATCGTTTAATAGTTTCATGAAAATCAAATGTATAATTAGTCTAAACATAGTTTAACGGAATGTGTACCTGAATCACTGTACATGTTTACTGTTACGATCACTGTTCCGGCACGCGTCCGGCACTGATGTTACATACGTATTCCTTATATATAAGCATTCTTTACTGGAGAATATCCTATCTGTAGGTGTAACTATGGAGAGGACACTGGTGTGTGATAAAGCAAATCAACTTAAAACCAGACTTGTGTGTGATATCATGAATTGGGAATACCAAATTTCAATCATTTCCATTTACTAAAATTTATGAACTCACCAACCTTGTGTTGACTGTTTTTTTAAATGCATGTTTTCTCAGGTAACGGACAGGTTTAGTCACCAAATCATCAAGGCTTAAGCTAGAGGACTTACTAGAAGACCTAGCTTACTTTTGGATGCATATACTTTTGATGACACTCTGAATCTCTTTTGTATATCTTGTGCAGATACAAGATAGAATCTATATGATTCTTTGGAGTAGATTTACTTAGTTATATTATGAACACATACTATGCAATTTAACTTTGTAATTCTATGTATTAAATGTCATGCTAGCATTTCTCATTACATATCATTTGCCATGTAAACAATCTGATCATTTCAATTATCACAATGATATCGCGCCCCGAGAACCTTCCGCCTGACGGGAAAGTCGATCCAACCCGCCGGCTCGGGGTGTGACACATTACAGATGAGTACTCCAGATACTCCTCGGTATTCTTTATGAAGGAGAAATCTGAAACGTTTGAATGTGTCAAAGGTTTGGTAACTAAACTTGAATCACTGTATAAGCTCAAGGTTCGCATGCTCAGAACTAATAATGGGACTGAATTCAAGAATCATAATATGGAGACTTTCTCTAATGAACGTGGTATTATTCAGCAGTTCAGTGCTCCATATGTCCCGCAAATGAATGGTGTTGCTGAGCGAAAGAACAGAACATTAATTCAGGATGCTCGGACAACGCTTGCTGATTCCTCTCTACCGGTTCAATTCTGAAACGAAGTTGTTGCTAATGCTTGTTATACTTTGAACCGGGTGTTGATTGTGAAAAGACATGGGAAGACTTGCTTTGAATTGCTCCATAACAGAAAGCCAAATCTTAAGTATCTTGAACCATTTGGTGCTCCATGCACGATGCTTAAGAAACATGAGCAAGGAAAGTTTAATGAAAAGGTGGAAGAAGGCTACTTTCTTGGGTACAACACTCCAAATAAGCGAGTCTACAACAGATCGACTCACAATGTGGAGGAGTGGTACCATGTAGATGTTTAGAAATATTCTATGGCACCACCTGGGAAGGGTCCTGACTGGATGTTCAATTATTCTGATCTATTCGACTCTTTCAACATGCCTCCAATGTATTCTGATGAAGATGTTGCTGCTCAAATGACGTATGATGCACAAAATGCACCTGATGAACCAGTGCAACCTTCTTCAGTACAAACTCTAGTACACGCAAATGATGACAGTTAAGACTCAGATGTTAATCACTCTCATCCAAATGTTCCAGAAACAGATGTTGATAATGTTGTACCTGCTCTTCAGGATCTCAATATAAACAATCTTAATCCACAAGTTGAGGTGCCTGCTCATCCTGTTGGCAGAATTAACAGAATTCATCATCAAGACAATATTACTGATTATTCGACTGATGGAGCGAAGACCAGGAATCAGTTATTTTCAGGTGGTCTTGCTAACATTCTTGATCTTGCATATGTAAACTTTTGTGCCCATTCTTGCTTTATCTCCCAAGTTGAACCAAGAACCGTTACTGAAGCTTCGAAAGAAGAATCTTGGGTAAATGCCATGCAAAAGGATTTGCTGCAATTTAAGAAACTTGGAGTTTGGCAGCTTGTTGATAGACCTAAGTGTGCAAAAGTTATTGGCACAAGATGGGTTTTGCGCTGCAAACGAGATGATCATGGCATCGTGGTACGCAACAAAGCAGGTCTGGTGGTGCAAGGTTTTAGGCAAATTGAAGGGATTGACTACAATAAAGTTTTCGCACCGGTTGCTCATCTTGAATCAATCCGAATCTTTCTGGCATATGCATCCTTCAAAAAGTTCAAAGTTTATCAGATGGATGTTAAGAGTGCATTTCTTCATGGTGTGATTAATGAAGTTGTGTATGTCAATCTACCTCCCGGGTTTGAAGATCCATTGCATCGTGACCAATTCTACAATCTAAATAAGGCCTTACATGGATTGCACCAAGCTCCACGAGCGTGGTACGAGACAAACGGGTTAAGAAGAGGTGTTATTGACTGCACTTTGTTTATTTGAGAGATGGATGGGGAATTGCTCTTGGTGCAAGTTTATGTGCATGATATCATTTTTGGATCCACAAATGATATATGTGCAAGGATTTTGAAAAGGTTATGAAAGACAAGTTTGAAATGAGTTCCATGGGAAAGATGAAATGTTTCTTGGGATTGCAGGTGGATCAGTCTGAGGTAGGGATCCTTATTCATAAAACCAACTATGTTGGTGACATTCTGAGCTGGTTCAGTATGTTGGATGCAAAAACTACTGGTACCCCACTGCCTGTTAATCATGGGATTACTCCAGATGAATAGGGGGAGTTAATCGATGCCACTCTGTACCGAGGAATGATCGAATCTCTTATGTATCTCACAGCTTCTCGTCCATACATCATGTTTGCTTCTTGTCTGTGTGCTCGTTATCAGTCAAAGCCAAGAGTTTCTCATCTTATTGTTGTGAAGAGGATTTTACGTTATCAGATGGGTACTCCGGATTTGGGCTTATGGTACCCTAATGATGATGACTTTGATCTAACTGCTTATAGTGATTCAGATTATGGCGGATGCAAAAGAGATTTTAAATCAACATCTGCAGGGTGTCAGTTCTTTGGGAAACACATAGTTACCTGGCAGTGCAAGAAGCAGACGTCGATGTCTCCTTCAACATGTGAAGCGAAATACATTGCAGCTGCTAGTTGTTGCTCTCAAATCATTTGGATTCCACAACAACTCAGGGACTATCGGTTACAGTTTTTTAACACTTCTATAATTGTTGATAACACTGTTGCCATAGTTGTTACTAAAAATCCGGTTCAGCACTCTAAAACAAAACACATCGACATTAAATATCACTTCATAAGTGATTGTTTTGAAAAGAAATTAATCGATGTTGTTAAGATTCACACTCATAACCAGCAAGCTGATCTTTACACTAAAGCGTTTGACAAACCTAGATTTTTATATCTGTTATCAGCTAATGGTGTTTTTCAAAAATATGAAGTCATTCCTTCATCTGAATCAAACAAATGATCATATTTTTTTACTTAGTTTCTTTTGTTTGATTTTTTACTTTTTAGTACTTCGGTTATTTTTCCTTCACTTATTCAAAAACTCGAAAAAACCAAAAACATTTGAAAAATTATAAAAATGAGAAAGTGAGAAAGTGATGTGTTAACCTGTCATGTCCTAAATGCAAGATTGAATGCATAAACTGAATGCTCATGGAAATAACGATTCGATGTACTGATAGGACGTCTTTACAAAGTTAACAGACTGTTGGTGATTGATTAGAAAGTCTAATTTGTGGGATCCAGTTTAGAAAACTAGTTAAGCGATAAACAGTTTTTGACTCAAATCAGACATACAACTGTTATCATAGGATCTTATGAGGTTTCCAATGATTCATGAATTCAAGTCTGTACACGTGCCATATTGCTTTGTAAAGACCTAGCTGAAGCCGTCCATTCAGATGAGAATGATTGAATCGTAAGAAAATAAAAGTGAATCCGACTCTGTACATGCGTGTGCCATATTGCTGGGTTGCAGCCTAGCTGAAGCCGTCCATTCAGATAGGATAAGATATGAAAAACATAAAAATATAATAAGTTCGATTCCATACATTTGCCGTATTACTGGGTTGCAGCCTAGTTGAAGCCATCCATTTGGATAGAACAAGATGATCATGTTAACATAGTTCTGTATTCGTGTCATATTGCTTTGTAAAGACCTAGCTGAAGCCGTCCATGAGAATGTGTTGAACTTGAAAAACAAATCAAAAAAAAAATTACAAAAAGAAAGTAAATTGGAACCTTATAGAACTTATGACAATAGGTATTAAGTTATGTAGAGATGAGTTATAAACTGGTTTTGAACTAGATTCGTTGACTATAATAGGTAACTCAGTCAGAAAACATGGGTGATCATTGAATTGTCTAGAAACAAAGTATTGTCAGGTTTAAAGTGGACAAGTATATCAGTAATCGCTTCATAATTCAAATGTGTCAGAAGTATAAACATTCTTGAATGCTGATTTGACATGATCTCGTGTATGTGCCATTTTCTTGAAAGACTACTCACAAAACTATGTGTGTTTTATTTGTTTCAGTTTCAGTTTGTACAGTTGTTTGATTATCAGAAAAACACAAAAAGATTTTCATTTGAATTTGTTTTAAATGATCATTTGTAGGTTCACATATTCAATTTCATCTCTGCATATCACCAAACCAGACTGAACTTCATAAAAATACTCTTTTTATGGTCAAAATGTAAAATTTGAAAAATGAGTTGTGTTTTTGGGTGCTGATCTTCTTTTGCCCGAATGGGTTGTGAGTATGGCTCAACCGAGCGAATGAACTCATTCATGCCAATGAGTCATTCGTTTGATCCGTTCATGCGAATAGGACCATTCAGTTCTTCTGACCGAATGAGTTCTCCTATTTATTGAATGTCTTTCGGCCGAATGAGTCATTCTCCTCATTTTTCCATTCTGCTACACTGTGTGTGTTCTCTTTCGCCCGAAACACACACTTGATCATCTTCTGATTTTTTTCACCACAAGTCTGCAAATTTCTGATCGCTTTTCGCATCTTGATTTCTACAGGTACCTTTGGGAGCAAGATCTTTCAATTTTGACCAGATTTCAAACCCTAACCATTCGAATTTTTAGCGTTTTAGGGTTCAAACCTGTACAAGTCCAATAATCGGTCAAAATGAACATTAATCAACTTGAAACAAGTTCTAAAACACTAATTGGACCCCTCTAAGTTGAATGTTACCATTTTTAGGGTTTGATTTGAAATTTTAGGAGATTGGTGTTTGAAGTTCATCGGTCGCCCGAATGAGACTCATCACACCACAGGTTCAACCGAATGAGTGGGATCGACCGAATAAGGTCATTCGGGCCATATGGTCATGCGAATAAGTGGGTTCAACCGAATGTCTCCATTCGTGTGTCATTCAGATTACACCATTCATACGGCCATCATTCTCATTCGCTTGCATCTCATTCGTGCAATGCTGGTTCATTCGCACCACTTGAATACTTGGGCTAAAATTTTGATTTTGTTCAATTGCTTACTGAACTGAAGTGATATGTTTTCTTTTCTTTTTTTTGTTTTTACGTATGGCAGGATACAATGCTTTCCCGAAGAATAACATCTGTGCACACTTAGATTCCACTACTAGGAATGCCGGGCAGTTTACAGAGATTATTGCATTTCTGAGGCGATCAAGGATTTTCACAGCCATTTCCACTGTTCATGATTCATACTTATCGCATAAGAGGGATTTTGGAATACATCTGACATAGACTGTGAGGTAGAGCCTCCAGTGATCAGAGGGAAGGTCAGATGACACGATGTTGTAGTCTCTGCTAAGCACATCAGACGGGTGTGTGGATTCCAGGATTCACCAGATCATCCTTTCCTTCTTGATAGATATCGTGTGCGAGGTTGTTTAATGCGGTCCAAGTATGACGGAGACTTGGAAGCTGGAGTACTGAACAAGGCTTTCCTATGCCCATAGTTCAAGTATCTAAGTCATGTAGGCGTGGAGGATTTGATTACCTTCGAGAGACTCTTCAGGGTGCCTTATGGCCTTAGTGTTGAACATCCCGTTCAACTTCCCTGAGATGGTTTTTACGCATATGAAGGAGAATGTGTACCTCAAGGGAGACACGATGTTTTTGATGTACCCTATGTTTCTCCAGATGATCTTCGATGCACAAGTGCCGAATCTACCTAAGGCCATTTCAGATATCATCAGACTGGAGCATATGAATGACATCACTCTTAAGGGACTTCTCTCTTATAGGGGAAAGGAGAGGAAGCCGCCCACTCGTGGTCTCTTCTGTCATCTCCTCAATCCTGATTATGTCGCACCTATTAGGAGGAGATGGAGACACGAGGATTCTGATTCAGATCAGGAGGATGTCATTGTTCCAAGAGGTGATGATGGAGATGATGGAGATGATGATGATGTTGGTGCTGGTGCTGGTGCTGGTGATGCTAGTAGTGCAGGTGTGAGTGGTGGTGCTGATACTGATGTTAGTGGTGCTGTTGATTATAGTGGTGCTGATGTTGGTGTTGCTGGTTCTGATGTTGCTGGTGTTGATGTTGATATTGATGCTCTTCTTGATATGGATTTCATGACTACTTCTGCAGCCATTGTCTCTACTCCATTGGAGATGGGAGGTACTACCTCTGCTAATGAGAGAGATGATTTAGAGGAATTAGATCAGGATGATGGTGAGGATGAAGATGAAGAGGGTTCTGGAAGTTCATACTCTTAGAAGACTAGTGATGAGTTTGTTACAGAATGCTAAATCAATGAGTTATTCGTATAGGTGACGATCTGTACGAATAAATCTGAAAGTTTAACGTTCTGAAATGATGACCGAATAGTAGAAAACAAGAATCAGGAAGTGAAACAAACGTAGTGTTCGTTCAGGTGACGATTCGAACGAATACGCGCGAAGGTGACACGTTCTGACGAAACGATAACGAACGACGAAACGAACGATAATAATTTAAGAAAGTTGAATATTAAATATTTATTAGGAATTACAATCTTTTAGAAATTTTGAAAATAAATTCATTTTAATTAAATTACATAGAATACGCGCAATGGATACTAGTTAACAAAACGCGTAAAATAATCGATTTCGATAAATAATTCAAGAAATATAATTATAAAACATTTACTAGGAATAACCACCTTTAAAAATAATTCAAATAAACTCTTTTTTTTTTAATTTACAAAACACGTGCGTAGCATGCCGGAAACACGACGAAAACAAGAACCGAGCTACGAAATAGAACCCGAGCATGCACGGAGTATAAAAGGCTTGAATGAAGCCTTTTCCTTCATTTATTTCATCTCCTCTCTCTCTCTCTAGCTCTAAAAACCGTCTCCTCTCTCTCTCTAGAAGTTCAAGACTTCAAATCATCATAACTCCTTCAATTCTTGGTGAAACCTTGTGTTTTTAGTGTCCACACGAAGCTCTAAACACTCTCTACATAGAAGTACAACTGATCGGAGCATCTAGCCGCTGAAAATCAAGGTATGAAGTCAAGAAGATCACAAAAAGTAGGGTTTTTGTCACCCCTTGCTCGACCTGAACCCTCACCCGGCTAAGGACCTTATACACACACACCCTACACCTTCGGGGGCCTACATTCGTGCATCAACACTCTAGGAACAACCACGCAACAGATCAGAAGGTGGATGATGATGAGATACAGGCTCATGAGGAGCCACCATGGCTGAACCTTTAAGAAGCGGCCGGACCTTCCTGCCCAACGAACCTGTATGCATCATCAACGAACCAAGCCAGCCGAACCCTGATGTTTGCGAACCCTTGAGCCATGAACCTTGCTGTTGCCGATCATCTTCACCGAACCCATGACATGGGTTAGTCGAACCTTGCACCAACCGAAAGCCTTAGGTTCGCCAATCATCATCAGCCGAACCTACCAGTACCTTAGCCGAACCTTGCTGCTGCAAACCTCCATGATCAATGAACTTTGCTGTCAACGAACGTACACTCTAATGGATTGCATGCATGGCCGAACCCTGGGCTCACGAACTATTTATCATGAACCACAGCCGAACCTTACCCTTCGCGAACCACTCTGACTGCCGAGCCTAAGACTTGGACCAACGAACCAGGGGGCCCAACCCTAAAGTTCGTTGAGCATGAGACTATGTACTAAAGCCCATAGGATCGCTGGAAACACATGGACCAAATCCATTCGGCCCAAACTAGTCGGCTCAAACCCTTAATGTCTGGCCTATACATCTACACGGCCCAAATTCTTGCTGGTTTAGCCCATACAGCTGTTTCTGCCCATATATGCAATGTTAGGCCCAACCCATCATTCGGCCCATACACTAACACTTTACATAAATGATTTGAATAACATGCAAGGAATTTATGGTAATTAAATGATTACTACAAAGATGGTGAAAGAAATTTGGAACAAGGACGAAACAAATTAAGCTAATAATCACATGTTAAGTTAGAGTATAAATCTAAGTGTTGTACTTAGAAAATGATTGAAACTCTAACTTCTATAATTATGAAGCAACAAACTATTACGAGTCTAATGATGACAACAAGTACTCTAAACATACGATATGAAAACCTGTCATATTAGCATAAGTAATAACAAGTAAATTAGGGCCAAATGAAGACCACGACTCACAAGTGTTAGCCAACTTTGGGGCTAATACTAACACTTACACGCACACAAATCACTACAACATATACTTATGAGATACAACAACATGAAATCAATACAGGATCGTGAACATAACAACAATAACAACAACGAGCGCAAGCATTCTTGTTTTTACTTAGTAAACCACTTCAACAACAAGGTGAGTTCATTTGTCCCTTTTCAAACATATTTGTTTTTACCTTGGGACTGAGAAGCATGTTATACATTTTAAATCAGTATTGAAATGTTTTATAAATGCTTTTACATGTATTCATGATGCTAATACAATTGCTTAAGCTTGTTACTCTTATTCTGAAAGCTAAAGGCTAAGACTTAAACTTAAGTGCTAATGCTTTATTCTAATACTTCGTACTCCTAATTTAAATGCTACATGGTAATGCTACATGTTAAGTCTATATGCTAATACTATATTCTAATGCTACACACTCATGCTACATGCTAAGTCTGAATACTAATGCTTGAACACTTACGCTAAATGCTAATACTTGATACACTCGTCCTAAAGGCTAATACTATATACATATACTCTAAATACTAATATTTTATATTTTTATTTTAAAAGTTAATATATTATACTCTTAATCTTAATGCTAATACTTCTTACACTTCTACTTATTTACTTAAAACTCTCAAAGCATTTAAAGGCATAAGAAAGATAATACTAAAACTAGGAATGCTTTTGAAAATCATGCTTATGGAAGCTTGAAAACTTAAACTCAGAAAGACTCACATGCTCAATAGGCTATAAATACTTATATGCTTGAAATGCTATAAACACTTGTACACTTGATATGCTTGGAATGCTTAACACGATTGAACGCTTAATATGCTTGGAATACTTGAAACACTTGAATGCTTGATATACTTGGAATGCTAAGACAACAGGCTGATTGACCGCCGCGTGTTGACCTATGTGTCAACCCCTACTAGCCATCAGTAACACTATGTGAATGCTATAAACTTGTATGCTTAAGCTATCGGACATCGTAAGACAGATTGATTGGCCGCCGCGTCTTGACATTGGTCAAGCCCTACTAGTCATCAGTGATCTTCGTTGTCGGAATCATATAAGACAGATTGATTGGCTGCCGCGTCTTGACATTGGTCAAGCCCTACTAGTCATTCAGTGTTCTTCTTGATTAATCCATGGTTGTGACGAGTGACTAGGATGATTTTGGTCTCTTCTAGTTGACTGTGTGTTATCTTGAAGACTCCTTTATCAAAACATCAATGTCGCGAGTCCTACTTAGTTCCGTTATGGATGGATGCTGAATTCCTTAGGGTGTTCAGTTGTCCATAACGGTAACTCTCAAAACATGATACTTAAATGCTACTCTGCGCGTGTTGAAACTCATAAATCAGGATACTCAAAACTATGATGGGGTTGGATGGTAGGTAAGACGCTTAATTATCATTAACAACAGTGTCATATGCGGATTAGTATGTGGTGGGATGGCGTCTGGGCGGGTTGTAGGCTCGACCCTTTCGTATGCCCTATATATAAGCATACCGATCTGGATATTACAAGTGATGTTAATGAGGTTATGGTTGTTACCGAAGGGATTTGTGAATGCTATTGGGTAGATATCTTAAACTTCTAAACAGGATGCTTGAAACTATGATGGAATTGTATGGTAGGTAAAGCGCTTAATTATCATTAACAACAGTGTCATATGCGGTTTAGTATGTGGTGGGATGGCATCTGGGCGGGTTGTAGGCTTGACCCTTTTGTATGCCCTATATATAAGCATACCGATCTGGATATTACATGTGATGTTAATGAGGTTAAGTTTGTTACCGAAAAAGGTTTGCAAAGCTATTTTTCAAATACTAAACTATATGAACTCACCAACCATTGTGTTGACTATGTTTTCTTACATGTTTTCTCAGGTGACGTACATGATTAAGCTAAGGCTCAGAATTGCATACTAGGATGCCCAGTTAGAGGACCTAGTGGATTTTGGAAAAGCACATATTTTGATGAATGTTGTGAATCTATTTTGACATCTTGTACAAATACAAGATAGTAAACATTTGATTCTTTTGATAGGTTTACTTAGTTAAATTATCAAACATTGACATTTGTAATTTAAATTTGTAATCCTAGTTTAATGTTATTGTGCTTTAGTTATTCTCAATGTTGATGTTATGTAAACAATCTGATCATCACGATTATCACTCACGATATCGCGCCCCGAGGACCTTCCGCCCGACGGGAAAGCTGATCCGTTCCTGCCAGCTCGGGGTGTGACATTCTCTATGGCCACTACAACTGTCTTTACTACAGCTTCCTCTGGTCCCTCCACTACTCGTGCATATCACTATATTCCAACTATTTCAGTTGCTGAAAAGCTCAGCACACTGAACAGTTTGGTCCTTCGGTTGATGGAGAGGAACCATGAGCAGGATCAGGCTATTTCCCAGCTTACTCAGAGGGTCAGTGAGCAGGATGCACTGTTGATACAGGCTGCTGATCAAAGGGCGGATTTGAGAGCCTGATCTGCTGAGCTGGAGGAACGTTTGCTTAAGTCTGTGGATTAACATAATCGATTGGCTTTGAATTGCTCAGGCTTCAATGACAGGGTTTTAGCTCTTGAGGCTGAAAACTCGCGTCTCTCTGAGCAAGTTGAAAGCCTTAAGGATGCTACTCCCATGATAGAGGCTGCTGAGCCAGTCTCCGATGATTCAGACAAGGATGAACAAGAAGGAGACGAAGAATAAGAAGAAGAAGAGTCTGATGAGGAGAAGGTGGATTATGATAGTACAGATGATGATGACTCTGGTGATGATGATGATGGTGCTGGGAGTGGCTCTGCGAGTTCCTCCAGTGCAAAAGAGCCAACCCCACCCACCAAAGAAGCAAATCGCAGAGCTATTCAGGTTAAATCTTGATGAGGTGATATTGGATGATGCTCCCATTCCTACTTCTAATTTTCCTACTCCAGAAGCATTCGATGACATTGATGAGGTGATTCTGGAAGACATTACAGAGGAAGAGGGCATAAAGTAAACTTAATCTGAAGAGGAGCTGCCTAGTTTTACCGACTTATTCGGTCTACATTCTGAGGAAGAGCTGAAATGAAAGATAGACGAAAAGATTAGTGGCAGTGAGTCTTCAGCAGAAGACATTCGGAAGAAGAAAGAGGAATGGGTAGCCTATTGGCAAGTGTTGAAGAAAGAAAGTGTTCCTCCTATGCCAACTCCACACACAAAAGTTTACAGGAACAAAGGATATAAATCTGGAGGTCAAATTCTGAGTTGAGCATACTTTCATGACTTGCACTGCTATACGGTGAAGAGAGAGCGAGGGATCTAGTACTTCAGATTTCCCCATGAATTCAACATGTTTCCGGGATTCGAAGTTAATCAACTTGCACATCTGAAGATTCTATACTGTGAGGATTCGGGGATGTCGTCCTGGTTTGCAAGGCAAATCCAGTTCGAGTACAGGAAAAGATGGATCAACTTCAAGCCACAACAATCAGAGAGATAATATCTACCGGAGATTGATGCAGATATCCGAAGACATAAAGTGATCCTGAAGTGGCTGCCTCCTAAATTCATGAAGAAGATTCCATTACAGAAGATGCCTCAAGACTTTTCGGACAGTTGTAGATAGTGGTACTATGACAGGAGAACTGCTGAGGCGATGCTTGTTCTATGCAAGGAAAACACTTGGGATATTGTACGTATTTTTGATCCCATGTGGTTGACTAATCTATCACATAAAGATGTGAAGGCCCTGTACAGATGTCATATTTTCTTTAAAGTTGAAGATATGGAGCAGGCTTTACAGTTCATGAGAGTTGTACGGATATGCATAGTGTTTGGAATTCATGCAGGCTTTGACTGGAAGGCTATTTCAGATAAATATTTCAAGAAAAATGCTGATCAGTAAAGAACTAGGTCCAAGTGGGAGTTTGTTGGTGCATGTAATGTCCCTAGTTTTGTATTTTGTATGATTTTGATTTGTAAAGTTCATATTATTAATGAATTCAACTTTTCTATATTGTTCGTATATGTTTAATTGAGTTTAATATGTTTATCCATGTTTGACTTTGACTTTTCCAATCATACAAACCCATTGGTGCGAATGATGCCTAAGAATGAGTTCACTCAGACGAATGAACTCCTAGCGAATGGCTGAGGCAAACGAATGAGTCATCCGCATTACTCATTCGGTTGATTAAGCTCATTCGGCTGAGCCATTCGCCGAATGAGTGTTCATTCGGCCGAATGAGTACAGCTTATATATAGGGCTGCAAAAAGAATGCTTTAGTAACTTTTCCGAGCATCTTCTCTCCCCTGAGCATTCCTTTGTCATATTCTCAGGGTTTTGAGCCGCTCTTTATTCTCCAACTTCGATTCTCTGGTGTTCTATTTCGATCAAAACATTGAGTCCTCATCATCGTATCGCCACGGGGCTTGGTGATTTCGATTGGAAAAACCCTTGAATAGGATTCCGCACTATTCAAGGGCCTGTCGAGAAGATTCTTCAAGGAACCAAGTTTTTTCAGAGGGTTTCTTAGGTCCTACAGGCCCCAAGACCTCGCATCGATACTACCTCATCGATACTGGTAGTATCGATGAGGCATCAATTTCTTCGATCTTGGATCATGGTTACTTGATACTATCAACAAAACTCAGGACCCCATGCATCCATCAAACTTGTTAATTTCGATGATAAAGAGCTAGTCACCCTCAACCCGTCGATACTATCAAATCTTGTTTTCTTGTATAGATGTTATTCCCATTTGACCTTTCCATCCCTTCTCAATCTTCTTAAGTTCACTCCAAGGTATTCCAAGACTTCCTAACACACTTTTTTTGCAGAATATCAAGTTTAAAAGGTTTGAATCCAGGTTCTAGATTCGTTGGTGCTGAAGTAGTAACAAACCCTAAAAAGCCAAACCTTCTCAGTACATTCTCGATTGTTTGAGCTCGAGTTTGGGCAGATCCTTCGCACTTCTAGCTTCCTTTCGTCAAGAGGATCGTCTAGACACCAAATTCATCCAACTTGGTTTAGGATTGCTATGGGAGAGTGGGGGTTTGTTGATGAAATTATAGAGAGATGGTAGAAGAAAATGTAGAGAGAGAGAGAGAGAGAGATAGAGAGTGAAATGGTACGTTTTCATTAAAATGGTTTCACAAATGGCGTTCGTGTTTGATCAGTTTCACAAAACGCGTTACGAATATAATTAAATGGTACGTTTTCATTAAAATGGTTTTATTTTATCTTTTTAGGTGGAGATTCCTAATAAATATTTTAAATGAAATATTAATATTAATTTATTTTCAAAATACATTATTTAAACCGTTTCGTCAAAATGTATAACTTCCGTGCGTATTCGTACGAATCGTCACCCATACGAGCACGACGATATCATTTAAAATATTAAACCCACAGATATATTCGTGCAAATCGTGATTCCGACGAACACGCTATTAATTTAACATTTCATAATGTTATCATTAATTGTTTTGAACTTGTTTCCTCACAACTTGTGTGTTCCATCATTTGGTTATTTTAGATTACCTGACTTATGAATTTATGTTATCAGACTCCAGATTTCCTCGATAATGAGAGAAATCCCATGTCTTAACTATTCTGTGTGCAACACTTTCATAAGTTATCTTCTACTGTTCTATCAACTTAACTCACACACACTTAAAAATAAGATTGAAATGCACAAGAAGAATTTTAATTCAATGTTAATGTATAATTTATTCAAACATAAAGTGTATAAAACTCTCTTAAATCAAGCACACTTTGCTGAGTTACACATGAACATATTTATACTAAAACCTACAGTTGAATCCTCATAGAGATACACGGCTCGACAAAATACTAGAAACAAATGAATACTAAAACTAGTATACTATTCTGGCTTGACAGGCCAAACCATATTAATTACAATTAATACAGTAACTTATTTGACCTTTACATTAAATACCTACACTACAAAAGGGATTAATGCTAAGATACTTCTGCAAGTCTGACATATTCACTTTGCTATTGGTCTTGATGATAGAAATCATCTATGAATTTTTCTTTAAGTGGAACAAATTTTGTTATAAGGAAATCTTTGGAAGTTCTTGTATTCGAAAACTCTAAATGTTGAGGAAACTTGAGTCATCTGTATAGCCTTTAGAAGAAGAGAGTTAACGTTCGGAAGCATTAAATCTTCCGATGGTTTAGTCTTTGCTTCCGAAAGCTTTTTTTCTTCTGAGTGTACTCGGCTTGTCAAGAGATAGCTTTTGGTGAGCATCAGCCTTATTTACTCTTACACAATGCATATAATGGAATCATATTAATCTATCTTTTTATAAAACAAGTCATATAATTAATTTATGGACAACTTAAACTTCAAATATTATGACTAAAATTAAATGCAAAGATCAATTTATTTGAATTTTATTTAACCATGAATTTTGTTAATTCCACACTTAAGTAGATATTCACATATTCAACCTCATAAATTATTTAGGATAAACTATATATTGCTATTGATATTTTTACACATATAATAATTTAATGAAATGAATATTTTTCATTTAGATTAATCTTTGTAAATCAATAATATAATAAAATGCGCTAGTGAGATCATGTCTGTGTAAACACCCAACAAAGAGTCACTATGCATACAATTTAATGAAGGCTTTGAATTTCCTGTTCTATATAGACATATAATAGTGGAAATTTAGAATATGTTTTAAAATATCATTTTTGTTGACTTTAGTTAGTACAAGTCTAACTTCAGAAAGGAAATCCACTAAGTCATGGAATTTATTTCAAGTTCCTACTTAGTATTCCTTAAATCAAAGTATATAAGCCTATCACTTTATCAATTTAAATTGTTCATAACTATCATATGTCACTTATATGATTCAAAATGTAAATTAAATACCATCATTTTCCTATGCATAATTTATAAACTCAAACTTATAGCTTTGTAAATCTTAACATAAGATAGGTCAAAATCCTTTCATTTTTTATAAAATCAAGATTCAACTGTCAAAGTTTTCAAAAATTTAAACGTAAAAGAAATATAAACGAGAAAGGTAAAGAAAAAAACTTAAAAATAACAACTAAAATACGAAGTGATATTTTCAAAAATTTTCATTCTAAATTAATCATTCGAAGTCCTTCTACCCAATAGCATTTACAAATCCCTTCGGTAACAACCTTAAGCTCATTAACATCACATGTAATATCCAGATCGGTATGCTTATATATAGGGCATACGAAAGGGTCGAGCCTACAACCCGCCCAGACGCCATCCCACCACATACTAGTCCACATATGACACTGTTGTTAATGATAATTAAGTGTCTTACCTACCCTCAAATCCCATCATAGCTTTAAGTTTTCTAATTATGAGCTTCAACACGCACAAAGTAGTATTTGAGTACCAAGTTTTGAGAGTTACCATTATGGACAGCTAAACACCCTAAGGAATTTAGTATCCATCCATAACGGAGCTGAGTATGACTTGAGACATCGGTGTTTTGATAAAGGAATCCTCAAGATGACACAAAGTCAACTAGAAGAGACCAAAATCATCCTAGTCACTCGTCATAACCATGGGTAAATCAAGAAGAAAACTGAATGACTTGTAGGGCTTGACCACTGTCAAGACGCGGCGGCCAATCAGTTTGTCTTACGTGATTTTTGACAAAGAAGAGCATTGTTGACTAGTAGGGCTTGACCAATGTCAAGACGCGATGGCCAACAGTCTGTCTTACGATGTCCGACAACGAAGAACACTTATGACTAGTAGGGCTTGACCAATGTCAAGACGCGTTGGCCAACAGTTTGACTTACGATGTCCGATAGCTTAAGCATACAAGTTTAGAGCATTCACATAGTTTTACTGATGACTAGTAGGGGTTGATACATAGGTCAACACATGGCGGTCAATCAGCCTGTTATCTGAGCATTCCAAGTTTATCAAGCATTCAAGTGTTTCAAGTATTCTAAGCACATCGAGCATTCAAGTGTTTCAAGTATTCGAAGCACATCGAGTATTCAAGCATATAAGTCTTTATAGCCTTTTGAGCAAGTGAGTCTTTTTTGAGTTTATGTTTTCAAGATTTCTTAAGTATGGTTTTCAAAAGCATTCCTAGTTTTAATGTTTGTCTTTCTTATGCATTTAAAAACTTTGAGAGTTTTAAGCAAATAAGTATAAGTGTAAACAACATTAGTATTAAGATTAAGACTATAAGATATTTACTTTTAAAAATAAGTGTATGAAGTAATAGCAATTAGAGTTAGTGTATACAGTGTTAGCCTTTAGAACGAGTGTATCAAGTATTAGCATTTAGCGTGAGTGTTCAAAGCCTTAGCATCGAGCATGTAGTGTAAGCATAGAGTTTATAGCATAATCATTGAGCATACAGTTTAAACATAGAGTTTATAGCGTAAGCATCCAACATCTAGTTTAAACATCGAGTTTATAGCTTCCAAAGTAAGAGTTCCAAGCTTAAGTGTTAATAAAAGCATCATGAATATGTGTGAAAGCATTAAATAAACATTTCAATAATAGTTTAAAATGTATAACATGCTTCTCAGTCCCGAGGTAAAAACAAATATGTTTGAAAAGGGACAAATGAACTCACCTTGTGTTTGAAGTGGTTGACTAAGTATAAACAAGAATACGCGTGCTCGTTGTTGTGTTCGTTGTTATATTCACGATCCTGTATTGATTTCATGTTGTTTGCAACTTATAAGTACAAGTCATAGTGATTTGCGTGTGTGTATGTGTTAGCCCTAAAGCTGGCTAACACTTGTGGGTCTCGATCTTTATTCGGCCCGAATTCGCGTGCAAACAAAAGTATTATTAGCACTTATTCAATTTAAGTTAAGCTTAGAATTACCTCGTTACTATTTCCATGTTTAGCTTTGTTTGGACCTTATCCCCTTGCGTAATTTGAAACCCATTGTCATTCTCTAAGTATAAAACCTAGTTTCGTGCTTTGACATCTCCTGTGTTTTCTTGTAATCTTGATTAGGTAGTTACATAATATTTAAATAATCATGAAACTACCCTTGTGGAACTTAATGTTTTATATATTTGTAAAATGCATTAGCGAGCTACATCACCTTTGTATTAACAATTAACCCACACCCATGCATTACTATCCCTTGCGATTAAGTACCCCTATTGATTCCAAACTAAACGATGAGCGTCAAAATATCAATTGGGCCGAATAATATGTAAGTGGGCCAAGGGAACTGAGATTGGGCCGCAACAACAGGCCTTGGGCCGACATATTGAGCCTTGCTGTTGGGCTAATTAATTATCTCGGCTGACCAAATGGAGTTGGACCGATTGATGTATTATGAATCGGTTGGGTTGCTTGGGCCGAATGATTGGGCCACACGTAAGTAACCCACAAATGGGCCTAGCCGAATGCCTTGAGCCGATTTAGGGTGCCTGCCGAAATGGAAGTGGGTATGGCCGAATGGGTGTAGCGACTTTAAATCCAGCGAACCTTCGGGCTTAATGGTGACTAGGATCGGCCAAGGTGCAGCCTCACGAACCTCAGGGTTCGTCTCTAATGGGTTCGTCACCGTGGTTCGTGTTCAGTACCAAGGTTCGGGCAGCAGGGTCCGTGGCTTCTAGGTTTGGCAAGGTGAGGGGTTTGTTTGCCTGCATGGGGGTTCGGCTAGGGCATGCTACGCATAGGTTCGGGAGAATAGCTCCATGACCATGCAGGTTCGCCTCTAGAAAAGAAAAGGTTCGGACCCCATGTGTTGGTTACAGGTTCGCCTGATATGAAGCAGCAGGGTTCGGCCAAGGCAGCCGGGCATAGGTTCGTCTACCCTCTTGTGGGTTCTGCTGGGAGAAATGTAACCACGCAGATTCGGCTATCCCCACGAACCTTGTGTGCTCGTCATCTTCATCAAGCTTTAACTTGTTACATGGCTAATCCTATGGTGTAGTTACACGAATGTGGTGTCTCCCAGGTGCGAAACCCAAAGTAGCTCAGTCTAGAGCCGGTTATATTTTTGTGTGGTCGAACAAGGGTAAGAAAACCGTAGTTTTCGTGATGTTCAAAGCTTCATACCGCGAATTTGGCCGGATAAAATCCCTGATCAGTTGTACTTTTAGGTAGAGGGAGTCGAGAGCTTCGTTTGGACACCAAGAACGCCCGATTTCGTTGAGAAACAAGCAAGTTATGAAGGTTTGAAGGGTGATTATCCTAGTGAGAGAGAGATAGCCAGAAATTGCTTTTAGAGAGAGAGTGGAAATGTAAGAAATGAGGTGAAAGCCTCATTTGTGACTTTAAATACCCCGAGGGTATTCGGGTTCGTTTCGGTTGCTCGGTTCGTATCTTCGGCGCGTTTCCGGCACGCTACACGCGTGTTTTTGTAACCTAAATAGAAGGACTTTGTTTGAATTAATTTAAAGATGGTTATTCCTTGTAGATGTTTCTTAAAATTATTTCTTAAATTATTTATCGAAATTTATTATTTTAAGCGTTTCTTTAGCTCGTTCGCCTATTCTATTAAATGTTTATTAAATAACTTTATTTTACGCGTTTCAACTAAAATAGTTTCATTTTAATTTATTTCTGATGAGTTTCAAAATTGTAAAATAGAAAATATTATATTTTCTTAAATTTATTATCGATCGTATTGTTTTCGTTTTCGTTTCGTCAGAACGCGTCATCATCGCGCGTATTCGTTCGGGTTTCTGATTTTTGTTTTCTACTTTCCAGTCATCATTTCAGAACTTTAACTTTCAGATTTATTCATACAGATCATCACGTATACGAATAATTCGTCGGTTTAGCATTCTGTAACGACATCTGTTATGGTTTTGTTTTGTTTAACCTCACATACGTTTATACAAAATAGCATTGAATCAAGCATATGTGTGTCAGTTCAGTGTTGTCTGATGTGTTTCTGACTGTTAAACCCTGAGGTTTAAGTCAGATGTTAGCACAATAGCATAATAGTTTAGTGTACATCATTAAATATCAATAACATACAATAGTTTCACCTAGTTTGTACCTGAGTTTACTGTGCAAGTTACTGTTGAGTTTACTGTTCCGGTAATGTTTCTGGCACTGATGTTATAGGTATGTCAGACCATTCGAGATAACAGAACGGATCGGTCCAATGGCATACAGACTTAGACTTCCTGATGAACTTAGCGGGGTACATGATGTGTTTCATATATCCAATCTCAAGAAATGCCTCGCTGATGAATCCTTAGTCATACCACTTGAGGAGATACAAGCTGACGAACAATTACACTGTATCTGTAGGGATTATGGATCATGAAGTAAAGAGACTAAAACGAAGCCGTATCCCAATCGTGAAGGTTCGTTGGAACTCCAAGCGCGGACCAGAATTTACCTGGGATCATGAGGATCACATGAAGACAAAATATCCCCACCTATTTACAGAAGAAGTACTACCCGACAATGATGCTTAAATTTTGGGAAGAAATTTCTTTAACAAGGGGAGGCTATGACACCTACTACCACATCGTCTGGCAAGTCCGTACCGTACGTGTGTACTTTCACTATTCATTACGTGTAATTATGACATGATAAACAGTTGTGTGACAACAGGACTTTAAAAAAACATTTAACCGTTGTGTGTATTTCAATGAAAATTGAAATACAAATATACAACAACACGTGTGAAATAACAATTGGGAAAAACAAATGAGAAAAACAAATCGGTTGCGATCTGATATCCACAAGTAACAGGAATTAGATGGCCGACAATTCGGTGTGAAAACAAAGTGAATTCGATCATAACAATGTAAAAACAGTTCAGTTTAGTTGAGTCCGATTGTGAGGATATCCAATTCAAAATAACAAAATATCGTTTACGGATAATAAATCGACAGGGTGTTTGCGTGGGTGACAATTCACACAAACATATGTGTGGGCTTAACGTTCTGAATGATAACTAAAAACTAGAAAACAAAAATCAGAAAGTGAAACCGTCGTTGTGTTCGTTCGGGTGACGATTCGAACGAATACGCGCGAAGGCGAAACGATCTGACGAAACAAATAAAATAAACGTTTTGAAAACATAAAATAAATAAAAGAATTATAATATATTTACGAGCAATAACCACCTTAAAAAGGTTAAAATAAAACTATTTTTATTTAAAGTTCGTAAATATTGCGTTACGCATCGTAGACGTCACGAAAACGAGAACCGAGCAAACAAAGCGAACCCGAACGTGCTCGGGGTATAAAAACCCACCTCAAGCATTAAATTCCTTTTTTATGATTCCACCTACCTCTCGGGACGAAATTTCTCTAACAAGGGGAGACTGTAACATCAGTGCCGGAACCGTCACCGGAACAGGGATCTCAACAGTGCTATGAACAGTAAACAGGTACGAACTATATACATGTTATTGCATTTCATATTCATAATCAGTTGTCAATATCATTTCGTGTTAGCAAACAACAAGTTCAGAAACAGTTAACAGAAACAACGTTCAAAAATAGGGTTCTTGAGTCAGATAATTGTCTGGCAACATAGAACCATCATGTGATTATTTGTTAGGATTTATTATGTATAAATGTATGTGAGGCTTTATAGAACAAAACAGAACGGATGTTGTTATGTGAATGCTAAATTGACGAGTTATTCGTATAGGTGACGATCTGTACGAATAAATCCGAAGGTTTAACGTTCTGAATAATATCCAATAATTAGAAAACAATATTGAAAAGTATAGTTATCGCCGTGTTCGTACGGGTGACGATTCGAACGAATACGCGCGACGACCTTACGATTCGATTTAAACGGTTAATTAAATAATTCTGAAAAGTTTAAAATAAATAAAAGATATTAGTTAGTTTATTAGGAATCACAACTTAGAATCACTTTATAAATTCTATTTTTATAAACCGTGTCGTTTTATCGCGAAAATCTCGCGAACCGGCATTTTACGCGAAACCGAACGAGACCGAATGACGGGGCGTTTTGAAACAATTAAATGTGACATTTATTGTCACAACCACCACCATCATTCACTCTCTCTCTCTACCTCGTTTTCTCTCTCTCTCTCTCTAACCTCCTCTCAAGAACTCAACTTCTCACTAGGATTTGGAACCCATTTCAAGCCGGATTCTAGCATAGTTGGTGTCAAGACGTCCATCTCAACACGTAGATCATGAAAGTACACGGATTTCGAGTATCTATCGGTAGAATTTGAGGTAAACATTCATTTTATTTCGGTTTTGGGGGCTTATCTCGACCCCTTGTAGCTATGATGTTAAAACCGGTTTAAGAACACTAGAAAACCCTGCAATAAATGGATACCCATACGTAGGAATAGATGGATTGTTGTTGTAACAGGTGATGTCTGTTAGATTGAAGATGGTGAAGCACGATTTGATACAGGTTCGTGAAGGCATAGGGCTGGCCGAACCTTCATACAGGTGGTTGGAATGAGACACGAACCGGGAAACCCTAGCCGAACCTAAGGGTTTGCCGGCCGAACCTTTGATTAAATGCCGAACCCTGTATCACGAACCTGTTGAACTGATCGAACCTGCAACGAACCCTAATGGCCTGCAACACCGAACCTGTGACAAACTTAGCCGAACCTAGAGTGGCGAACCCTAGGATTGACGAACCCAGGACCCTTGCCGAACCATCACTAGTAGCGAACCTAATGCATGCGAACCCTAATAGGCACGAACCTTTGGTCTACATTGATGGCCGAACCCTAAGGGTTCGTGGGAGTGAGTAATGACAGCGAGCCTCCCATATTTCAGCCGAACCATATGTGTCACGAACCTTAGCCATGCACTCTTTATTAGACACGAACCATTAGAGTCGAATCTCCCTTCATCATAGCCGGACCATAAGGGTTCGTTGGTGATAAGTTGTTAGCCGAACCCAAGGCCAGCCCCTTCAAAAGGTTCGCTGCCTTGGGATAATGCCGAATCCAAGACAACCCTAAAATCTCAATTTCTATTATGCATGGGAGCCTAGATACGTATACATGCACGAGATAAATGTGTGTGTGCATGGATAAGGATAAAACCCTAAGTATGAATGCATGAATAGAATGAGATGTGGGTGCATGGGTTAGAATCGTATATGTAAGTAGAAAATGTAAGGTATGCAAATGGGGAAATCAATATAATGGTATGAAAAGCTTACTCGTACTATCTTAATATTAATGGACTAGTTAGGTTCTCATAACAAGGGTCATCTTGAACACTAACAATTTAACCTAAGTGTTACTCTCTATTTACTTAGTTTAAAACACTTGGGAATTATAATGGGCATTGCAAAGGAAGTGATAGAAAGTCCATGGGAATCAAAACACAAGTCTTGAAATCAAATTCAAATCAAAGGTTGTCATTTGGGTCTAAGTGGGCCGGAGGGGCTTAGTAAGGCCCATCACATGCTACTTGTTAAATTAATCTAAAATAATAAAATTTTTTAATAAAATGAAATGATTTCTAAGATTTCTAACCTAAATGGAGTTCTATTTTATATGTTTTAGGAACTTGATATGATTAAATGCTTGGAAATTGTTTATAAATAGACAATATAATTGTCTGGATTTAAACAGAAAACAAAGGAGACTCTGCCCAAATTTTTGTAAAATTTAATGATAAGTGTTGTAACTAATCATGGGAATTGGGTTTATAAATGGGTATTTAGGCTACATTAGTTAGATTAAATCATAAAAGCAATTAGTAAATTAGGACACTTAGTTACACACACCGAGACCAAACCTTAGGTGTGACTACTATTACGTATACTTATCACGTTTAAACTCTTATAAAACAACTCAGGAACTGAAGAAACCTAAACTACAACAAGAGCGTGCATTTGTGTTAGATCATATACATAGCAGCACAGGTGAGTTCATTGCCCCTTTTCTAAACATTTTTGTTTTAAAACGCGGGGCTGAGGAGCATGCGTAAACTGTTTTTCTTTAAATTGTTTACTTAAATGCTTTTATTCATTATATGTTATATATTTATGCTTGTTGATACTCCTAGACTCCTGTCTAGGAAATTACTATACAGATTAAATTATCAAGTTAAGTAAATTACTCCCATGAGTAATACTTTAACTCTAAACTTTAAACAAACCGTTAGTCCATCAAGCTCAAATTCAAGAACATAAATTCAATGTGAAATCGAGGAAACTAAAGATCATGTTCAAAGAAATCTAATTCAGTGTGTGATCTGAAGATAATGGATCCTAATTAAGAATCAATTATCATTGTGAAAATCATGGGAATTCTAAAGATCAAATCAAGAGACTCAAGGAACTAGAAATCATAAATGTGTGTGAATCATTGAAATAATGAAATCATTAAGATCTAATGAAATCATTAATACTTTAGTTAAGGTGGATGTCAGTTGTATAGAAATCAAGATCACGTGTAACACACATAAAGTCCCGGCATAAATAGTAGACTCTCGTAGTCAAGCTGTATGGGCAATAACGTGAACTATCAAATGAAATCAAAATCAAGTTCAAGAGAATCAAAGAGATCAAGAATCAAAGGATATCCGTAAAGTCCCGGGATGTACAGTAGACCATTGGGTCAAGCTGATATGGGCATCATTAAAATCCCGGCACGCTCTGGTATACTCTTTGTGAGTTATGTCTGATATGGGTCACGTGTGAGAGGGTACAACTTTGACAACCACCAACAACTAAGTCAAATTGATTGAGTCAAATAAGACCCAATCATCATGTCTTAGTTGTATTTTAAATGTTCATTTATTTGTTTAATTAAATATTTAACATTATATTTCTATAATTGCTTTTGGGAAATCATGTAACTATGATGAACTCAAGAGGATCAAAGGTAAATCGAATTGTAGAAATCAGAATCTAAATCAGAGGTGAATGGAGTGAGACGCTTACTTATCATTAATAACAATATGTTAAGAAATCCGGTATGTGGTGGGACGGTGGCTGGGGCTTGTCCCCTACATATGCCCTATATATAAGCATACTTGATTGGATAACATAGATGGTTGTTGATGAGGTTAAGGTTGTCACTTCGGGGGATCAATGTAAACATTTTGAGGGTAATCAAATGCTATGAATCATATGTCATGGAATCAAAGTAGTGGAATGAAATGCTTAATTATCACCAGAAACAATATATCATGTGGTTTAGTATGTGGTGGGACGGTGGCTGGGCGGGCGGTAAGTTCGACCCTACATATGCCCTATATACAAGCATACTAAACTGGATGGTATAGGTGGTTAATGGTGAGGTTAAGGTTGTCATAAAAGTTATTCAAACTCATTTTATAAAACTTAATGAACTCACCAACAATGTGTTGACTTTATTTTTGCATGACTTCTCAGGTGATGAACAGGTCAACTGAAGAGTTATTTCTTTGGACTAGGTTATCTGATAGAGGACCTAGCTTTTTGGACATGCATATTTTGAAGCATCATTATACATTTATTTTGTATGTCTTGTGCAGATACAAGATAGAAGATTCATGATGTGATAGTAGATTTACATTGTTAAATTATAAACTTAACTGATGTAATTTAACTTTGTAATTCTATTTTATTGTAGCAAGTTTCTCATTTATATATCATGTGCAAGGTAACAATCTGATCATTTCGATTATCACTCACGATGTCGCGCCCCGGGTACCTTTCGCCCGACGGGGACTACGATCCAACCCCGCCGGCTCGGGGTGTGACAAAAACCTTCATAAAATCTTCATTTCTTGGTCGAATCCTTCAAGTTTGGTATCAAATCGAAGCGCTTGATGAGTAGAACACAAAAGTACAGCCGATCGGGCGTGAAAGCTACTGATTCGAAGGTAAGGTGAGCTAAACTTTCAGATGTTTGGGGTTTTTAACAAAACCCGGATGAGTGAACCTGAACTCGAATTTTATCTCATCAAACCATGATAGATTCACTTTAAAATTAGTTTTGCGGGATCATTTAAGCTTAAATTGACTTAAATATAGTGTAGTAAGTGACCTGCAAATAAAACGCAAAGTTTGGGAACGGGAGGTAGGGGATGAAGAATTCGATAACCATTTTTAAACAAAAGTCGAGAACCCCTTTTTAATTGGGAAGCCACTTAAAATCGAGAACCTCTTGGGAGGTCGAGAACCATATTTTTAAAGTTCGAGAACACAATGTGTGGTGGAATATGGATATTCGAGAAACTCTCCCAATTGACTATCCAAAATCGAGAAACCCTTCCCATATTAATGTGTGGGCTGAGAGTTATTTTCTTTAATCATCCTTAGTCGAGAACCCCATGCTCTATTGAAAAACTTTGGTGGGCCATATCCCCTCAAGAATAACATATTGCTAGCCTAATAAATCCCACGAAAATCATCTATAGTTGAGAATTGATTTTTGTGTGGGATGGGACACACATAAACACCACCGAAGAAGATAAATAAATACACACACACATATATATATATATATATATATATATCCACCATGAAGTTCATGTTAATTTAGTTCTAAGTGGTATGAACATAATCAAGTTTGGGTACAACGGGTTTCATGATATTGTCACTCATATTACTTAAACTTTGAATTAAAAATATAGACGAACTTCAAAACAAATGTTTAAATCATAGACATGGTTTTAAAACATGTCAAAGGTTTAAAACTAAGCCTTATTTTGATTAAAGTAACTATAGGGTTACTTATATACAAATAAGTTAGCCAAGTTATTACAAAGTTGATGGATTATGAGTTAACACTTTTACAATAGGTTAACGTCAAGAACAAGGAAAACCAAATAAGACAAGAACGTATTACATACTAATCTTAACCTAAATTGGTTAAGTGTTAGTATGTTATACCATCAAATGGGTCAAAGGAAAAAAATCAGGATACAACGGTTTATAAAAGTTAACCAACTTTAGGGTTAATCTACGAAATGATGATTCGTACTTATAAGTTACAAACAACATTGAATTCAACAAAAGTTTTGAAAACAACATCATCACAACAACAACAACGAGCGCGTGCATTTCTTGATTTCATAGTCAACCACATCAACTACAAGGTGAGTTCATACGCCCGTTTTTCCAATCTTTTTATTTTAAATTGCGGTGCTGAGAAACATGCTAATTCTTTTATTCACTTAAAAGTTTTAGTACAAAATTTCATATATTCTATGATTTACATAATATTGATTTATCTCTATTGTCACATATCATTTCATATATGTTTGTGTGTTTATGACATGTTTGAGATATCAAGGATGAATCATGATAACATATTTTCATGATTTCATCAACACAATAGAATAACATAAGTTATAAGATTAAATGTTATAACAGTTTGTAATTATTACAAGGATGAACAGGAGATAACACTGAGACAAATACAAGTGACATTACGAATCATAATCATGATGATATAATTTCATGATGATGATATCATTCACCACATTTGTTAACATCGTGTCATAAGACTAGTTCTTAAAACACATTGTTAAAACTACAAGAACACATAACACTGAGAACAAGTAACATTGAGACAATATCATTTGGGAACACAATCAATAATTACTATTAAGACTGTTTGTATTATATCATAACAATCATGTGTTCATGAGTTCATGTCCAGCCGTAAGTCCCTACAAGAAAATCGTTTACCAGTTAATTTAGGGCTCCTAAACCGACGATAGCATAGTGGTACCTTAGGTTTGACAAACCGCCGGCGAGTGAGGTCGCTACGTTAATCGTATTTCATTATCGTTGGCCGGTATCCTATGACCGGTAACAGGGCTGCATTAGTCAGGTTTGGTAAACGACACATAGTGATATTATTCTACAGAAACTAATTGTAATTAAATCCTTCGATTCTCTTAACTGGTAGACTGAGGAATTGATTTTCTCTCAAGTCATATTACTAGTAATAGTCTCGTTGAAGGCAATGAATCTGTGAGAACACAAATGTGATAGAGATAAATTGGAGGCATTGTGGTCTGATTATGTCAAGTCCACAATGGGTCCCATTTATGCTCTATACATTTAGGTCAAGAACAATACTGATGAGTTAGCTATTACTCCTTTAACTAGATGTAAATTATACTTAACACTTCACTTGAGCGAACAATAATTAGGATAAGATTTAATAAATTTGTTTTCCTTAAAGCACTGAGGGTTTATCATTACTTAGGTTTTGATAACTTATTTCCCTCAGACACATTTACTCTATACTTATAACGATGTGGGTGGTGAATACATAGGGGTTGAACATCAAATAGGAGGAATACATGTGAGATAGAAATGGGTATCCGTAGTTGTATTTATAAGTGGTGTTGAATTCAGTCAGGTATGTGGTGGGATGTCGGCTGGGGTTGTCCCCTACATATGCCGTGTATATAAGCATGCTTTATTTGGATGACATACTACTTGTAAGTATAACTATGGAGAGGACATTCAGTGAGACAAATGATGACAATTATCAATAAGACTTGTGTATGACATTGTGATTGTGAATGACAATAAATCAATTGTTTTCAATTTATAAACTTATGAACTCACCAACCTAATGTTGACTTTGTTTAAATGCATGTTTTCTCAGATGACGAACATGTTTAGTCTCTAGACATAATGACATAAGCTAGTTGGACTTTATAGAGGACCAATGGCTTACTTTTGTGTGGTGCATATTTTGGATAACATATTCATGAATCATCTTTTGTAAATCTTGTGCAGATACAAGATAGAGACATCATGATTTTTTTGGGTAGATTTGCTTTGTTAAATTATGAACACAACTTGTGTAATTTAACTTAGTAATTATATGTCAATGTCATGTTAGCATTTCTCATTGTACATCATATGCTATGTAAATAATCTGAACATTTCGATTATCACACGATATGGTGCCCCGAGATCCTTCCGCCCGACAGGAAAGTCGATCTAGCCTGCCAGCTCGGGGTGTGACAAATTGGTATCAGAGCCATGGTTATGGAGAAATATAGGTCATATTACTTAAACGGTTTGGCCTAGACTATAAGTTAGGGATCCTCATGTAGAGAATACAGGACGTAGGGCTTTATTTGCATGTGTCTTCTGCTTTTGATCATTGCATTAATCGATGTTCTTTCGGTTGGGATCAGAATACCGCCAAGAAGACAACCTCCACCACTATTACCTCCACCACCACCACCACCTCCTCCTCCCCCACATACTCCACCTCATCAGCCACCACCCAACCATGATGTCACACCTCGAGCCGACGGGGTTGGATCCGAGTCCCCGTTGGGCGGAAGGTTCCCGGGGCGCGATATCGTGAATAATAATCGAAATGATCAGATTGTTACATTGCACATGATACATAAATGAGAAACTTGCTAAAATAAAATAGAATTACAAAGTTAAATTACATCAGTTAAGTTTATAATTTAACAATGTAAATCTACTATCACATCATAAATCTTCTATCTGTATCTGCACAAGATATACATAATAAACTGTATAATGATGCTTCAAAATATGCAGGTCCAAAAAGCTAGGTCCTCTATCAGATAACCTAGTCCAAAGAAATAACTCTTCAGTTGACCTGTTCGGCACCTGAGAAGTCATGCAAAAATAAAGTCAACACGTGGTTGGTGAGTTCATATAGTTTAGTGATTGAAATGATTTGTAAACCTCTTTCCGTAAAGACCCTAACTTCATTAACATCACATGTAATATCCACATCGGTATGCTTATATATTGGGCATACCCCTGAGTCGAGCCTACAACCCGCGCAGACGCCGTCCCACAACATACTACTATGCATATGACACTGTTGTTAATGATAATTAAGCATTTTTACCTAACACACACTTCCATTCACAATAGTTAAAATGTACACTCAAAACCTTTGTTAAACCCTCAGGTAACAACCTTAATCTCATTAACCTCACATGTATCATCCGGATCGGTATGCTTATATATTGGGCATACCCCTGAGTCGAGCCTACAACCCGCCCAGACGCCGTCCCACCACATACTAATCCACATGGGACATTGTTGTTAATGAAAATTAAGCATTTTACCCATACCATTAACCAAATGATTCTTCAGTTCTTTGTTCTCGTAAATACAACAATTTGGAATCTATGTTCATTCCTTAAGTTCATCATGATAATGATCAACCACAGTATTTGTAGAAACAGTTATAAATGCTTAAATAAATAAATAAATAAACATTTAATAAAATCTAAGTCCTAATGATTGGGCCTTGGTCAACTCGAGTGGACTAGTCTATCAATCAAGGTTCTTAGTAGTTAGGGAATTATGTAAATATCAGCAAACATATGACCTACAAATCAAACGGTCTAGCTAGTTCTTCTTGAAATGTAGGATTTCTAGTTTCGTACTTGATTCGGCTTGTTTCATTGGCATATGTTATCTTTGATATTTCCCAGACTTTCCCTTGAAAATGATTTGTTGATTCGTCTAGTTTCGTTACAAGATGTACTTGATTCGTTGATCCTAGAATACTAGATTCGTTGATCAAATGTACTCTTGGTTCGTTGTTCATCAAACACTTGATTCGTTGAAATCCCACACTTGTTTTGTCAAAATAGGTTCGTTTGATTCGTTGAAATTCCACACTTGTTTCGTCAAAATAGTTTCGTTTGATTCGTTGAAATTCCACACTTGTTTCGTCAAAATAGTTTCGTTTTGATTCGTTGAAATGTTTAGTTTAACTCAATTACCCACTTAATTAATAAGTAGATAAGTTTAGTAAAACCTGCATAAAATTTACCTAGACATGATCTAGGATATCAATCAAGCATGTAAAACATATAAAATTTAAAAGTATTTAAGTAAACAATTTAAATAAGCAGTTTACGCATGCTTCTCAGCCCCGTGTTTTAAAACAAAATGTTAGAAAAGGGGCAATGAACTCACCTGTGCTGCTATGTAAATGATCTACACAAAATGCGCGCTCGTTCTGGTAATTTAGGTTTCTTCAGTTCCTAAGTTTTTTTAAAAGAATTCGAATACTATAAGTACGCGTATTAGTCGTTGTACCTAAGGCTTGGTCTCGGTGTGTATAACTAAGTGTCCTAAACTACTAATGTACTTCTATGACTACACTACTTGCTCTGGTTCCAATACCCATTTATAACCCAAACCCATGATTAATCATTCTTGATTTAGCCCCTTGGGCCCACTTAGGCCCAATTGATATTCTCTGATTATTCATTAATCATAACTCGAAATCCTTGAACAATATGACATAAGTAACCAATTTATCTAGGTTAATCCTTCATATTATTACGTTTCCTAAGGTTTGGGTGTTAATAACTGGATTAACACTCACCTTTAGGTCATTGTTTTATTTCCACATGATTGGAATAATTATCCAAGTTCCTCCTTATCCTTAAACGACCTAGTATGTTTCCACGTATACACATTTAATTTTCCACGCATGGACATGTTTTGATAATCCCCATGCACTCACAACCCCATTTCATTCCCATGCACACACACATGACTTATATCATGCATGTACAAGTTCATGAACCCCCATGCACAATAGGAACTAAAGGTTTTGATAATCACAAGCCCGGTGTTCATCTTAGGCAGCGAGCCTATTGCGTAACCCATAGGTTCGGCTGAGTTTGAGTATTGTAGGGTTCGGCTACATCTTTAGGTTCGTGGTTTCCTAAGAATGGTTCGGTTAATTCATGCATTCCGGTTCTTCATATAAAGGTTCAACCCTGGTGTAGTTTCAATCTCAACAGAAGGTTCGGCAAAGTAGATATGCTCCAAGGTTCGCTGCTAGTGAAGGTTCGGTTCAGATTAGCAAGGTTCGGCTCAAGATAGTGGGTTCGTGACTTGGAAGGTTCGTGGTGCTGATTCACAACCATGCAAGGTTCGTCGTTATTAGGGTTTGGCTGAGAACTACTTAGGTTCGGCTCCCTCAAAGGGTTTGGCTATCACCACCCAGGTTCGTTTCCCATATAGAGTTCGGCTAGTTAAGGTTCGGTGCTAAGGTTTTAGCTGACTCATGCAGGGTTCATTGCAGACCACCACAGGTTCGCTGCAGTACTTTAAGGTTCGGTTGACAGGTGGTGCAGGGTTCGTGAGCCAGAGGCACAGGTTCGGTGCTTTAGGCCAGCAGGGTTCGTGGGGCTTGAATGGTTCGGCTATGTATTGGTAGTCTAGGGTTCGCCTACTTGACTTCGGTTGGCACAGGTTCGGCCACTCAAAGGTTCGCCGACCTGTGCATGTCGCGAATCACCTGAACATCATCTTCTTTGTTGAGGAATCTGTTGCAAATCGTTATCTCCAACCCCCTAGTTGCTAACCGTGGGTTATTTCAAGGTTACTAAGTGTTTAAAGTCGATTAACATAGCCATGACTACAAGGATCGTGAAACCCTCAAAAAAACCGAAAGTAAAGTGAAGTTTTACCTCTAAATCGACGGGTAAATGTTTGAAATCCTTGTACTTTTTTGATCTCCTTGACGAGAGAGTCGTTTTAGCACCGAAAGTTCTTGAATCCAACGAGATATGAGTGCGAAGTTGTAGAGAGAAGATGGAGAAAACCCGTTTTAGAGAGAGAGAGTTCAAAAACGAAAATGAGGAGGATAAGGAAAGTTGGTGGTGGTGGGTGAGGGATTAAATGTCTCATTTAATGATTTAGTAACACCCGGTAGTTCGGTCTCATTCGGTTTCGCGTAAAATGCCATTTTCCGGTAACGAAACGACGCGATTTATAAAATAGAATTTATAAAATTAACCTAAGCTGTGATTCCTAATAAATTAACTAATTATCTTTTGTTTATTTTAAAATTTTCAGAAACATTTAATTAACTGTTTAAATCGAATCGTACGGTCGTCGCGCGTATTCGTTCGAATCGTCACCCGTTCGAACACGACAATAACTATACTTTTCAATATTGTTTTCTAATTATTGGATATCATTCAGAACATTAAACTTTCAGATATATTCGTACAAATCGTCACCTATACAAATAATCCGTCAATTTAGCATTCACATAACAACATCCGTGTGTTTTGTTCTATAAAGCCTCACATACGTTTATATATACTAAATCCTATCAAGTAATCACATGATGGTTCTGTGTTGCCACATAATTATCTGTCTGTTAAACCATGTTTTCTGAACTTTTTTTATGTTAACTGTTTCTAAATATGTTGTTTGATAACACAGAATGATAATGACAATGGACATGAATAGAAAATTGCACTGAAATGTATATAGTTCGTACATGTTTGCTGTTCATGTTACTGTTTAAGATCACTGTTCCGGTACGATTCCGGCACTGATGTTACAGTCTCCCCTTGTTAAAGAAATTTCGTCCCGAAATTTAAGAGTTGTTATCGGGCACAACTTCCTCTTCAAACAGTTGGGGATACTTTGACTTCATGTGATCTTCTCATTCCCAAGTAAACTCGGGTCCGCGCCTTGAATTCCATCGAACCTTTACAATCGGAATACGGCTTCGCCTCAGTTGTTTAACCTTGCGATCCATAATCTCTAAAGGTTCCTCGATAAAGTGTAACTGTTCATCCACTTGAATCTCTTCAATTGGAATAACAAGCGATTCATCGGCAAGACATCTCTTTAAGTTCGAGACATGCAATACATCATGCACCGCACTGAGTTCATCTGGTAATCTCAGTCTGTACGCCACAGGACCAATACGTTCAATGATTTCGAACGGTCCTACGTACCGTGGTGCTAACTTGCCTTTATTCCCAAAACGAACTACACCTTTCCAAGGGATAATTTCAGCATGACATGGTCTCCCACTTGGAATTCTAACAGCTTGCGCCTGTTTGTCGGCATAGCTTTTCTGTCTGCTCCTTGTTGGTTGTAGTCTTCACTGAATCTGGGCAATCTTATCAGCGGTTTCCTAAATAAGCTCCGGCCCAGTTATATGGTTATCTCCCACTTCGGTCCAACAGATCGGTGATCGACATTTCCGGCCATAAAGAGCCTCGAATGGTGCACATCCGATACTGCTATGGTAGCTGTTATTGTAGGAGAATTCTATCAGTGGCAAATAAGAGTCCCAATTCCCACTAAAATCCAAAACACAGGTTCTCAACATGTCCTCCAGAGTTTGAATTGTACGTTCGCTTTGACCATCCGTTTGTGGATGGTAAGCTGTACTAAGATTTATTTGCGTCCCTAGAGATTTCTATAGTGATTGCCAGAACCTTGATGTGTATCTGCTGTCTCGATCGGAAATAATAGACAATGGCACACCGTGGCGTACCACTATCTCATTGATGTACAGTCTTGCCAGTTTATCCATCATGAAAGTCTCACGCATAGGCAAGAAGTGAGCAGATTTCGTTAAACGATCGATGATCACCCAAATTGTATCATGACCACTGGAAGTGCGGGGTAGCTTGGTAATGAAATCCATTGCTATTTGTTCCCACTTCCAGAGCGGAATCTCAGGCTGTTCCAGTAGACCAGACGGCCTCTGGTGTTCCGCCTTTACTTTCGCATACGTTAGACATCGACCGACGTACTCGGCTTTGGCTTTCTTCATTCCCGGCAACCAATAAAATCTACGCAAGTCTTGGTACATGTTATCAGCACCGGCATGAACAGAGTTTTGGTCTTGTGTGCTTCATCGAAGATCAGTTTTCTCAATTCATCTACCGCCAGGATCCATATACGATCCTGGTCGTAGGTCATTCCATCAGGCTTCGTTTCGAATTGTTTCTCTGCTCCACAGTCTAATTCTTTCTTCAAGTTTCCCCGGTCAACTGATTCTTGTTGTGCCTAAATGATCTTGTCTCGTAATCTTGTCTGCACAGTCATTCCCATTGCTCTGACGCACAAGGGTTTAACCCGTTCCTTCCGGCTTAAGGCATCAGCTACAACGTTCTCCTTTCTAGGATGGTACTTGATCACACAATTGTAATCATTCAGAAGTTCAACCCAACGACGTTGTCGCATGTTGAGTTCCTTCTGGTCAAAGATGTGTTGCAAACTTTTGTGATCAGTGAACATGGTACACTTGGTGCCATATAAGTAATATCTCCAAATCTTCTGTGCGAAGATTACGGCTCCCAGTTCAAGATCATGAGTAGTGTAGTTCTTCTCATGAACCTTTAACTGTCTTGAGGCATAAGCAATAACTTTGTCACGTTGCATTAGCACGCAACCTAGTCCCTGATGAGAGGCATCACAGTATATAACAAAGTCATCGCACCCTTCTGGGAGTGACAGGATTGGAGCATTACATAACTTCTGTTTCATGGTCTGGAAAGCATCTTCTTGTTTCTGCTCCCAGATAAACGGTTCACTCTTCTGGGTTAACTTAGTGAGAGGCAAAGCTATTTTAGAAAAGTTTGAAATAAACCTTCTGTAATAACCTACCAATCCCAGAAAAGACCGTATCTCCGTCGGTGTTTTAGGAGTGTCCCAATTCTTTATTGCCTCGATCTTGGCAGGATCTACGTGTATTCCCTCACTGTTGACCACATGACCCAGAAATTCAACTTCTCTTAGCCAAAATTCACATTTAGAGAATTTAGTATAGAGTTGTTCTTTCCTCAACAGCTCCAAGATCTTTCTGAGGTGTTGCTCATGTTCAGCTTTGCTCTTAGAACAAATCAGTATGTCATCGATAAAGACAATGACAAACTGGTCCAAGTATGGTTTGCACACTCGGTTCATGAGATCCATAAAAACCGCTGGTGCGTTTGTCAATCCGAAAGGCATCACCATAAATTCATAATGTCCGTATCTTGTTCGGAATGCTGTCTTCGGTATATCCTCGTCTTGAACTCTGAGCTGATGATAACCAGACCGCAAGTCAATCTTTGAGAAGTATTGAGCTCCTTGCAGTTGGTCAAACAAATCATCAATCCTCGGCAAGGGATACCGGTTCTTGATGGTTAGTTTGTTCAGCTCACGGTAATCTATGCACATTCTGAACGATCCGCCTTTCTTTTTCATGAAGAAAACCGGAGCTCCCCAAGGTGAGTAGCTCGGTCTGATGAAACCCTTGTCAAGTCGCTCCTGTAACTGATTAGATAATTCCTGCATCTCTGAAGGTGCTAACCGGTAAGGAGATTTAGCAATAGGAGTTGCTCCAGGAACTAAATCAATGCGAAACTCTACCGGTCGCGTAGGAGGCAAACCAGGTACATCTTCAGGAAACACTTCGGGATATTCTTTCACTACATGTACATCTTATACCTTTTTCTTATCTTTCTACTTTTCCACCACATGAGTCAGGAATGCAACGCACCGCTTCTGTAGACACTTACGCACGTTTATACAAGAGATGATTTTGATACTGCTTTTTGCTTGATCCCCTTTAACTTCCAATACGCGATCACTCGACAATGCAACACGAAGCAGCTTTTCAGAACAGATGACTTCCACTCGATTAGAGGAAAGCCAATCCATCCCAACAATGATGTCAAAACTACCCAACTCCATCGGTATCAAATCATTGGTGAATGTATGACCATTAAGTGTCAATGGGAAATTCCTATAAACAGTATTAACTGTGATCTGTTTCCTGTTAGCTACTTCTATGATGTAAGGGGAATCTAACTGTTCCTCTATAGAATCTAGTTGGCATGCAAAATCGGTAGAGATAAAACTCTGATCCGCACCAGTATCAAATAGAACAGATGCATAAAAGTCATGTAAAAAAAACATACTAGTGACCACATTAGGGTCCTGGCGTGCAGCTGGTGCACTAATAACAAAAGCTATTCCACGAGGAGCTTGAACTGCCTATTGTGCCTTCTTCGGGCAGTTCTTTACAAAGTGGCCTTGTTCGCCATAGCTGAAGCATCCACCGTTGTTCTGGTTGGCTGGTGGAGGGAGAGCCAAAGCAGCATTGTTGACTGCTTGGTTAGGTGTCATCGGACAGTGTTGTTCCCAATGGCCCTTTCGTCCACATCCCGTGCAATGCTTGCAGGGAGTGTCAGCAGTATGATGATATTGACACTTGGCACACAGACGAAACGTGCCAGTGTAGGGCCTCTTGTTAGGGTTTTGTGGTGTTGCTGCTACTTGTTGAAGAGGTGTGGCCACTGTGTAGTTCTTGATGGTCTTTTGTTTCTTCTTCTGATGGTGATGGGGTTTCTTCGAAGACTCAGCCTTGTTCTTGCCGGAGTTAGCCTCTTTCTTTAAAACTCCAGAGGCTACCATTAGATCAGTGAGTTTCCCAGACAATCTCACTGCAGACTCGACAGTGGTAGGATTAGCTATAACAACTAATCCCTGAATGCAGGTGGGGAGTCCACCTACATAACGATCAATTCTCTTCTCCAAAGTTGGTACCATGTCTTGTACCAAAGCAACCAACTCGTGGTAACGAGTCGTAAACCCCATGTGATCAGCCCCCATCATCACATGGTTTGACAATTCCACCTCCAGTTTCTGCAGTTCATTCTTGGGGCAGAATTCCATTCTCAGCAACGTCTTGAAATCTTTCCATGGCATGGCCATAGCTTCTTCTCTTCCTTTGGCATTGATTTGACCATTCCACCAAGTCAAAGCCCGCTTGTTGAATGTTCCAGCTGAATAGCGAACTTTGTGATGCTCTGGGCAGCTGCAGAGATCCAGAGTAGCTTCAATCTTTTAAATCCATTGGATTAATCCAACGGCTCCTTTAGACCCACTAAAACTGGGTGGGTTACATCCCACAAATAATTTGTAGGAGTAGTGTGATGAACTACCAATATTTCCACTTACTTCTCCTGACGAGTTACCAGTGTTGTTGATTTCATTACGGAGACGAAGAAACATCTTCGGTATCGCCTCTTTCATCTGACTGGTCATTTGATTGCTCAAAAGGGTCACCAATGCGATAGTGGCAGGATCCAGCATTGGTGTTGTGGTCGGGCCTGGTGGTGGATTGAGTAGAGGAGGAGGAACAAATGGAGGAGGAGGAGGTGGCGATGGTGAATCAGATGGTGAAGGAGTAGATGAATGTGGTGCCAAGTCTTGCGGTGGTGGAGGCAACGAAGGAGTCTCTTCTCCGCGGTATTCTGATCATAACCAATAATGTTATCGGTTAGTGCAATGATCGAATACAGAAGACAATATGCAAGTAAATCTTAAATCCTATGTTCTCTATATGCAGGGTCCCTAGGTTATAGTCTAGGCCAAACCATTTAAATAAGTGACCTATATTTCTCTATAACAATGGCTCTGATACCAATCTGTCACACCCCGAGCCGGCGGGGTTGGATCGGAGTCCCCGTCGGGCGGAAGGTTCCCGGGGCGCGATATCTTGAATAATAATCGAAATGATCAGAGTGTTACATTGCACATGATACATAAATGAGAAACTTGCTAAAATAAAATAGAATTACAAAGTTAAATTACATCAGTTAAGTTTATAATTTAACAATGTAAATCTACTATCACATCATAAATCTTCTATCTTGTATCTGCACAAGATATACAAAATAAACTGTATAATGATGCTTCGAAATATGCAGGTCCAAAAAGCTAGGTCCTCTACCAGATAACCTAGTCCAAAGAAAAAACTCTTCAGTTGACATGTTCGTCACCTGAGAAGTCATGCAAAAATAAAGTCAACACATGGTTGGTGAGTTCATATAGTTTAGTGACTGAAATGATTTGTAAACCTCTTTCGGTAAAGACCCTAACCTCATTAACATCACATGTAATATCCACATTGGTATGCTTATATATAGGGCATACCCCTGAGTTGAGCCTACAACCCGCCCAGACGCCGTCGCACCACATACTAATATGCATATGACACTGTTGTTAATGATAATTAAGCATTTTTACCTAACACACACTTCCATTCACAATAGTTCAAATGTACACTCAAAACCTTTGTTAAACCCTTGGGTAACAACCTTAATCTCATTAACATCACATGTATCATCCGGATCGGTATGCTTATATATAGGGCATCCCCCTGAGTCGAGCCTACAACCCGCCCAGACGCCGTCCCACCACATACTAATCCACATGGGACATTGTTGTTAATGAAAATTAAGCATTTTACCCATACCATTAACCAAATGATTCTTCAGTTCTTTGTTCCTGTAAATACAACAATTTGGAATCTATGTTGATTCCTTAAGTTCATCACGATATTGATCAACCACAGTATTTTTTGAAACAGTTATAAATGCTTAATTAAATAAATAAATAAACATTTAATAGAATCTAAGTCCTAATGATTGGGCCTTGGTCAACTCGAGTGGACTAGTCTATCAATCAAGGTTCTTAGTAGTTAGGGAATTCTGTAAATATCAGCAAACATATGACCTACAAATCAAACGGTCTAGCTAGGACTTCTTGAAATGTAGGATTTCTTGTTTCGTACTTGATTAGTCTTGTTTCGTTGGCATATGTTATCCTTGATATTTCCCAGACTTTCCCTTGAAAATGATTTGTTGATTCGTCTAGTTTCGTTACAAAATGTAATTGATTCATTGATCCTGGAATACTAGATTCGTTGATCAAATGTACTCTTGGTTCGTTGTTCATCAAACACTTGATTCGTTGAAATCCCACACTTGTTTTGTCAAAATAGTTTCGTTTGATTCGTTGAAATTCCACACTTGTTTCGTCAAAATAGTTTCGTTTGATTCGTTGAAATTCCTCACTTGTTTCGTCAAAATAGTTTCGTTTTGATTCGTTGAAATGTTTAGTTTAACTCAATTACCTACTTAATTAATAAGTAGATAAGTTTAGTAAAACCTGCATAAAATTTACCTAGACTTGATCTAGGATATCAATCATACATGTAAAACATATAAAATTTAAAAGCATTTAAGTAAACAATTTAAATAAGCAGTTTACGCATGCTTCTCAGCCCCGCGTTTTAAAACTAAATGTTAGAAAAGGGGCAATGAACTCACCTATGCTGCTATGTAAATGATCTAACACAAAATGCAGGCTCGTTCTGGTAATTTAGGTTTCTTCAGTTCCTGAGTTGTTTTAAAAGAATTCGAATACTATAAGTACACCTATTAGTCGTTGTACCTAAGGCTTGGTCTCGGTGTGTATAACTAAGTGTCCTAAACTACTAACGTACTTCTATGACTCCACTACTTGCTCTAGTTCCAATACCCATTTATAACCCAAACCCATGATTAATCATTCTTGTATTAGTTAACATGTTTTTATTCGATTTAATTTAACAAAGATTTTCAACCCTTTTTCTTTTATTAAAATGTCATAGTTTTCTTTAAATTACATTTATCTTAAGATGGGCTTGATTTAGCCCCTTGGGCTCACTTAGGCCCAATTGATATTCTCTGATTATTCATTAGTAATAACTCGAAATCCTTGAACAATATGACATAAGTAACCAATTTATCTAGGTTAATCCTTCATATTAGTATGTTTCCTAAGGGTTAGGTGTTAATAACTGGATTAACACTCACCTTTAGGTCATTGTTTTATTTCCACATGATTGGAATAATTACCCAGGTTCCTCCTTATCCTGAAACGACCTAGTATGTTTCCACGTATACACATTTAATTTTCCATGCATGGACATGTTTTGATAATCCCATGTACTCACAACCGCATTTCATTCCCATGCACACACACATGACTTATATCATGCATGTACAAGTTCATGAACCCCCATGCACAATAGTAACTAAAGGTTTTGATAATCCCAAGCCCGGTGTTCATCTTAGGCAGCGAGCCTATTGCGTAACCCATAGGTTCGGCTGAGTTTGAGTATTGTAGGGTTCGGCTACATCTTTAGGTTCGTGGTTTCCTAAGAATGGTTCGGTTAATTCATGCATTCTGGTTCGTCATATAAAGGTTCGAACGTGGTGTAGTTTCAATCCCAACAGAAGGTTTGGCAAAGTAGATATGCTCCTAGGTTCGCTGCGAGTGAAGGTTCGGTTCAGATTAGCAAGGTTCTGCTCAAGAGAGTGGGTTCGTGACTTGGAAGGTTCGTGGTGCTGATTCACTACCATGCAAGGTTCGTCGTTATTAGGGTTCGGCTGAGAACTACTTAGGTTCGGCTCCCTTAAAGGGTTCGGCTATCACCACCCAGGTTCTTTTCCCTTATAGAGTTCGGCTGGTTAAGGTTCGGTGCTATGGTTTTAGCTGACTCATGCAGGGTTCGTTGCAGACCACCACAGGTTCGCTGCAGTACTTTAAGGTTCGGTTGACAGGTGGTGCAGGGTTCGTGAGCCAGAGGCACAGGTTCGGTGCTTTAGGCCAGCAGGGTTCGTGGGGCTTGAATGGATCGGCTATGTATTGGTAGTCTAGGGTTCGCCTACTTGACTTCGGTTGAACAGGTTCGGCCACTCAAAGATTCGCCGACCTGTGCATGTCGCGAATCACCTGAACATCATCTTCTTTGTTGAGGAATCTGTTGCAAATCATTATCTCCAACCCCCTAGTTGCTAACCGTGGGTTATTTCAAGGTTACTAAGTGTTTAAAGTCGATTAATATAGCCATGACTACAAGGATCGTGAAACCCTAAAAAAAAACCGAAAGTAAAGTGAAGTTTTACCTCTAAATCGACGGGTAAATGTTTGAAATCCTTGTACTTTCTTGATCTCCTTGACGAGGGAGTCGTTTTAGCACCGAGAGTTCTTGAATCCAACGAGATATGAGTGCGTAGTTGTAGAGAGAAGATGGAGAAAACCCTTTTTAGAGAGAGAGAGAGTTCAAAAACGAAAATGAGGAGGATAAGGAAAGTTGGTGGTGGCGGTGAGGGATTAAATGTCTCATTTAATGATTTAGGAACACCCGGTAGTTCGGTCTCGTTCAGTTTCGCGTAAAATGCCATTTTCCGTTAATGAAACGACGCGATTTATAAAATTAACCTAAGCTGTGATTCCTAATAAATTAACTAATTATCTTTTGTTTATTTTAAAATTTTCAAAAACATTTAATTAACTGTTTAAATCGAATCGTCATCCGTTCGAACACAGCGATAACTATACTTTTCAATATTGTTTTCTAATTATTGGATATCATATAGAACGTTAAACTTTCAGATATATTCGTACAGATCGTCACCTATACGAATAATCCGTCAATTTAGCATTCACATAACAACATCCATGTGTTTTGTTCTATAAAGCCTCACATACGTTTATATATACTAAATCCTATCAAGTAATCACATGATGGTTCTGTGTTGCCAGATAATTATCTGTCTGTTAAACCATGTTTTCTGAACTTTGTTTCTGTTAACTGTTTCTAAATTTGTTGTCTGATAACACAGAATGATAATGACAATAGACATGAATAAAAAATTGCACTGAAATGTATATAGTTCGTACATGTTTGCTGTTCATGTTACTGTTTAAGATCACTGTTCCGGTACGATTCCGGCACAGATGTTACACATGAGTTGGATCCTGCTACTATCGCACTGGCCACTCTACTGACAAGTCAACTGAGGGAAGTAATTCCCGACATGATGAACATGATTAACTCCAACATCACCAACAGTGGCAACTCATCTGGTGAAGGCAGTGGCAACACCAGAAATCAGCAGGACTACTCCTACAAGAACTTTGTAGGATGCAAGCCACTTGGCTTCAGTGGCAGTGAGGGAGCTGTCGGCTTGATACAATGGATCGAGAATATGGAAACAACCCTCGAAATCAGTGGTTGTCCTGATCAGCATAAGCTGAGGTATTATGCAGGCTCGTTCAACAAACGAGCATTGACCAGGTGGAATGCTCAGGTCCAGACTAGGGGCAGGGATGAGCATTATCTATGCCTTGTGAGGAATTCAAGACCTTGCTGAGGGCTGAGTTTTGCCCAAGGAATGAGCTGAAGAAGGTTGAGACTGAACTACTCAACCATGTCATGGTGGGAGCTGGGCATCTCGCCTACACCACCAGATTTCATGAGTTGGCAACATTGGCACATGATATAGTGCCAACACTGGAGAAACTGATCGAACGGTATGTCTATGGACTACCGATTTGTATCCAAGGGCACGTGATTGTTGCCAACCTGACTACCCTAGAGATGGCTGTTACACTGTCAGCAACATTGATTGATGTAATGGTTTCCTCATGGGAACTAAAGAAAGAGGTTGAGTCAAGAAAGCCTGCAAGCTCAAAGAAGTCGGACAGACACCCGGCTAAGAAATAGAAAGTGGTCAAGAACTTTGCTACGGCCACTCATGCTCAACAAGCCACACAACCACAACCTCTACAGATCAAGAGGCAGTATACTGGTACGGCTGCCTAATGCACCAAGTGCCAATACCATCATCAACCAACTTTCCAATGCAGACAATGAACTAACTGTGGAAGGTTTGGTCACTGGGCCAATCAATGTAAGAGCACAGGGGCTCAGAACAAGAACAACAATGCAGTTGTGATGGCTGCTGCTGCTGATAATAGGTCTTGCTTCAACTGTGGCGAACCTGGACATTTCTCGAGGGATTGCCCAAGGAGAATTCCACAAAGGGCTCCAGTAGCTAGAGGACGGGCCTTTCAAATTGGAGCAACTGTGGCACGACAAGACCCGAATGTGGTCACCGGTACATTTCTCTTATCTGAATTTCATGCCAACTTAATCACGTTGAGGAAGGTAGGGCAGTGGTTGTTGGCTTGGTTTGCTCAGTGGGAGCGGATTTGGAAGGTCTGGGTTTTCTGGATAGACCAGATGTCCAATGTTTATTTGAGCCTCGGCTTCCTTTTGCTTCTATTCTAAGGTAGCCTTGGCAGCTTGAGTTTGGAATTGTTGATCCAATGCTGCTTTGAGAAGTGCCTCTTGGTTCTGCAGCCTTATTTGTTAACTCCTCCTTTGCACAGTCCTGTCTTCTACCCTTTTAGCAGCTTGGGCAGACATGAGTCTTTCATTCTCCCTCTTTTTGGCTTCATCAACCTGTTCTTTGAATCAGGGAGAAGAAGGAGCAATCCCAGTAAGGGACTCAAGACATCGGGTATGGTTAGTGATTTCATGTTGTAAGTAGGAGACTTTGGTATCTACTAAAATTTTCAGCAGATCCAATTGAATCTTTTGGGTGGTCAGAAATTTGTGGGTAAAGGAGTGAAGCAGGGTAGTGAGTTGGGTAGTAAGAAGTGTGTTGAATACTTCTTTAAGAACTTGAGGTGAGAAGGTGAATGCAGTGGTAGTAGGTGAAGTGGTGGAAGTACCCTCAAGTAAAGGTGCCTACATGGGGATGGATTTAGGTTGCAGGGCTTGGTTACTCAATGCTATTGAGACAAGCTCGGTGAGCTTAGCTACATTTGGCTAAATGTGAGCAACAAAATCTGTCAATTCCTTTATCTTAGAATCTGATTCGTCCATCCTTTTAAGGATATCATCCGAATCCCTGACTAATGAGTCAATTTTATCATGCCCTGAGTCCATCTCAAGAATGTCATGGACCCCTTTTTCATGGTTCTGGGGATTTCCAGCCTCAGTTTCAAGAACTTCATGTTGCAATATCAGGAGTCTTATTGCCTGTTCCATTTAAATGAAAATCCAGTTGATTCTCATGTGAGATGGATGCTCCAGATATATGATCAAGATGTCTAGATGGACTGGTTATCCTGATCTCATCCTCTTCTCAATGGGTAGGAAATTGATTAGTTTGAGCAAAGGTTTGATGGGGCAGCTCCTTTGTTGGAGAAAAGGGAGGAGAACCAAGTTGCTCAAACATAGAATCAATCTCATGGAGAATATGGGTAGGATAGTTGAGGGCTATAGTTGGGGAAGAACCAGAAGTGTCCTTGGGATAGTGGACAGCCATATGAGTGTCAAGTAACACTTCATTGGCTAGAGAGGGTTCCTTTTGAAGTACAATGTGACATTTGTACATTTAGTCATGGTAGTTGTAAACAGTGTTAGAACAGTGGGTGTCAATGTTCAGTTAATCAATGTGATTCATATGTTCATAATGTGTGCTTGTGTGTTACAGGATCTTATTTATTTAGGAACAAGTATGCATTATTTATTTACAGTCGAGTGCACTAGGCAAGAACAGTATTATGTAATATCGAAACAGTGGTGGGCAGCGAGAGTGAGCCCTATATATATATACTGCGTTCGGTGACGATCCATAATGATACGAATGTTGAACTTATAATTTTGATTAAACGCCTTTAAATATTATTACGATCGAAAAACGTACGCGATTGCGGGTATACACGTAATTGTGAATGTTTAACGATCTGGCAACGCTCGATGAGTAAAAAAAATATTTAAATTAATTATTTTATATTTTTACAATTTTGAAACTCATCATTTTAATGAGTTTAACAACTCTTTTATTTTAAAACCGCGTAAAATACGCGTTACGTTCCGGAAACGCGAACCGAGCGACCGAAACGAACCCGAATATCACCCGGGCTATAAAAGCCTTGAACAAGGCTAAATCCCTCATTTATGTCACCAACAACCCTTTCTCTCACCAGATTTTCGTTCAACTCTCTCTCTCTCTAAAAACCGACTTCAAACGCGCGTATCTCTTCGTTTCTCAACGAAATTCGGTGTTCTTGGTGCCCACGCGTAGCTCTCAACATCCTCTACACAGAAGTACAAGGGATCTGGTGTTTTGTCCGACCAAAAACGAGGTACAAACGGTTTAAAAATATGGAAATTAGGGTTTTTGTTCGTGGGTTTGTTAAACACACACATAACCGGTCCTATTGCATCATCCTTCGAGTTTCGCACACCTAGCAACCCTATCTGATGTTGAATTAACCTAGATCATGGCCTAGAGATGAGGAATTCGATGAAGGTGACGATGCAGGTGTACAGGTTCGCGGTGGTCATGGAGCCGAACCCATTAGGGTTTCCCGGCCGAACCAGTGGGAGTCTAGCGAACCTTAGCGAACCCTGCATGGTTCGTTGGGTTACCAGCCGAACCCAATAAGTCCTCACGAACCTGCATCAAGTCACCATGGATCCCCCGAACTCTCGGTGATCATGGCGAACCCACAAGGTTCCACGAACCCTCCTGCTTGACTCGCGAACCCTAGTTGTCGAAACTATGGCCGAATCTATGCACATCACCACCATAGAGCCGAACCTTGCAGTTCGATTACCTCACGAACCTTTGTACTGATCCACGAACCTTGCATGATGGAAGGGTTGCCGAACCCTAAAGCTTTCATAACCGAACCCTTGCGAACCAATCAACACCTAAGCACCACGAACCTGCATGTGGCCTTCCTGTTCACGAACCCTTGGACCATGAACTTGGCCGAACCTAGACTCTTGAACCTAAAAGGTTCGCTGCCCAAAGTTGGCAGCCCACATCCCTTTTGGCCCAATTAAACTCCATTCGGCCCAAACCCATCATACTTGGCCCATGTTATTCCCTTTGATCCACATAATGGCTTTCGGCCCATTAAGAGCTTGAAGTTGGCCCAATATTGTCTTTGACATTTTACATGGTCCATAAACAAGTTGGTTGGCCAAATATCACATTCAATTGGCCCATAGTTGATCTAAGTGGCCCATGGCCTTTGTTAAGCCCTCATGGTTTCATGGGCTTAAGGCCCAATGTGTGGCCCTCGACTTACGACAGTTGTGAATTGATCATAAATAGGTTAAGTTTGTAACTTAACAATAATCATGAAGATCAATTCACAATCACAGGACTTAAAACAATTGGAACACCTTTTCATAATTCATGTTAATCTATGGCTTAACAAACTCTTAAACACATGTGATGTTGTGCAAACAAGTTTGTGCATAACAGGACATCACACATCATTTTCATGGATCAATGATCAATCAAGTAGCTCAATCATGACTTTCAAGTTTACACAACAATCATAACCATGAGATCAAGTATTCATGAGGTTAATCACAAATCATGAGAACACAAGTCAATCAAATAATCAAAGTCTATATAACTATAAATCTTATATCCTATGTATGATTACAATGATATAGGAACCAATTAGAAGTCCTGTTTGCTACTTGCTATCTGTTTTAGTTCAGAGTATACTGCAGACAGGTGAGAACTTTAGCCCCTCTTTTACTATTTTATAACTGTTTTGGGGTGGAACACGTGATCAAATATTCTATTTACAATCGTATTTCGTTATACAAGATGTGTGTACTCTTATAAACATTACAGGTTCATTGCACGAATCCAAGGGATTCATCAACTGTTTTAAAGGAATTGTCAACTGTTTTAAGGGAATTATCAACTATTAAACTCTTTTCGTTAAAAAGGTTTTATAAAGGATCTTTGAACTGTTTCATAACAGTTTTACTCAAATGTTTTTATAAATGATAAATACTTTTAAATAATGGATTTTATAAACTCTTTTGTTATAACCTTGTTATTATACAAGGTCACTATTTCATGGTATTCAAATCTAGAGGTTCATTTCATGGTATTCAAATCAAGAGGTTCATTTCATGGTATTCAAATCAATAGGTTCATTTCATGGTATTCAAATCAAGAGGTTCATTTCATGGTAATCAAATCAAGAGATTCATTTCATGGTATTCAAAACAAAGGATTTAATTCATGAAATTAAATCAAAGTTTTCAATTCATGTTATCAAATAAGGCATTAACACGTTCGGTTAAAGTAAGGTTTAGAAACATGATGTCTATTGTTGTAAACAAACTTGTAAAAGCATCAAGTATCATATTCATTAGCGTTAGTACTGGGTGATCACAACAAGGGAAAGCAGACACATTGGTTCTTATCCAGGATGGAGTTAGCTTTTAAATTTGTTTTAAAAGCTAAATGCAGTTCTGGTGTCATTATGGTTTTCAAAATTGCTATACATTATCTAATTCCAAACGTGGTTTGGGACTTGATATTATATGTTGGCTTTCGTGCAAACAGTGATTGGACTGTTTACACTCATTTTCTTACTTGATGTTAGTTTGGGTTGCAGCTCATCCATGTGAATCATTTATTACTTTAACATACCTATGCCTTATATCACATATTCATGATTTCATATGTTAAACCTATTGTTCTCACCAACTACGTCTGTAGTTGACAGTTACTTTTCACGTGTTTCTGGTAATTAGGTTTAAGACTTTCTCAGAGACAACTAAGGAGACCATTCTAAGATAGAACAAGATGAAGAAACATGCTAGGATGGAATAGAAACACACTAAATCCTAAATGTTTAATTGTCTTGTTTGAAGTCTTATTTGGTAACTATATTTTGGGGTCTGTAGTTGTCTTTCTTTTGGTAGATAGATGGTCTGAAACTAAACAACTGTCTAAATATTTTGAAACATAGTAATCCATTGTGGTTGTTCTTATTCAATACTTGTGCATGATTCAACTGTTCATACGTCACCGCGCCGTGGATTCCGCACGCGGCGCAGGGGTGTGACATACAACATCATCCTGTTGAGAGGATTGATGAGGAGCTAGGTGGGATGGAGATCCTTGATGCATTTGTGAGGATGGAACAGATGTATCCAACTGTCCAGTGGGGACAGAGACATGTTCAGGGCTCTCATCTTCCTGAGCAGCCTTTTTGGGCTTCTTAGGCTTAGAGGCTTTGGTAGAAGCTTTTCTTTTGGCCGGTATCTTTATAGGTGTGGAGAAGGTGGATGTGGGTTCACCGAGGATGGGTGTTTCCTCAATGTCATCCGTATGTTTTGGATCAGTGTCAATTCTAGTGAACACTTGTTTGTCAATGCTCTAGATGGTGGAAAGAGGAGCAATGTGACAAACCTTATTAAGGTCAACAAAGAGGCAAGCCATTTCAAACCTAGGATATAACAGAAACTTTGGACCTTTCTGGTTATGTACCAGATGATCAAAAATTATTCGGGACAAATTGACCTTTTCATTGGAAAGAACTGCATACATGTCCTATTGCATGTCATATGGCATTTCTCCCCAACTCGTCGACTTCTGAGACAAACACTGCAGAATGGTGTGATACAAGAACTTGTACTTACGGTAGAAGAAAGTTTTGTACAAAGTTCTATTTTTCATGTCACCCTGATAATCACGCTGAATAAAGGTATTATGAAGAAGTTTTAGAGAAACAGTGGGGGAAGCCTTAGTGTCGTTCAAATTTAGGGCAACACTTATTTTTGAGGGAGTGATGGTGACTTCTTGACCAGCGACCACCGAAGCAATGCTTTCAACATAGTCATCCTTCATCACCAACGAAGTGTTTGCCCAAAACTGGTTTAGAGCAACTTCAGAAATAGGAGGGTTTAGAACGAGAACAGTGTGAACAAACGAGTTTACCAGAGTGTCGATGGCATCGTTGTAGTGAGGATACTCAGAAGATTTGACAGGGTAAGCTCCGAGATTATGGATCGGTTTGATTTTCAAGGCCTTTGTCCTTTTGCGACAATGAACACCGAGCGGTTATGATTACAAGTGTGAGGACAAACTTTGCTTTTAGAGAAAAAGAAACAAGGAAGACGAACCGTTCCTACACAAGGGCGGTTTCAAAAATGAAAAGTACTACTACTTTTATAACATATCAAAAGCTTTACCTTAGGGTTTTTACCCTTTGGACAAACCTGTGATCATGAGAGAGAAGAACCAAACGACAATGGAGTACTTTAATGCTCACCCTGAAGTACAGACAAAGCTTTGTCAGCAATGAAGCCTGGTCCAATGTCGTTACACCACCATCATGAGCATAAAGCTCAGACGGAAGTAGTGAAAACGCATCGTGCCAGGCGACATGCCTGACAAGCAGAAGTCCTTCGCCATGAGTAGCAGCAGGAAGAATCAAAGTTGAAGAAGGAGTGTTCTTGATCAAGAAATGATCAAGAAGTGTTATGAAAGAAATGATGGATTAAAGAAGACAACGACTGATATAAATAAGGAACGAAGATCAGTGGTCATTTAGAGTAAGAGAGATAAAAATGGAAAGATAATAAAGCATCGAGCCATGAGAACAATTAATAGGTGTCAATTCTATTAACTGTGAGAGGTATAATCTTGCAGAGTGATTAGTGACTGCCGAATCTGGCGTAATTATCAAGAGATTTGATAACCACTTGGGCAAGGAAGATTTAAGTATGAAGGATTACTTAACTTCGAAAGAGGCTTATCTTCGAAAGAGGTTTAACCATGGATAAATGACATGGTTAGATGTCTCGGAAGAAGAGACATCATAAGAAGAAGAAAAGACGTCGGAAGAGGAGGAGACGTCGAAAGAAAAGTAAACCATAAAAGGTTTAAATTTGTAACAACGGAAGCTGTAACTGCGGATATAATATGAAGCAGTGGTTATGGATAACCACTGAGAGAGACCAAGGTTTCTTCGTCAGTGGTTTATAAAATATACGTTGTTAGGATAATCAACAAAGATTATCCTTTTATGTATTTATATTCAGGTTTAAGAAACAAATTCTTAAACACATTTATTAGCTCATATTTATCATACCCAATTTAGCTACAAACTTAGAAAAAATTGTAGAAACCAAGGGTTTGGTAGATATATCTGCTATTTGGTCACTTGTAGATACATGTTCTGGGACAATTAGTCCCTTTTCAAAACAGTCTCTAATGAAGTGATGCCTTATTTATATATGTTTGGTTTTTGAGTGGTAGACATGATTCTTTATTATATTTTTGGTTGCTTCGCTATCTATTAGGAGAGGTGTTTTTAGTTAAGTTATTCCAAAATCCAGTAGTTGATATTGCAACCAAAGGATTTGGGCAGTGCAATGAGCTGCTGCAATGTACTCAGCTTGAGTAGTGTAATTTGACACCGATGTTTGCCTTTTGCTTGGCCATGACACTAAGCAATTTGCGAAGAACTAATATCCTCCTGAAGTAAACTTTTGTTGTGAGTGAGCAACCTGCATAATCACTGTTTGATAAACCAATAAGCTTTCAACGTTGGTTAGCAGGATACCATATACCAGCACAGGAGTGCCTTTTAGATATCTTAGTATCCTCTTCACAAATGCTAAATGGGATTGTTCGGGGGCTGGTTGGTATCTTGCACAGACACACGTTGCATACATGATGTTTGGCCTTGATGCAGTAAGATACATCAAAGATCCAATCATGCACCTGTAGAGGGTTTGATCTACAGGTTCACCATTTTCATCTGGACTTAATCCAAGACTTGTAGCCATGGGGGTAGAAATTATTTTGCAATCATTCATATCAAATTTATTTAGAAGATCTTTTACATATTTTGATTGATGAATGAAAGTCCCATAGGGGTTTGTTTTACTTGGAGTCCTAAAAATGTTTTTAGTTTACTGAAAGCACTCATTTCAAACTTTGAAGACATTAATTTAAAAAATTGTTCACAAAAGGAAGGTTTTGTTGATCCAAAAATGATTTCAACATAAATTTGGACCAGCAAAAGTTCCTTGTCTACCCTCTTGATGAACAAAGTCTTATCAATGGTTCCCCTAGAAAATTTATTAGAAAGAAGAAATTTAGAGAAAGTATCACACCATGCTCTGGGTGCCGGTTTCAGACCATAAAGTGCTTTGTCTAGTCTGTACACCTAGTCAGGATGATGAACATCATCGAATCCTGGTGGTTGACACACGTACACTTCCGCCTTTTGTGTCCCGTACAAGAATGCACTTTTTATATCCATTTGATATACCTTTATGTTATGGGAGATGGCAAATGCTAGGAAGAGTTTAATGGCTTCCAGTCTGGCGACAAGAGGAAAGGTTTCATGATAATCAATGCCTTCCTCTTGGAAATAACCTTGTACTACCTATCGGGCTTTATTTTTTATCACAATGCCTCTGTCATTTGTTTTATTTCTGAATACCCATCTGGTTCCGATAGGGTATTTTCCTGCCTGCAAGGGGCAGAGAGTCCAAACGTTTTGCCTTTTGAACTGTGACAGTTCATCTTGGATAGCCTCTACCCAATTATTATCTTTAAGAGCTTCCTGATATTTGGAAGGCTCAACTTGGGATAGGAAGGCTGCATGAAGGAAAAAGTTCGAAATCTGACCCCTAGTTTGAACACCTTTGTGTAGATCACCTAAGATTTGTTCTAGAGGACGATTTCTACTGAAGGGAATAATGTCCATACAGGTATTTGAGGAGGCAGCATCGGAAGATGGTGAGTTTACAGTGTGGCCAGGAGAATTTTCTGAAGGGGAAGCATGACCATTTTCAGGAACATCTACAGGTATGTTATCCAAGGCTAGGGATAAAGGAGTAGATATCTATTCATTTCGGTCTTGAGAATTTATTTGATGGGAAGGAAGAGAGGAGAGGAATTTACAGACATAAAACTCTTCTAGAGAGGATAGATCTTTCGAAGTTTGACAAGATTCTGAAGAGGAAGAGGAAGAGGGGGTAGAACAATTAATGAGTGTCAATTCTACTAACAATGAGAGGTCTAATCTTTCAGAGTGATAAGTGACTGCCGAATCTGGCGTAATTATCAAGAGATTTGATAACCACTTGGGCAAGGAAGATTTAAGTATGAAGGATTATTTAACTTCGGAAGAGGCTTATCTTCGAAAGAGGTTTAACCATGGATAAATGACATGGTTAGATGTCTCGGAAGAAGAGACATCAGAAGAAGAAGAAAAGACGTCGGAAGAGGAGGAGACGTCGGAAGAAAAGTAAACCATAGAAGGTTTAAACTTGTAACAACGGAAGCTGTAACTGCGGATATATTATGAAGCAGTGATTATGGATAACCACTGAGAGTCCAAGGTCTCTTCGTCAGTGGTTTATCAAATATTCGTTGTTAGGATAATCAACAAAGATTATCCTTTTATGTATTTATATTCAGGTTTAAGAAACAGATTCTTAACCACATTTATTAGCTCATATTTATCATACCCAATTTAGCTACAAACTTAGAAAAAGTTGTAGAAACCAAGGGTTTGGTAGATATATCTGCTATTTGGTCACTTGTAGATACGTGTTCTGGGACAATTAGTCCCTTTTCAAAACAGTCTCTAATGAAGTGACGCCTTATTTATATATGTTTGGTTTTTGAATGGTAGACATGATTCTTTATTATATTTTTGGTTGCTTCGCTATCTATTAGGAGAGGTGTTTTTAGTTCAGTTATTCCAAAATCCAGTAGTTGATATTGCAACCAAAGGATTTGGGCAGTGCAATGAGCTGCTGCAATGTACTCAGCTTCAGCAGTGTAATTTGACACCGATGTTTGCCTTTTGCTTGGCCATGACACTAAGCAGTTTGCAAAGAACTGACATCCTCCTGAAGTAAACTTTTGTTGTGAGTGAGCAACCTGCATAATCACTGTTTGATAAACCAATAAGCTTTCAACGTTGGTTAGCAGGATACCATATACCAACACAGGAGTGCCTTTTAGATATCTTAGTATCCTCTTCACGAATGATAAATGGGATTGTTCAGGGGCTTATTGGTATCTTGCACAGACACACGTTGCATACATGATGTTTGGCCTTGATGCAGTAAGATACATCAAAGATCCAATCATGCACCTGTAGAGGGTTTGATCTACAGGTTCACCATTTTCATCTGGACTTAATCCAAGATTTGTAGCCATGGGGGTAGAAATTATTTTGCAATCATTCATATCAAATTTATTTAGAAGATCTTTTACATATTTTGATTGATGAATGAAAGTCCCATAGGGGTTTGTTTTACTTGGAGTTCTAAAAATGTTTTTAGTTTACTTAAAGCACTCATTTCAAACTTTGAAGACATTAATTTAAAAAATTGTTCACAAAAGGAAGGTTTTGTTGATCCAAAAATGATTTCAACATAAATTTGGACCAGCAAAAGTTCCTTGTCTACCCTCTTGATGAACAAAGTCTTATCAATGGTTCCCCTAGAAAATTTATTAGAAAGAAGAAATTTAGAGAAAGTATCACACCATGCTCTGGGTGCCGGTTTCAGACCATAAACTGCTTTGTCTAGTCTGTACACCTAGTCAGGATGATGAACATCATCGAATCCTGGTGGTTGACACACCTACATTTCCACCTTTTGTGTCCCGTACAAGAATGCACTTTTTATATCCATTTGATATACCTTTATGTTATGGGAGATGGCAAATGCTAGGAAGAGTTTAATGGCTTCCAGTCTGGCGACAAGAGGAAAGCTTTCATGATAATCAATGCCTTCCTCTTGGAAATAACCTTGTACTACCTATCGGGCTTTATTTTTTATCACAATGCCTCTGTCATCTGTTTTATTTCTGAATACCCATCTGGTTCCGATAGGGTATTTTCCTGCCTGCAAGGGGCAGAGAGTCCAAACGTTTTGCCTTTTGAACTGTGACAGTTCATCTTGGATAGCCTCTACCCAATTATTATCTTTAAGAGCTTCCTGATATTTGGAAGGCTCAACTTGGGACAGGAAGGCTGCGTGAAGGAAAAAGTTCGAAATCTAACTCCTAGTTTGAACACCTTTATGTAAATCATCTAAGATTTGTTCTAGAGGATGATTTCTACTGAATGGAATGATATCCATACAGGTATTTAAGGAGGCAGCATCAGAAGAAGGTGAGTTTACAGTGTGGCCAGGAGAATTTTCTGAAGGGGAAGCATGACCATTTTCAGGAACATCTACAGGTATGTTATCCAAGGCTAGGGATAAAGGAGTAGATATCTATTCATTTCGGTCTTGAGAATTTATTTGATGAGAAGGAAGAGAGGAGAGGAATTTACAGACATAAAACTCTTCAAGAGAGGATAGATCTTTCGAAGTTTGACAAGATTCTGAAGAGGAAGAGGAAGAGGGGGTCGAACAATTAATGAGTGTCAATTCTACTAACTATGATAGGTCTAATCTTTCAGAGTGATAAGTGACTGCCGAATCTGGCGTAATTATCAAGAGATTTGATAACCACTTGGGCTAGGAAGATTTAAGTATGAAGGATTATTTAACTTCGGAAGAGGCTTATCTTCGAAAGAGGTTTAACCATGGATAAATGACATGGTTAGATGTCTCGGAAGAAGAGACATCAGAAGAAGAAGAAAAGACGTCAGAAGAGGAGGATACGTCGGAAGAAAAGTAAACCATAGAAGGTTTAAATTTGTAACAACGGAAGCTGTAACTGCGGATATATTATGAAGCAGTGGTTATGGATAACCACTGAGAGACCAAGGTCTCTTCGTCAGTGGTTTATCAAATATCCGTTGTTAGGATAATCAATAAAGATTATCCTTTTATGTATTTATATTCAGGTTTAAGAAACAGATTCTTAACCACATTTATTAGCTCATATTTATCATACCCAATTTAGCTACAAACTTAGAAAAAGTTGTAGAAACCAAGGGTTTGGTAGATATATCTGCTATTTGGTCACTTGTAGATACATGTTCTGGGACAATTAGTCCCTTTTCAAAACAGTCTCTAATGAAGTGATGCCTTATTTATATATGTTTGGTTTTTGAATGGTAGACATGATTCTTTATTATATTTTTGGTTGCTTCGCTATCTATTAGGAGAGGTGTTTTTAGTTCAGTTATTCCAAAATCCAGTAGTTGATATTGCAACCAAAGGAATTGGGCAGTGCAATGAGCTGCTGCAATGTACTCAGCTTCAGCAGTGTAATTTGACACCGATGTTTGCCTTTTGCTTGGCCATGACACTAAGCAATTTGCAAAGAACTGACATCCTCCTGAAGTAAACTTTTGTTGTGAGTGAGCAACCTGCATAATCACTGTTTGATAAACCAATAAGCTTTCAACGTTGGTTAGCAGGATACCATATACCAGCACAGGAGTGCCTTTTAGATATCTTAGTATCCTCTTCACAAATGATAAATGGGATTGTTCAGGGGCTTATTGGTATCTTGCACAGACACACGTTGCATACATGATGTTTGGCCTTGATGCAGTAAGATACATCAAAGATCCAATCATGCACCTGTAGAGGGTTTGATCTACAGGTTCACCATTTTCATCTGGACTTAATCCAAGAGTTGTAGCCATGGGGGTAGAAATTATTTTGCAATCATTCATATCAAATTTATTTAGAAGATCTTTTACATATTTTGATTGATGAATGAAAGTCCCATAGGGGTTTGTTTTACTTGGAGTCCTAAAAATGTTTTTAGTTTACTTAAAGCACTCATTTCAAACTTTGAAGACATTAATTTAAAAAATTGTTCACAAAAGGAAGGTTTTGTTGATCCAAAAATGATTTCAACATAAATTTGAACCAGCAAAAGTTCCTTGTCTACCCTCTTGATGAACAAAGTCTTATCAATGGTTCCCCTAGAAAATTTATTAGAAAGAAGAAATTTAGAGAAAGTATCACACCATGCTCTGGGTGCCGGTTTCAGACCATAAACTGCTTTGTCTAGTCTGTACACCTAGTCAGGATGATGAACATCATCGAATCCTGGTGTTTGACACACATACACTTCCACCTTTTGTGTCCCGTACAAGAATGCACTTTTTATATCCATTTGATATACCTTTATGTTATGGGAGATGGCAAATGCTTGGAAGATTTTAATGGCTTCCAGTCTGGCGACAAGAGGAAAGCTTTCATGATAATCAATGCCTTCCTCTTGGAAATAACCTTGTACTACCTATCAGGCTTTATTTTTTATCACAATGCCTCTGTCATCTGTTTTATTTCTGAATACCCATCTGGTTCCGATAGGGTATTTTCCTGCCTGCAAGGGCCAGAGAGTCCAAACGTTTTGCCTTTTGAACTGTGACAGTTCATCTTGGATAGCCTCTACCCAATTATTATCTTTAAGAGCTTCCTGATATTTGGAAGGCTCAACTTGGGACAGGAAGGCTGCGTGAAGGAAAAAGTTCGAAATCTAACTCCAAGTTTGAACACCTTTATGTAGATCATCTAAGATTTATTCTAGAGGATGATTTCTACTGAATGGAATGATATCCATACAGGTATTTAAGGAGGCAGCATCAGAAGAAGGTGAGTTTACAGTGTGGCCAGGAGAATTTTCTGAAGGGGAAGCATGACCATTTTCAGGAACATCTACAGGTATGTTATCCAAGGCTAGGGATAAAGGAGTAGATATCTATTCATTTCGGTCTTGAGAATTTATTTGATGAGAAGGAAGAGAGGAGAGGAATTTACAGACATAAAACTCTTCAAGAGAGGATAGATCTTTCGAAGTTTGACAAGATTCTGAAGAGGAAGAGGAAGAGGGGGTAGAACAATTAATGAGTGTCAATTCTACTAACTATGATAGGTCTAATCTTTCAGAGTGATAAGTGACTGCCGAATCTGGCGTAATTATCAAGAGATTTGATAACCACTTGGGCAAGGAAGATTTAAGTATGAAGGATTATTTAACTTCGGAAGAGGCTTATCTTCGAAAGAGTTTTAACCGTGGATACATGATATGGTTAGATGTCTCAGAAGAAGAGACATCAGAAGAAGAAGAAGAAAAGACGTTGGAAGAGGAGGAGACGTCGGAAGAAAAGTAAACCATAGAAGGTTTAAATTTGTAGCAACGGAAGCTGTAACTGCGGATATATTATGAAGCAGTGGTCATGGGTAACCACTGAGAGAGACCAAGGTTTCTTCGTCAGTGGTTTAGCAAATATCCGTTGTTAGGATAATCAACAAAGATTATCCTTTTATGTATTTATATTCAGGTTTAAGAAACAGATGCTTAACCACATTTATTAGCTCATATTTATCATACCCAATTTAGCTACAAACTTAGAAAAAGTTGTAGAAACCAAGGGTTTGGTAAATATATCTGCTATTTGGTCACTTGTAGAGACATGTTATGGGACAATTAGTCCCTTTTCAAAACAGTCTCTAATGAAGTGATTCCTTATTTCTATATGTTTGGTTTTTGAATGGTAGACATGATTCTTTATTATATTTAGGCTGCTTTGCTATCTATTAGAAGAGGTGTTTTTAGTTCAGTTATTCCAAAATCCAGTAGTTGATATTGCAACCAAAGGATTTGGGCAGTGCAATGAGCTGCTACAATGTACTCAGCTTCAGCAATTGAATTTTACACTGATATTTGCCTTTTGCTTGGCCATGACACTAAGCAATTTGCAAAGAACTGACATCCTCCCGAAGTAGACTATTGTTTTGAGTGAGCAACCTGCATAATCAGTCTTTGATAAACCAATAAGCTTACAAGTTTGGTTAGCTGGATACCATATACCTAGCACAGTAGTGCCTTTTAGATATCTTAGTATCCTCTTCACAAATGATAAATGGGATTGTTCGGGGGCTGATTGGTATCTTGCACAGACACACGTTGCATACATAATGTTTGGCCTTGATGCAGTAAGATACATCAAAGATCCAATCATGCACCTGTATAGGGTTTGATCTACAGGTTCACCATTTTCATCTCGACTTATTCCAGGACTTGTAGCCATGGGGGAAGAAATTATTTTGCAATCATTCATATCAAATTTATTTAGAAGATCTTTTACATATTTTGATTGATGAATGAAAGTCCCGTTGGGGGTTTCTTTTACTTGGAGTCAAAAAAATGTATTTAGTTTACTTAAGGCACTCATTTCAAACTATAAAGACATTAATTTAAAAAATTGTTCACACAAGGAAGGTTTTCTTGCTCCAAAAATGATGTCATCAACATAAATTTGGACCAGCAAAACTTCCTTATCTACCCTCTTGATGAACAAAGTCTTATCAATGGTTCCCCTAGAAAATTTGTTAGAAAGAAGAAATTTAGAGAGAGTATCATACCATGCTCTGGGTGCCTGTTTCAGACCATAAAGTGCTTTGTCTAGTCTGTACACCCAGTCACGATGATTAAGATCATCGAATCCTGGTGGTTGACACACATACACTTCCGCCTTTACAGTCCCATACAAGAATGCGCTTTTTATATCCATTTGATATACCTTTATGTTATGGGAGATGGCAAATGCTAGGAAAAGTTTAATGACTTCCAGTCTGGCGACAAGAGCAAACGTTTCATCATAATCAATTCCTTCCTTTTGGAAGTAACCTTGGAGTACCTATCAGGCTTTATTTTTTATCACAATGCCTCTGTCATCTGTTTTATTTCTGAATACCCATCTGGTTCCGATAGGGAATTTTCCTGCCGGCAAGGGGCAGAGAGTCCAATCGTTTTGCCTTTTGAATTGTGAGAGTTCATTGCCTCTACCCAATTATTATCTTAAAGAGCTTCCTGATATTTGGAAGGCTCACCTTGGGACAGGAAGGCTGCATGAAGGAAAAAGTTCGAAATCTGACTCCTAGTTTGAACACCTTTATGTAGATCACCTAAGATTTGTTCTAGTGGATGATTTCTCCTGCAGGGAATGATGTCCATACAGGTATTTGAGGAGGCAGCATCGGAAGAAGGTGAGTTTACAGTGTGGCCAGGAGAATTTTTTTAAGGGGAAGCGTGACCATTTGCAGGAACATCTACAGGTATGTTATCCAAGGCTAGGGATAAAGGGGTAGATGTGTATTCATTTCGGTCTTGAGAATTTATTTATTGAGAAGGAAGAGAGGAGAGGAATTTACAGACATAAAACTCTTCAAGAGAGGATAGATCTTCAGAACTTTGACAAGATTCTGAAGAAGAAGAGGAAGAGGGAGTAGAACTCTTAACGAGTGTCACTTCTATTAACTATGAGAGGTCTAATCTTACAGAGTGATTAGTGACTGCCGAATCAGGCATAATTATCAAGAGATTTGATAACCACTTGGGCAAGGAAGATTTAAGTATGAAGGATTATTTAACTTCGGAAGAGGCTTATCTTTGAAAGAGGTTTAACCGTGGATAAATGACATGGTTAGATGTCTCGGAAGAAAAGACATTAGAAGAAGAAGAAAAGACTTCGGAAGAGGAGGAGACGTCGGAAGAATAGTAAACCATAGAAGGTTTAAATTTGTAACAACGGAAGCTGTAACTGTGGATATATTATGAAGCAGTGGTTATGGATAACCACTGAGAGAGACCAAGGTTTCTTCGTCAGTGGTTTATAAAATATCCATTGTTAGGATAATCAACAAAGATTATCCTTTTATGTGTTTATATTCAGGTTTAAGAAACAGATTCTTAACCACATTTATTAGCTCATATTTATCATACCCAATTTAGCTACAAACTTAGAAAAAGTTGTAGAAACCAAGGGTTTGGTAAATATATCTGCTATTTGGTCACTTGTAGAGACATGTTCTGGGACAATTAGTCGCTTTTCAAAACAGTCTCTAATGAAGTGATGCCTTATTTCTGTATGTTTGGTTTTTGAATGGTAGACAGGATTCTTTATTATATTTTTGGCAGCCTCGCTATCTATTAGGAGAGGTGTTTTTAGATCAGTTATTTCAAAATCCAGTAGTTGATATTGCAACCAATGGATTTGGGCAGTGCAATGAGCTGCTGCAATGTACTGAGCTTCAGCAGTTGAATTTGACACCAATGTTTGCCTTTTGCTTGGCCATGACACTATGCAATTTGCAAATAACTGACATCCTCCAGATGTAGACTATTGTTGTGAGTGAGCAACCTGCATAATCACTGTTTGATAAACCAATAAGCTTACAAGTTTGGTTAGCAGGATACCATATACCTAGCACAGTAGTGCCTTTTAGATATCCTAGAATCCTCTTCACAAATGATAAATGGGATTGTTCGAGGGGTGATTGGTATCTTGCACAGACACACGTTGCATACATGATGTTTGGCCTTGATGTAGTAAGATACATCAAAGATCCAATCATGCACCTGTAGAGGGTTTGATCTACAGGTTCACCATTTTCATCTGGACTTATTCCAGGACTTGTAGCCATGGGGGTAGAAATTATTTTGCAAACATTCATATCAAATTTATTTAGAAGATCTTTTACATATTTTGATTGATGAATGAAAGTCCCGTTGGGGGTTTGTTTTACTTGGAGTCCAAAAAATGTATTTAGTTTTCTTAAGGCACTCATTTCAAACTTTGAAGACATTAATTTAAAAAATTGTTCACACAAGGAAGGTTTTGTTGATCCAAAAATGATGTCATCAACATAAATTTGGACCAGCAAAACTTCCTTGTCTACCCTCTTGATGAACAAAGTCTTATCAATGGTTTCCCAAGAAAATTTATTAGAAAGAAGAAATTTAGAGAGAGTATCATACCATGCTCTGGGTGCCTGTTTCAGACCATAAAGTTCTTTGTCTAGTCTGTACACCCAGTCAGGATGATGAAAATCATCGAATCCTGGTGGTTGACACACATACACTTCCGCCTTTACTGTCCCACACAAGAATGCACTTTTTACATCCATTTGATATACCTTTATGTTATGGGAGATGGCAAATGCGAGGAAGAGTTTAATGGCTTCCAGTCTGGCGACAAGAGCAAAGGTTTCATCATAATCAATGCCTTCCTCTTTGAAGTAACCTTGTACTTCCTATCGGGCTTTATTTTTTATCACAATGCCTCTATTATCTGTTTTCTTTCTAAATACCCATCTGGTTCCGATAGGGTATTTTCCTGCCGGCAAGGGGCAGAGAGTCCAAACATTTTGCCTTTTGAACTGTGACGGTTCATCTTGCATAGCTTCTAACCAATTATTATCTTTAAGAGCTTCCTGATATTTGGAAGTCTCCACTTGGGACAGGAAGGCTGCATGAAGGAAAAAGTTTGAAATCCGACTCCTAGTTTGAACACCTTTATGTAGATCACCTAAGATTTGTTCTAGGGGATGATTTCTACTGAAGGGAATGATGTCCATACAGGTATTTGAGGAGGCAACATCGGAAGAAGGTGAGTTTACAGTATGGCCAGGAGAATTTTCTGAAGGGGAAGCATGACCATTTTTAGGATAATCTACAGGTATGTTATCCAAGGCTAGGGATACAGGAGTAGATATCTATTCATTTCGGTCTTAAGAATTTATTTGATGAGAAGGAAGAGAGGAGAGGAATTTACAGACATAAAACTCTTCAAGAGAGGATAGATCTTCAGAAGTTTGACAAGATTCTGAAGAAGAAGAGGAAGAGGGTGTAGAACAATTAACGAGTGTCAATTCTATTAACTATGAGAGGTCTAATCTTGCAGAGTGATTAGTGACTGCCGAATCAGGCATAATTATCCAGAGATTTGATAACCACTTGGGCAAGGAAGATTTAAGTATGAAGGATTATTAAACTTCGGAAGAGGCTTATCTTCGAAAGAGGTTTAACCGTGGATAAATGACATGGTTAGATGTCTCGGAAGAAAAGACATTAGAAGAAGAAGAAAAGACTTCGGAAGAGGAGGAGACGTCGGAAGAATAGTAAACCATAGAAGGTTTAAATTTGTAACAACGGAAGCTGTAACTGTGGATATATTATGAAGCAGTGGTTATGGATAACCACTGAGAGAGACCAAGGTTTATTCGTCAGTGGTTTATAAAATATCCATTGTTAGGATAATCAACAAAGATTATCCTTTTATGTATTTATATTCAGGTTTAAGAAACAGATTCTTAACCACATTTATTAGGTCATATTTATCATACCCAATTTAGCTACAAACTTATAAAAAGTTGTAGAAACCAAGGGTTTGGTAAATATATCTGCTATTTGGTCACTTGTAGAGACATGTTCTGGGACAATTAGTCCCTTTTAAAAACAGTCTCTAATGAAATGATGCCTTATTTCTGTATGTTTGGTTTTTGAATGGTAGACAGGATTCTTTATTATATTTTTGGCAGCCTCGCTATCTATTAGGAGAGGTGTTTTTAGTTCAGTTATTACAAAATCCAGTAGTTGATATTGCAACCAAAGGATTTGGGCAGTGCAATGAGCTGCTGCAATGTACTGAGCTTCAGCAGTTGAATTTGACACCGATGTTTGCCTTTTCCTTGGCCATGACACTAAGCAATTTGCGAAGAACTGACATCCTCCCGAAGTAGACTATTGTTGTGAGTGAGCAACCTACATAATCACTGTTTGATAAACCAATAAGCTTACAAGTTTGGTTAGCAGGATACCATATACCTAGCACAGTAGGGCCTTTTAGATATCCTAGAATCCTCTACACAAATTATAAATGGGATTGTTCGGGGGCTAATTGGTATCTTGCACAGACACACGTTGCATACATGATGTTTGGCCTTGATACTGTAAGATACATCAAAGATCCAATCATGCACTTGTAGAGGGTTTGATCTACAGGTTCACCATTTTCATCTGGACTTATTCCAGGACTTGTAGCCATGGGGGTAGAAATTATTTTGCAATCATTCATATCAAATTTATTTAGAAGATCTTTTACATATTTTGATTGATGAATGAAAGTCCCGTTGGGGGTTTGTTTTACTTGGATTCCAAAAAATGTATTTAGTTTTCTTAAGGCTCTCATTTCAAACTTTGAAGACATTAATTTAAAAAATTGTTCACACAAGGAAGGTTTTGTTGATCCAAAAATGATGTCATCAACATAAATTTGGACGAGCAAAACTTCCTTGTCTACCCTCTTGATGAACGAAGTCTTATTAATGGTTTCCCAAGAAAATATATTATAAAGAAGAAATTTAGAGAGAGTATCATACCATGCTCTGGGTGCCTGTTTCAGACCACAAAGTGCTTTGTCTAGTCTGTACACCCAGTCAGGATGATGAAAATCATCGAATCCTGGTGGTTGACACACATACACTTCCGCCTTTACTGTCCCATACAAGAATGCACTTTTTACATCCATTTGATATACCTTTATGTTATGGGAGATGGCAAATGCGAGGAAGAGTTTAATGGCTTCCAGTCTGGCGACAAGAGCAAAGGTTTCATCATAATCAATGCCTTCCTCTTGGAAGTAACCTTGTACTTCCTATCGGGCTTTATTTTTTATCACAATGCCTCTATTATCTGTTTTCTTTCTAAATACCCATCTGGTTCCGATAGGGTATTTTCCTGCCGGCAAGGGGCAGAGAGTCCAAACATTTTGCCTTTTGAACTGTGACAGTTCATCTTGCGTAGCCTCTAACCAATTATTATCTTTAAGAGCTTCCTGATATTTGGAAGGCTCAACTTGGGACAGGAAGGCTGCATGAAGGAAAAAGTTCGAAATCTGACTCCTAGTTTGAACACCTTTATGTAGATCACCTAAGATTTGTTCTAGAGGATGATTTCTACTGAAGGGAATGATGTCCATACAGGTATTTGAGGAGGCAGCATCGGAAGAAGGTGAGTTTACAGTATGGCCAGGAGAATTTTCTGAAGGGTAAGCATGACCATTTTTAGGAACATCTACAGGTATGTTATCCAAGGCTAGGGATAAAGGAGTAGATATCTATTCATTTCGGTCTTGAGAATTTATTTGATGAGAAGGAAGAGAGGAGAGGAATTTACATACATAAAACTCTTCATGAGAGGATAGATCTTCAGAAGTTTGACAAGATTCTGAAGAAGAAGAGGAAGAGGGTGTAGAACAATTAATGAGTGTCAATTCTATTTACTTTGAGAGGTCTAATCTTGCAGAGTGATTAGTGACTGCCGAATCAGGCATAATTATCAAGAGATTTGATAACCACTTGGGCAAGGAAGATTTAAGTATGAAGGATTATTAAACTTTGGAAGAGGCTTATCTTCGAAAGAGGTTTAACCGTGGATAAATGACATGGTTAGATGTCTCGGAAGAAAAGACATTAGAAGAAGAAGAAAAGACTTCGGAAGAGGAGGAGACGTCGGAAGAATAGTAAACCATAGAAGGTTTAAATTTGTAACAACGGAAGCTGTAACTGTGGATATATTATGAAGCAGTGGTTATGGATAACCACTGAGAGAGACCACGGTTTATTCGTCAGTGGTTTATAAAATATCCATTGTTAGGATAATCAACAAAGATTATCCTTTTATGTATTTATATTCAGGTTTAAGAAACAGATTCTTAACCACATTTATTAGCTCATATTTATCATACCCAATTTAGCTACAAATTTAGAAAAAGTTGTAGAAACCAAGGGTTTGGTAAATATATCTGCTATTTGGTCACTTGTAGAGACATGTTCTGCGACAATTATTCCCTTTTCAAAACAGTCTCTAATGAAGTGATGCCTTATTTCTGTATGTTTGGTTTTTGAATGGTAGACAGGATTCTTTATTATATTTTTGGCAGCCTCGCTATCTATTAGGAGAGGTGTTTTTAGTTCAGTTATTACAAAATCCAGTAGTTGATATTGCAACCAAAGGATTTGGGCAGTGCAATGAGCTGCTGCAATGTACTGAGCCTCAGCAGTTGTATTTGACACCGATGTTTGCGTTTTGCTTGGCCATGACACTAAGCAATTTGCAAAGAACTGACATCCTCCCGAAGTAGACTATTGTTGTGAGTGAGCAACCTACATAATCACTGTTTGATAAACCAATAAGCATACAAGTTTGGTTAGCAGGATACCATATACCTAGCACAGTAGGGCCTTTTAGATATCCTAGAATCCTCTTCACAAATGGTAAATGGGATTGTTCGGGGCCTGATTGGTATCTTGCACAGACAAACGTTGCATACATGATGTTTGGCCTTGATGCTGTAAGATACATCAAAGATCCAATCATGCACCTGTAGAGGGTTTGATCTACAGGTTAACCATTTTCATCTGGACCTATTCCAGGACTTGTAGCCATGGGGGTAGAAATTATTTTGCAATCATTCATATCAAATTTATTTAGAAGATCTTTTACATATTTTGATTGATGAATGAAAGTCCCGTTGGGGGTTTGTTTTACTTGGAGTCCAAAAAATGTATTTAGTTTTCTTAAGGCACTCATTTCAAACTTTGAAGACATTAATTTAAAAATTTGTTCACACAAGGAAGGTTTTGTTGATCCAAAAATGATGTCATCAACATAAATTTGGACCAGCAAAACTTCCTTGTCTACCCTCTTGATGAACGAGGTCTTATCAATGGTTTCCCAAGAAAATTTATTAGAAAGAAGAAATTTAGAGAGAGTATCATACCATGCTCTGGGTGCCTGTTTCAGACCATAAAGTGCTTTGTCTAGTCTGTACACCCAGTCAGGATGATGAAAATCATCGAATCCTGGTGGTTGACACACATACACTTCCGCCTTTACTGTCCCATACAAGAATGCACTTTTTACATCCATTTGATATACCTTTATGTTATGGGAGATGGCAAATGCGAGGAAGAGTTTAATGGCTTCCAGTCTGGCGACAAGAGCAAAGGTTTCATCATAATCAATGCCTTCCTCTTGGAAGTAACCTTGTACTTCCTATCGGGCTTTATTTTTTATCACAATGCATCTATTATCTGTTTTCTTTCTAAATACCCATCTGGTTCCGATAGGGTATTTTCCTGCCGGCAAGGGGCAGAGAGTCCAAACATTTTGCCTTTTGAACTGTGACAGTTCATCTTGCATAGCCTCTAACCAATTATTATCTTTAAGAGCTTCCTGATATTTGGAAGGCTCAACTTGGGACAGGAAGGCTGCATGAAGGAAAAAGTTCGAAATCTGACTCCTAGTTTGAACACCTTTATGTAGATCACCTAAGATTTGTTCTAGAGGATGATTTCTACTGAAGGGAATGATGTCCATACAGGTATTTGAGGAGGCAGCATCGGAAGAAGGTGAGTTTACAGTATGGCCAGGAGAATTTTCTAAAGGGGAAGCATGACCATTTTTAGGAACATCTACAGGTATGTTATCCAAGGCTAGGGATAAAGGAGTAGATATCTATTCATTTCGGTCTTGAGAATTTATTTGATGAGAAGGAAAAGAGGAGAGGAATTTACATACATAAAACTCTTCATGAGAGGATAGATCTTCAGAAGTTTGACAAGATTCTGAAGAAGAAGAGGAAGAGGGTGTAGAACAATTAATGAGAGTCAATTCTATTAACTATGAGAGGTCTAATCTTGCAGAGTGATTAGTGACTGCCGAATCAGGCATAATTATCAAGAGATTTGTTAACCACTTGGGCAAGGAAGATTTAAGTATGAAGGATTGTTTAACTTCGGAAGAGGCTTATCTTCGAAAGAGGTTTAACCGTGGATAAATGACATGGTTAGATGTCTCGGAAGAAAAGACATTAGAAGAAGAAGAAAAGACTTCGGAAGAGGAGGAGACGTCGGAAGAATAGTAAACCATAGAAGGTTTAAATTTGTAACAACGGAAGCTGTAACTGTGGATATATTATGAAGCAGTGGTTATGGATAACCACTGAGAGAGACCAAGGTTTATTCGTCAGTGGTTTATAAAATATCCATTGTTAGGATAATCAACAAAGATTATCCTTTTATGTATTTATATTCAGGTTTAAGAAACAGATTCTTAACCACATTTATTAGCTCATATTTATCATACCCAATTTAGCTACAAACTTAGAAAAAGTTGTAGAAACCAAGGGTTTGGTAAATATATCTGCTATTTGGTCACTTGTAGAGACATGTTCTGGGACAATAAGTCCCTTTTCAAAACAGTCTCTAATGAAGTGATGCCTTATTTCTGTATGTTTGGTTTTTGAATGGTAGACAGGATTCTTTATTATATTTTTGGCAGCCTCGCTATCTATTAGGAGAGGTGTTTTTAGTTCAGTTATTACAAAATCCAGTAGTTGATATTGCAACCAAAGGATTTGGGCAGTGCAATGAGCTGCTGCAATGTACTCAGCTTCAACAGTTGAATTTGACACCGATGTTTGCCTTTTTGCTTGGCCATGACACTAAGCAATTTGCAAAGAACTGACATCCTTCCGAAGTAGACTATTGTTGTGAGTGAGCAACCTACATAATCACTGTTTGATAAACCAATAAGCATACAAGTTTGGTTAGCAGGATACCATATACCTAGCACAGTAGGGCCTTTTAGATATCCTAGAATCCTCTTCACAAATGATAAATGGGATTGTTCGGGGGCTGATTGGTATCTTGCACAGACACACGTTGCATACATGATGTTTGGCCTTGATGCAGTAAGATACATCAAAGATCCAATCATGAACCTGTAGAGGGTTTGATCTACAGGTTCACCATTTTCATCTGGACTTATTCCAGGACTTGTAGCCATGGGGGTAGAAATTATTTTGCAATCATTCATATCAAATTTATTTAGAAGATCTTTTACATATTTTGATTGATGAATGAAAGTCCCGTTGGGGGTTTGTTTTACTTGGAGTCCAAAAAATGTATTTAGTTTTCTTAAGGCACTCATTTCAAACTTTGAAGACATTAATTTAAAAATTTGTTCACACAAGGAAGGTTTTGTTGATCCAAAAATGATGTCATCAACATAAATTTGGACCAGCAAAACTTCCTTGTCTACCCTCTTGATGAACGAGGTCTTATCAATGGTTTCCCAAGAAAATTTATTAGAAAGAAGAAATTTAGAGAGAGTATCATACCATGCTCTGGGTGCCTGTTACGGACCATAAAGTGCTTTGTCTAGTCTGTACACCGAGTCAGGATGATGAAAATCAACGAATCCTGGTGGTTGACACACATACACTTCCGCCTTTACTGTCCCATACAAGAATGCACTTTTTACATCCATTTGATATACCATTATGTTATGGGAGATGGCAAATGCGAGGAAGAGTTTAATGGCTTCCAGTCTGGCGACAAGAGCAAAGGTTTCATCATAATCAATGCCTTCCTCTTGGAAGTAACCTTGTACTTCCTATCGGGCTTTATTTTTTATCACAATGCCTCTATTATCTGTTTTCTTTCTAAATACCCATCTGGTTCCGATAGGGTATTTTCCTGCCGGCAAGGGGCAGAGAGTCCAAACATTTTGCCTTTTGAACTGTGACAGTTCATCTTGCATAGCCTCTAACCAATTATTATCTTTAAGAGCTTCCTGATATTTGGAAGGCTCAACTTGGGACAGGAAGGCTGCATGAAGGAAAAAGTTCGAAATCTGACTCCTAGTTTGAACACCTTTATGTAGATCACCTAAGATTTGTTCTAGAGGATGATTTCTACTGAAGGGAATGATGTCCATACAGGTATTTGAGGAGGCAGCATCGGAAGAAGGTGAGTTTACAGTATGGCCAGGAGAATTTTCTGAAGGGGAAGCATGACCATTTTTAGGAACATCTACAGGTATGTTATCCAAGGCTAGGGATAAAGTAGTAGATATCTATTCATTTCGGTCTTGAGAATTTATTTGATGAGAAGGAAAAGAGGAGAGGAATTTACATACATAAAATTCTTCATGAGAGGATAGATCTTCAGAAGTTTGACAAGATTCTGAAGAAGAAGAGGAAGAGGGTGTAGAACAATTAATGAGAGTCAATTCTATTAACTATGAGAGGTCTAATCTTGCAGATTGATTAGTGACTGCCGAATCAGGCATAATTATCAAGAGATTTGTTAACCACTTGGGCAAGGAAGATTTAAGTATGAAGGATTATTTAACTTCGGAAGAGGCTTATCTTCGAAAGAGGTTTAACCGTGGATAAATGACATGGTTAGATGTCTCGGAAGAAAAGACACTAGAAGAAGAAGAAAAGACTTCGGAAGAGGAGGAGACGTCGGAAGAATAGTAAACCATAGAAGGTTTAAATTTGTAACAACGGAAGCTGTAACTGTGGATATATTATGAAGCAGTGGTTATGGATAACCACTGAGAGAGACCAAGGTTTATTCGTCAGTGGTTTATAAAATATCCATTGTTAGGATAATCAACAAAGATTATCCTTTTATGTATTTATATTCAGGTTTAAGAAACAGATTCTTAACCACATTTATTAGCTCATATTTATCATACCCAATTTAGCTACAAACTTAGAAAAAGTTGTAGAAACGAAGGGTTTGGTAAATGTGTCTACTATTTGGTCACTTGTATAGACATGTTCTGGGACAATTAGTCCCTTTTCAAAACAGTCTCTAATGAAGTGATGCCTTATTTCTGTATGTTTGGTTTTTGAATGGTAGACAGGATTCTTTATTATATTTTTGGCAGCTTCGCTATCTATTAGGAGAGGTGTTTTTAGTTCAGTTATTACAAAATCCAGTAGTTGATATTGCAACCAAAGGATTTGGGCAGTGCAATGAGCTGCTGCAATGTACTCAGCTTCAACAGTTGAATTTGACACCGATGTTTGCCTTTTGCTTGGCCATGACACTAAGCAATTTGCAAAGAACTGACATCCTCCCGAAGTAGACTATTGTTGTGAGTGAGCAACCTACATAATCACTGTTTGATAAACCAATAAGCTTACAAGTTTGGTTAGCAGGATACCATATACCTAGCACAGTAGGGCCTTTTAGATATCCTAGAATCCTCTTCACAAATGATAAATGGGATTGTTCGGGGGCTGATTGGTATCTTGCACAGACACACGTTGCATACATGATGTTTGGCCTTGATGCAGTAAGATACATCAAAGATCCAATCATGAACCTGTAGAGGGTTTGATCTACAGGTTCACCATTTTCATCTGGACTTATTCCAGGACTTGTAGCCATGGGGGTAGAAATTATTTTGCAATCATTCATATCAAATTTATTTAGAAGATCTTTTACATATTTTGATTGATGAATGAAAGTCCCGTTGGGGGTTTGTTTTACTTGGAGTCCAAAAAATGTATTTAGTTTTCTTAAGGAACTCATTTCAAACTTTGAAGACATTAATTTAAAAAATTGTTCACACAAGGAAGGTTTTGTTGATCCAAAAATGATGTCATCAACATAAATTTGGACGAGCAAAACTTCCTTGTCTACCCTCTTGATGAACGAAGTCTTTTCAATGGTTTCCCAAGAAAATTTATTAGAAAGAAGAAATTTAGAGAGAGTATCATACCATGCTCTGGGTGCCTGTTTCAGACCATAAAGTGCTTTGTCTAGTCTGTACACCCTGTCAGGATGATGAAAATCATCGAATCCTGGTGGTTGACACACATACACTTCCGCCTTTACTGTCCCATACAAGAATGCACTTTTTACATCCATTTGACATACCTTTATGTTATGGGAGATGGCAAATGCGAGGAAGAGTTTAATGGCTTCCAGTCTGGCGACAAGAGCAAAGGTTGCATCATAATCAATGCCTTCCTCTTGGAAGTAACCTTGTACTTCCTATCGGGCTTTATTTTTTATCACAATGCCTCGATTATCTGTTTTCTTTCTAAATACCCATCTGGTTCCGATAGGGTATTTTCTTGCCGGAAAGGGGCAGAGAGTCCAAACATTTTGCCTTTTGAACTGTGACAGTTCATCTTGCATAGCCTTTAACCAATTATTATCTTTAAGAGCTTCCTGATATTTGGAAGGCTCAACTTGGGACAGGAAGGCTGTATGAAGGAAAAAGTTCGAAATCTGACTCCTAGTTTGAACACCTTTATGTAGATCACCTAAGATTTGTTCTAGAGGATGATTTCTACTGAAGGAAATGATGTCCATACAGGTATTTGAGGAGGCAGCATCCAAAGAAGGTGAGTTTACAGTATGGCCAGGAGAATTTACTGAAGGGGAAGCATGACCATTTTTAGGAACATCTACAGGTATGTTATCCAAGGCTAGGGATAAAGTAGTAGATATCTATTCATTTCGGTCTTCAGAATTTATTTGATGAGAAGGAAAAGAGGAGAGGAATTTACATACATTAAACTCTTCATGAGAGGATAGATCTTCAGAAGTTTGACAAGATTCTGAAGAAGAAGAGGAAGAGAGTGTAGAACAATTAATGAGAGTCAATTCTATTAACTATGAGAGGTCTAATCTTGCAGATTGATTAGTGACTGCCGAATCAGGCATAATTATCAAGAGATTTGTTAACCACTTGGGCAAGGAAGATTTAAGTATGAAGGATTATTTAACTTCGGAAGAGGCTTATCTTCGAAAGAGGTTTAACCGTGGATAAATGACATGGTTAGATGTCTCGGAAGAAAAGACACTAGAAGAAGAAGAAAAGACTTCGGAAGAGGAGGAGACGTCGGAAGAATAGTAAACCATAGAAGGTTTAAATTTGTAACAACGGAAGCTGTAACTGTGGATATATTATGAAGCAGTGGTTATGGATAACCACTGAGAGAGACCAAGGTTTATTCGTCAGTGGTTTATAAAATATCCATTGTTAGGATAATCAACAAAGATTATCCTTTTATGTATTTATATTCAGGTTTAAGAAACATATTCTTAACCACATTTATTAGCTCATATTTATCATACCCAATTTAGCTACAAACTTAGAAAAAGTTGTAGAAACGAAGGGTTTGGTAAATGTGTCTACTATTTGGTCACTTGTATAGACATGTTCTGGGACAATTAGTACCTTTTCAAAACAGTCTCTAATGAAGTAATGCCTTATTTCTGTATGTTTGGTTTTTGAATGGTAGACAGGATTCTTTATTATATTTTTGGCAGCTTCGCTATCTATTAGGAGACGTGTTTTTAGTTCAGTTATTACAAAATCCAGTAGTTGATATTGCAACGAAAGGATTTGGGCAGTGCAATGAGCTGCTGCAATGTACTTAGCTTCAGCAGTTGAATTTGACACCGATGTTTGCCTTTGGCTTGGCCATGACACTAAGCAATTTGCAAAGAACTGACATCCTCCCGAAGTAGACTATTGTTGTGAGTGAGCAACCTACATATTCACTGTTTGATAAACGAATAAGCTTACAAGTTTGGTTAGAAGGATACCATATACCTAGCACAGTAGGACCTTTTAGATATCCTAGAATCCTCTTCACAAATGATAAATGGGATTGTTCGGGGGCTGATTGGTATCTTGCACAGACACACGTTGCATACATGATGTTTGGCCTTGATGCAGTAAGATACATCAAAGATCCAATCATGAACCTGTAGAGGGTTTGATCTACAGGTTCACCATTTTCATCTGGACTTATTCCAGGACTTGTAGCCATGGGGGTAGAAATTATTTTGCAATCATTCATATCAAATTTATTTAGAAGATCTTTTACATATTTTGATTGATGAATGAAAGTCCCGTTGGGGGTTTGTTTTACTTGGAGTCCAAAAAATGTATTTAGTTTTCTTAAGGCACTCATTTCAAACTTTGAAGACATTAATTTAAAAATTTGTTCACACAAGGAAGGTTTTGTTGATCCAAAAATGATGTCATCAACATAAATTTGGACCAGCAAAACTTCCTTGTCTACCCTCTTGATGAACGAGGTCTTATCAATGGTTTCCCTAGAAAATTTATTAGAAAGAAGAAATTTAGAGAGAGTATCATACCATGCTCTGGGTGCCTGTTTCAGACCATAAAGTGCTTTGTCTAGTCTGTACACCCAGTCAGGATGATGAAAATCATCGAATCCTGGTGGTTGACACACATACACTTCCGCCTTTACTGTCCCATACAAGAATGCACTTTTTACATCCATTTGATATACCTTTATGTTATGGGAGATGGCAAATGCAAGGAAGAGTTTAATGGCTTCCAGTCTGGCGACAAGAGCAAAGGTTTCATCATAATCAATGCCTTCCTCTTGGAAGTAACCTTGTACTTCCTATCGGGCTTTATTTTTTATCACAATGCCTCTATTATCTGTTTTCTTTCTAAATACCCATCTGGTTCCGATAGGGTATTTTCCTGCCGGCAAGGGGCAGAGAGTCCAAACATTTTGCCTTTCGAACTGTGACAGTTCATCTTGCATAGCCTCTAACCAATTATTATCTTTAAGAGCTTCCTGATATTTGGAAGGCTCAACTTGGGACAGGAAGGCTGCATGAAGGAAAAAGTTCGAAATCTGACTCCTAGTTTGAACACCTTTATGTAGATCACCTAAGATTTGTTCTAGAGGATGATTTCTACTGAAGGGAATGATGTCCATACAGGTATTTGAGGAGGCAGCATCGGAAGAAGGTGAGTTTACAGTATGGCCAGGAGAATTTTCTAAAGGGGAAGCATGACCATTTTTAGGAACATCTACAGGTATGTTATCCAAGGCTAGGGATAAAGTAGTAGATATCTATTCATTTCGGTCTTGAGAATTTATTTGATGAGAAGGAAGAGAGGAGAGGAATTTACATACATAAAACTCTTCATGAGAGGATAGATCTTCAGAAGTTTGACAAGATTCTGAAGAAGAAGAGGAAGAGGGTGTAGAACAATTAATGAGTGTCAATTCTATTAACTATGAGAGGTCTAATCTTGCAGAGTGATTAGTGACTGCCGAATCAGGCATAATTATCAAGAGATTTGATAACCACTTGGGCAAGGAAGATTTAAGTATGAAGGATTATTTAACTTCGGAAGAGGCTTATCTTCGAAAGAGGTTTAACCGTGGATAAATTACATGGTTAGATGTCTCGGAAGAAAAGACATTGAAGAAGAAGAAAAGACTTCGGAAGAGGAGGAGACGTCGGAAGAAAAGTAAACCATAGAAGGTTTAAATTTGTAACAACGGAAGCTGTAACTGCGGATATATTATGAAGCAGTGGTTATGGATAACCACTGAGAGAGACCAAGGTTTATTCGTCAGTGGTTTATAAAATATCCATTGTTAGGATAATCAACAAAGATTATCCTTTTATGTATTTATATTCAGGTTTAAGAAACAGATTCTTAACCACATTTATTAGCTCATATTTATCATACCCAATTTAGCTACAAACTTAGAAAAAGTTGTAGAAACGAAGGGTTTGGTAAATATATCTACTATTTGGTCACTTGTATAGACATGTTCTGGGACAATTAGTCCCTTTTCAAAACAGTCTCTAATGAAGTCATGCCTTATTTCTGTATGTTTGGTTTTTGAATGGTAGACAGGATTCTTTATTATATTTTTGGCAGCTTCGCTATCTATTAGGAGAGGTGTTTTTAGTTCAGTTATTACAAAATCCAGTAGTTGATATTGCAACTAAAGGATTTGGGCAGTGCAATGAGCTGCTGCAATGTACTCAGCTTCAGCAGTTGAATTTGACACCGATGTTTGCCTTTTGCTTGGCCATGACACTAAGCAATTTGTAAAGAACTGACATCCTCCCGAAGTAGACTATTGTTGTGAGTGAGCAACCTACATAATCACTGTTTGATAAACCAATAAGCTTACAAGTTTGGTTAGCAGGATACCATATACCTAGCACAGTAGGGCCTTTTAGATATCCTAGAATCCTCTTCACAAATGATAAATGGGATTGTTCGGGGGCTGATTGGTATCTTGCACAGACACGCGTTGCATACATGATGTTTGGCCTTGATGCAGTAAGATACATCAAAGATCCAATCATGCACCTGTAGAGGGTTTGATCTACAGGTTCACCATTTTCATCTGGACTTATTCCAGGACTTGTAGCCATGGGGGTAGAAATTATTTTGCAATCAATCATATCAAATTTATTTAGAAGATCTTTTACATATTTTGATTGATGAATGAAAGTCCCGTTGGGGGTTTGTTTTACTTGGAGTCCAAAAAATGTATTTAGTTTTCTTAAGGCACTCATTTCAAACTTTGAAGACATTAATTTAAAAATTTGTTCGCACAAGGAAGGTTTTGTTGATCCAAAAATGTTGTCATCAACATAAATTTGGACCTACAAAACTTCCTTGTCTACCCTCTTGATGAACGAAGTCTTATCAATGGTTTCCCTAGAAAATTTATTAGAAAGATGAAATTTAGAGAGAGTATCATACCATGCTCTGGGTGCCTGTTTCAGACCATAAAGTGCTTTGTCTAGTTTGTACACCCAGTCAGGATGATGAAAATCATCGAATCCTGGTGGTTGACACACATACACTTCCGCCTTTACTGTCCCATACAAGAATGCACTTTTTACATCCATTTGATATACCTTTATGTTATGGGAGATGGCAAATGCAAGGAAGAGTTTAATGGCTTCCAGTCTGGCAACAAGAGCAAATGTTTCATCATAATCAATGCCTTCCTCTTGGAAGTAACCTTGTACTTCCTATCGGGCTTTATTTTTTATCACAATGCCTCTATTATCTGTTTTCTTTCTAAATACCCATCTGGTTCCGATAGGGTATTTTCCTGCCGGCAAGGGGCAGAGAGTCCAAACATTTTGCCTTTCGAACTGTGACAGTTCATCTTGCATAGCCTCTAACCAATTATTATCTTTAAGAGCTTCCTGATATTTGGAAGGCTCAACTTGGGACAGGAAGGCTGCATGAAGGAAAAAGTTCGAAATCTGACTCCTAGTTTGAACACCTTTATGTAGATCACCTAAGATTTGTTCTAGAGGATGATTTCTACTGAAGGGAATGATGTCCATACAGGTATTTGAGGAGGCAGCATCGGAAGAAGGTGAGTTTACAGTATGGCCAGGAGAATTTTCTAAAGGGGAAGCATGACCATTTTTAGGAACATCTACAGGTATGTTATCCAAGGCTAGGGATAAAGTAGTAGATATCTATTCATTTCGGTCTTGAGAATTTATTTGATGAGAAGGAAGAGAGGAGAGGAATTTACATACATAAAACTCTTCATGAGAGGATAGATCTTCAGAAGTTTGACAAGATTCTGAAGAAGAAGAGGAAGAGGGTGTAGAACAATTAATGAGTGTCAATTCTATTAACTATGAGAGGTCTAATCTTGCAGAGTGATTAGTGACTGCCGAATCAGGCATAATTATCAAGAGATTTGATAACCACTTGGGCAAGGAAGATTTAAGTATGAAGGATTATTTAACTTCGAAAGAGGCTTATCTTCGAAAGAGGTTTAACCGTGGATAAATTACATGGTTAGATGTCTCGGAAAACAAGACATTGAAGAAGAAGAAAAGACTTCGGAAGAGGAGGAGACGTCGGAAGAAAAGTGAACCATAGAAGGTTTAAATTTGTAACAACGGAAGCTGTAACTGCGGATATATTATGAAGCAGTGGTTATGGATAACCACTGAGAGAGACCAAGGTTTATTCGTCAGTGGTTTATAAAATATCCATTGTTAGGATAATCAACAAAGATTATCCTTTTATGTATTTATATTCAGGTTTAAGAAACAGATTCTTAACCACATTTATTAGCTCATATTTATCATACCCAATTTAGCTACAAACATAGAAAAAGTTGTAGAAACGAATGGTTTGGTAAATATATCTACTATTTGGTCACTTGTATAGACATGTTCTGGGACAATTAGTCCCTTTTCAAAACAGTCTCTAATGAAGTCATGCCTTATTTCTGTATGTTTGGTTTTTGAATGGTAGACAGGATTCTTTATTATATTTTTGGCAGTTTCGCTATCTATTAGGAGAGGTGTTTTTAGTTCAGTTATTACAAAATCCAGTAGTTGATATTGCAACTAAAGGATTTGGGCAGTGCAATGAGTTGCTGCAATGTACTCAGCTTCAGTAGTTGAATTTGACACCGATGTTTGCCTTTTGCTTGGCCATGATACTAAGCAATTTGTAAAGAACTGACATCCTCCCGAAGTAGACTATTGTTGTGAGTGAGCAACCTACATAATCACTGTTTGATAAACCAATAAGCTTACAAGTTTGGTTAGCAGGATACCATATACCTAGCACAGTAGGGCCTTTTAGATATCCTAGAATCCTCTTCACAAATGATAAATGGGATTGTTCGGGGGCTGATTGGTATCTTGCACAGACACGCGTTGCATACATGATGTTTGGCCTTGATGCAGTAAGATACATCAAAGATCCAATCATGCACCTGTAGAGGGTTTGATCTACAGGTTCACCATTTTCATCTGGACTTATTCCAGGACTTGTAGCCATGGGGGTAGAAATTATTTTGCAATCAATCATATCAAATTTATTTAGAAGATCTTTTACATATTTTGATTGATGAATGAAAGTCCCGTTGGGGGTTTGTTTTACTTGGAGTCCAAAAAATGTATTTAGTTTTCTTAAGGCACTCATTTCAAACTTTGAAGACATTAATTTAAAAAATTGTTCACACAAGGAAGGTTTTGTTGATCCAAAAATGATGTCATCAACATAAATTTGGTCCTGCAAAACTTCCTTGTCTACCCTCTTGATGAACGAAGTCTTATCAATGGTTTCCCTAGAAAATTTATTAGAAAGATGAAATTTAGAGAGAGTATCATACCATGCTCTGGGTGCCTGTTTCAGACCATAAAATGCTTTGTCTAGTCTGTACACCCAGTCAGGATGATGAAAATCATCGAATCCTGGTGGTTGACACACATACACTTCCGCCTTTACTGTCCCATACAAGAATGCACTTTTTACATCCATTTGATATACCTTTATGTTATGGGAGATGGCAAATGCAAGGAAGAGTTTAATGGCTTCCAGTCTGGCGACAAGAGCAAAGGTTTCATCATAATCAATGCCTTCCTCTTGGAAGTAACCTTGTACTTCCTATCGGGCTTTATTTTTTATCACAATGCCTCTATTATCTGTTTTCTTTCTAAATACCCATCTGGTTCCGATAGGGTATTTTCCTGCCGGCAAGGGGCAGAGAGTCCAAACATTTTGCCTTTCGAACTGTGACAGTTCATCTTGCATAGCCTCTAACCAATTATTATCTTTAAGAGCTTCCTGATATTTGGAAGGCTCAACTTGGGACAGGAAGGCTGCATGAAGGAAAAAGTTCGAAATCTGACTCCTAGTTTGAACACCTTTATGTAGATCACCTAAGATTTGTTCTAGAGGATGATTTCTACTGAAGGGAATGATGTCCATATAGGTATTTGAGGAGGCAGCATCGGAAGAAGGTGAGTTTACAGTATGGCCAGGAGAATTTTCTAAAGGGGAAGCATGACCATTTTTCGGAACATCTACAGGTATGTTATCCAAGGCTAGGGATAAAGTAGTAGATATCTATTCATTTCGGTCTTGAGAATTTATTTGATGAGAAGGAAGAGAGGAGAGGAATTTACATACATAAAACTCTTCATGAGAGGATTGATCTTCAGAAGTTTGACAAGATTTTGAAGAAGAAGAGGAAGAGGGTGTAGAACAATTAGTGAGTGTCAATTCTATTAACTATGAGAGGTCTAATCTTGCAGAGTGATTAGTGACTCCCGAATCAGGCATAATTATCAAGAGATTTGATAACCACTTGGGCAAGGAAGATTTAAGTATGAAGGATTATTTAACTTCGGAAGAGGCTTATCTTCGAAAGAGGTTTAACCGTGGATAAATTACATGGTTAGATGTCTCGGAAGACAAGACATTGAAGAAGAAGAAAAGACTTCGGAAGAGGAGGAGACGTCGGAAGAAAAGTGAACCATAGAAGGTTTAAATGTGTAACAACGGAAGCTGTAACTGCGGATATATTATGAAGCAGTGGTTATGGATAACCACTGAGAGAGACCAAGGTTTATTCGTCAGTGGTTTATAAAATATCCATTGTTAGGATAATCAACAAAGATTATCCTTTTATGTATTTATATTCAGGTTTAAGAAACAGATTCTTAACCACATTTATTAGCTCATATTTATCATACCCAATTTAGCTACAGACTTAGAAAAAGTTGTAGAAACGAAGGGTTTGGTAAATATATCTACTATTTGGTCACTTGTATAGACATGTTCTGGGACAATTAGTCCCTTTTCAAAATAGTCTCTAATGAAGTCATGCCTTATTTCTGTATGTTTGGTTTTTGAATGGTAGACAGGATTCTTTATTATATTTTTGGCAGCTTCGCTATCTATTAGGAGAGGTGTTTTTAGTTCAGTTATTACAAAATCCAGTAGTTGATATTGCAACTAAAGGATTTGGGCAGTGCAATGAGCTGCTGCAATGTACTCAGCTTCAGTAGTTGAATTTGACACCGATGTTTGCCTTTTGCTTGGCCATGATACTAAGCAATTTGTAAAGAACTGACATCCTCCCGAAGTAGACTATTGTTGTGAGTGAGCAACCTACATAATCACTGTTTGATAAACCAATAAGCTTACAAGTTTGGTTAGCAGGATACCATATACCTAGCACAGTAGGGCCTTTTAGATATCCTAGAATCCTCTTCACAAATGATAAATGGGATTGTTCGGGGGCTGATTGGTATCTTGCACAGACACGCGTTGCATACATGATGTTTGGCCTTGATGCAGTAAGATACATCAAAGATCCAATCATGCACCTGTAGAGGGTTTGATCTACAGATTCACCATTTTCATCTGGACTTATTCCAGGACTTGTAGCCATGGGGGTAGAAATTATTTTGCAATCAATCATATCAAATTTATTTAGAAGATCTTTTACATATTTTGATTGATGAATGAAAGTCCCGTTGGGGGTTTGTTTTACTTGGAGTCCAAAAAATGTATTTAGTTTTCTTAAGGCACTCATTTCAAACTTTGAAGACATTAATTTAAAAAATTGTTTACACAAGGAAGGTTTTGTTGATCCAAAAATGATGTCATCAACATAAATTTGGTCCTGCAAAACTTCCTTGTCTACCCTCTTGATGAACGAAGTCTTATCAATGGTTTCCCTAGAAAATTTATTAGAAAGATGAAATTTAGAGAGAGTATCATACCATGCTCTGGGTGCCTGTTTCAGACCACAAAATGCTTTGTCTAGTCTGTACACCCAGTCAGGATGATGAAAATCATCGAATCCTGGTGGTTGACACACATACACTTCCGCCTTTACTGTCCCATACAAGAATGCACTTTTTACATCCATTTGATATACCTTTATGTTATGGGAGATGGCAAATGCAAGGAAGAGTTTAATGGCTTCCAGTCTGGCGACAAGAGCAAAGGTTTCATCATAATCAATGCCTTCCTCTTGGAAGTAACCTTGTACTTCCTATCGGGCTTTATTTTTTATCACAATGCCTCTATTATCTGTTTTCTTTCTAAATACCCATCTGGTTCCGATAGGGTATTTTCCTGCCGGCAAGGGGCAGAGAGTCCAAACATTTTGCCTTTCGAACTGTGACAGTTCATCTTGCATAGCCTCTAACCAATTATTATCTTTAAGAGCTTCCTGATATTTGGAAGGCTCAACTTGGGACAGGAAGGCTGCATGAAGGAAAAAGTTCGAAATCTGACTCCTAGTTTGAACACCTTTATGTAGATCACCTAAGATTTGTTCTAGAGGATGATTTCTACTGAAGGGAATGATGTCCATACAGGTATTTGAGGAGGCAGCATCGGAAGAAGGTGAGTTTACAGTATGGCCAGGAGAATTTTCTAAAGGGGAAGCATGACCATTTTTAGGAACATCTACAGGTATGTTATCCAAGGCTAGGGATAAAGTAGTAGATATCTATTCATTTCGGTCTTGAGAATTTATTTGATGAGAAGGAAGAGAGGAGAGGAATTTACATACATAAAACTCTTCATGAGAGGATAGATCTTCAGAAGTTTGACAAGATTCTGAAGAAGAAGAGGAAGAGGGTGTAGAACAATTAATGAGTGTCAATTCTATTAACTATGAGAGGTCTAATCTTGCAGAGTGATTAGTGACTGCCGAATGAGGCATAATTATCAAGAGATTTGATAACCACTTGGGCAAGGAAGATTTAAGTATGAAGGATTATTTAACTTCGGAAGAGGCTTATCTTCGAAAGAGGTTTAACCGTGGATAAATTAGATGGTTATATGTCTCGGAAGAAATGACATTGAAGAAGAAGAAAAGACTTCAGAAGAGGAGGAGACGTCGGAAGAAAAGTGAACCATAGAAGGTTTAAATTTGTAACAACGGAAGCTGTAACTGCGGATATATTATGAAGCAGTGGTTATGGATAACCACTGAGAGAGACCAAGGTTTATTCGTCAGTGGTTTATAAAATATCCATTGTTAGGATAATCAACAAAGATTATCCTTTTATGTATTTATATTCAGGTTTAAGAAACAGATTCTTAACCACATTTATTAGCTCATATTTATCATACCCAATTTAGCTACAAACATAGAAAAAGTTGTAGAAACGAATGGTTTGGTAAATATATCTACTATTTGGTCACTTGTATAGACATGTTCTGGGACAATTAGTCCCTTTTCAAAACAGTCTCTAATGAAGTCATGCCTTATTTCTGTATGTTTGGTTTTTGAATGGTAGACAGGATTCTGTATTATATTTTTGGCAGCTTCGCTATCTATTAGGAGAGGTGTTTTTAGTTCAGTTATTACAAAATCCAGTAGTTGATATTGCAACTAAAGGATTAGGGCAGTGCAATGAGCTGCTGCAATGTACTCAGCTTCAGCAGTTGAATTTGACACCGATGTTTGCCTTTTGCTTGGCCATGATACTAAGAAATTTGTAAAGAACTGACATCCTCCCGAAGTAGACTATTGTTGTGAGTGAGCAACCTACATAATCACTGTTTGATAAACCAATAAGCTTACAAGTTTGGTTAGCAGGATACCATATACCTAGCACAGTAGGGCGTTTTAGATATCCTAGAATCCTCTTCACAAATGATAAATGGGATTGTTCGGGGGCTGATTGGTATCCTGCACAGACACGCATTGCATACATGATGTTTGGCCTTGATGCAGTAAGATACATCAAAGATCCAATCATGCACATGTAGAGGGTTTGATCTACAGGTTCACCATTTTCATCTGGACTTACTCCAGGACTTGTAGCCATGGGGGTAGAAATTATTTTGCAATCATTCATATCAAATTTATTTAGAAGATCTTTTACATATTTTGATTAATGAATGAAAGTCCCGTTGGGGGTTTGTTTTACTTGTAGTCCAAAAAATGTATTTAGTTTTCTTAAGGCACTCATTTCAAACTTTGAAGACATTAATTTAAAAAATTGTTCACACAAGGAAGGTTTTGTTGATCCAAAAATGATGTCATCAGCATAAATTTGGACCAGCAAAACTTCCTTGTCTACCCTCTTGATGAACGAAGTCTTATCAATGGTTTCCGTAGAAAATTTATTAGAAAGGTGAAATTTAGAGAGAGTATCATACCATGCTCTGGGTGCCTGTTTCAGACCATAAAGTTCTTTGTCTAGTCTGTACACCCAGTCAGGATGATGAAAATCATCGAATCCTGGTGGTTGACACACATACACTTCCGCCTTTACTGTCCCATACAAGAATGCACTTTTTACATCCATTTGATATACCTCTATGTTATGGGAGATGGCAAATGCAAGGAAGAGTTTAATGGCTTCCAGTCTGGCGACAAGAGCAAAGGTTTCATCATAATCAATGCCTTCCTCTTGGAAGTAACCTTGTACTTCCTATCGGGCTTTATTTTTTATCACAATGCCTCGATTATCTGTTTTCTTTCTAAATACCCATCTGGTTCCGATAGGGTATTTTCTTGCCGGAAAGGGGCAGAGAGTCCAAACATTTTGCCTTTTGAACTGTGACAGTTCATCTTGCATAGCCTTTAACCAATTATTATCTTTAAGAGCTTCCTGATATTTCGAAGGCTCAACTTGGGACAGGAAGGCTGTATGAAGGAAAAAGTTCGAAATCTGACTCCTAGTTTGAACACCTTTATGTAGATCACCTAAGATTTGTTCTAGAGGATGATTTCTACTGAAGGGAATGATGTCCATACAGGTATTTGAGGAGGCAGCATCGGAAGAAGGTGAGTTTACAGTATGGCCAGGAGAATTTTCTGAAGGGGAAGCATGACCATTTTTTGGAACATCTACAGGTATGTTATCCAAGGCTAGGGATAAAGGAGTAGATATCTATTCATTTCGGTCTTGAGAATTTATTTGATGAGAAGGAAGAGAGGAGAGGAATTTACATACATAAAACTCTTCATGAGAGGATAGATCTTCAGAAGTTTGACAAGATTCTGAAGAAGAAGAGGAAGAGGGTGTAGAACAATTAATGAGTGTCAATTCTATTAACTATGAGAGGTCTAATCTAGCAGAGTGATTAGTGACTGCCGAATCAGGCATAATTATCAAGAGATTTGATAACCACTTGGGCAAGGAAGATTTAAGTATGAAGGATTATTTAACTTCGGAAGAGGCTTATCTTCGAAAGAGGTTTAACAGTGGATAAATTACATGGTTAGATGTCTCGGAAGAAAAGACATTGAAGAAGAAGAAAAGACTTCGGAAGAGGAGGAGACGTCGGAAGAAAAGTAAACCATAGTAGGTTTAAATTTGTAACAACGGAAGCTGTAACTGTGGATATATTATGAAGCAGTGGTTATGGATAACCACTGAGAGACACCAAGGTTTCTTCGTCAGTGGTTTATCAAATATCCGTTGTTAGGATAATCAACAAAGAATATCCTTTTACGTATTTATATTCATGTTTAAGAAACAGATTCTTAACCACATTTATTAGCTCATATTTATCATACCCAATTTAACAAAAAACTTAGAAAAAGTTGTAGAAACCAAGGGTTTGGTAAATATATCTCCTATTTGGTCACTTGTAGAGACATGTTCAGGGACAATTAGTCCCTTTTCAAAACAGTCTCTAATGAAGTGATGCCTTATTTCTATATGTTTGGTTTTGAATGGTAGACAGGATTATTTATTATATTTTTGGCTACTTCGCTTTCTATTAGGAGTGGTGTTTTTAGTTCAGTTATTCCAAAATCCAGTAGTTGATATTGCAAGCAAAGGGTTTGGGCAGTGCAATGAGTTGCTGCAATGTACTCAGCTTCAGCAGTTGAATTTGACACCGATGTTTGCCTTTTGCTTGGCCATGACACTAACTAATTTGCAAAGAACTGACATCCTCCCGAAGTAGACTTTTGTTGTGAGTGAGCAAACTGCATAATCACTGTTTGATAAACCAATAAGCTTGCAAGTTTGGTTAGCAGGATACCATATACGTAATACAGTAGTGCCTTTTAGATATCTTAGTATCCTCTTCTCAAATGATAAATGGGATTGTTCGGGGGCTGATTGTTATCTTGCACAGACACACGTTGCATACATGATGTTTGGCCTTGATGCACTAAGATACATCAAAGATCCAATCATGCACCTGTAGAGGGTTTGATCTACAGGTTCTCCATTTTCATCTGGACTTTTTTCAGGACTTGTAGCCATGGGGGTAGAAATTTTTTTGCAATCATTCATATCAAATTTATTTAGAAGATCTTTTATATATTTTGATTGATGAATGAAAGTCCCATTTGGGGTTTGTTTTACTTGGAGTCCAAAAAATGTATTTAGTTTACTTAAGGCACTCATTTCAAACTTTGAAGACATTAATTAAAAAATTGTTCACATAAGGAAGGTTTTGTTGATCCAAAAATGATGTCATCAACATAAATTTGGACCAGCAATGTCTTATCAATGGTTCCGCTAGAAAATTTATTAGAAAGAAGAAATTTAGAGAGAGTATCATATCATGCTCTAGGTGCCTGTTTCAGAACATGAACTGCTTTGTCTAGTCTGTACACCAGTCAGGATGATGAACATCATCGAATCCTGGTGGTTGACACACATACACTTCCTCCTTTATTGTCCCATTCAAGAATGCACTTTTTATATCCATTTGATATACCTTTATGTTATGGGATATGGCAAATGCTAGGAAGAGTTTAATGGCTTCCAGTCTGGCGACAAGAGCAAAGGTTTCATCATAATCAGTGCCTTCCTCTTGTAAGTAACCTTGTACTACCTATCGGGCTTTATTTTTTATCACAATGCCTCTGTCAAGTGCCTAGAGCCTCCACTGTCCACATACCATAGATGACTTCGGTCTGAAGAAGGTCTCTGTGCATCAGGAGTGTCTGCAGCAGGTTGTTCAGAAGGGGAAGAATCATCACCAACATCCATAAGAGCGGAATCTGTTGGTTCGGAGGCGATGAGGGCATAGCCTACATCTTCAGGCAAGCCGCTCCAGTCGACATACTCTTGGGTAAAGAGAGCTGGTTGACTGGGAGAAGAAGATTGAACAGTAGAGCCTGGTATATTTATTTGAGAAGAAGATGGTGCAACAATTTGAAGAGGTGCAGGAGTTAGTTGATACATGCTACCATTGGCAGCTTATACAAATTGTTCATTGGTAGGAGGAGGGGTCTGTACAATATGTTTTGACTCCTGGGGATTGTTGTTCCTTCTGAAAGATGATGAAGAAGAAGAAGAAGAAAAAGGTGCAGAAGAAGTATGTGGTTGAGAGTTAGGGAAAGTCACATACGATGAAGAATATGAGTTGGGAGCATTTTTGCACTCCCTGGCAAAGTGTCCAGTGCCATGGCATCTATAGCATTGGACCTTAGCCTTATTTAGGCTGAACCTGGTTTTCCCTTGAATACTAGGAAACTTCCTTCTGGTCTTCTTGTAGAACTTGTTCGTTCTAATGCTCAGGAGGGCCAGTTGGTGAAGAATGTCCATCTCTTCCAAGTCATCACTTGGAACTTGATGGAGATCATTCATGATGAAACACAAATGATAAGAAATGGGAGAGTGGTCATCACAGGAAGAAGAAGTAATGCCACTGGTTATGTCAATATATTCATCATAACCCTGATCATTTGATTCAGAGTTATGACTCAAAAGAGTTGTGTTCCCTTGCACATACACTTTAGCTGATTTACCAGACTTTATGAGTTTTCTCTTCTGGTCAATCTCTCGCTCAAATGTGAGCAACTTACCATGAAGTTGAGTGAGTGAGAGCTTGCCAAAGTCTGGAGAGGATCTCATGAAAATGGAATATGTTTCCCATTTTTCAGATAGAGACCTCAAGAAGCGGTTCAAGAAAGAGACAGGGGGTACACTTGACCAGCAACTTTTAATTCACTTAAGAGAGAAGTGAATCATTCAAACTGCTGAGTCAGTGACTCATTATTTAGTTGGGAGAATGTCCCGTATTATTGAGCTAATATCTCCCTGGTATTAGCCACAAAGTCTTCGATACCAGTTAATTGCTCTTTTAGAACATCCCACAAGTCTTTAGCAGACTCATGGTGAAGAAGAGCAGAGTATATTTCGTTAGGAAGGGCCATAGCCAACTGAGAATGTGCTTTTGCATCAAGCTCCAACTTCTAGTAATCCTCCTTGGTGTAGTTCCTAGGATATTTTGCGACATCGTCTCCAGTCTCCGTGTCGATGGCCGTTGGTTTATGCGGTCCGAACATGACAGACTTCCAACATCATGTATGACTGTTAGACAGGAAGTGTAACATCCGCCTCTGCCAAATGTTGTATTGATGCCTAACCAAAATTGGTGGCTTCGTTGCAGAACCGGTGTTATGGGTATCGAGAGTGAATTTCTCTGTCATTGGTTCACAAATAGTTAAGAGAAGATCAACAAGTGATGAGTTCTCAAGGTGATTTGCTAGAATGATTTTTGCACATAGTTTAGTTCAAAAATCAAACTCATACAGATTTAAAGAAACAAGAAAGACAGAAAAGATAGAATGTAGAAAACTAAAACAACAAGATATCAGTGAGAGCTTTGAGTTTTAGTCTTGATGATTAAACCAAGACTAAGGACAACGCTCTGATACCAATTGTTTAACTACAAGAACCTCGAGTACCAGCTATTCAACCAGGAACAATGCTTTAGAAACTTAGTCAAAGCTTAGGTTTCAGCTACTTCTAAAGTTTTGCACAGAGTTATTTTCGTTGTTTTTAGTTTTCTTGGCTAGAAAGAGAGAAGATAAGAGATAGAAAGCACAAGGAAATTTGGGGGAAGAAATCATTAATTATTTAGAGAATGTTGGGAATTAAATACCCAAACATTATGTGATACAAGACAAGAAATAATAAGAGAAATATCTGACATTGTTACAGACACTGATACAATAGACTGTACAAATACAAAGCCAACAATCTTTAGGTCTTTCGATGTTGATGCAGATGTACTGGAGTTCAGTGTTTATTCTTTCGGAAGTTGTTCATCGGAAGCTGATTAAGTAATCAGTTATTTGGAAAGAGAAGATTGTCTTCCGAGTCATTTGACTTCTTCCGGTCCAGAGGTTGTCTTCCGATGATATCAAGATCAGCTAATGTCTTATGAGGGAAATAAGTTCAGCGACACTTCCTTTTGGCAAAGCTTCCGCTGATAGCCTTCCGATACTGAAGCAGTCTTTCAATCGGAAGAGAAGCATCCACGACTTGTCTATCCGTGGTTTTATTCAAGTATCTGGCTTCAGTGGTTTTGCTCATCAGTCCTTATATTCCAACACAATGAAATAGTAGTATGGAACGGGGTGCCACTATCTATTATCTCAGACCGGGACAGTCAATTTACATCATGGTTCTGGCAATCATTGCAACAATCCTTAAGGACAAGTGTGAATTTGAGCACAGCTTATCATCCACAAACGGATGGTCAAAGTAAGCGAACAATCCAAACACTAGAGGATATGTTGAGGACACGTGTCCTAGACTTTGGTGGAAGTTGGGACAATCATTTACCACTCATTGAATTCTCCTACAACAATAGCCACCACAGCAGTATCGGATGCGCTCCGTTCGAAGCATTATGTGGGAGAAAAATGTCGGTCTCCGATTTATTGGACCGAAGTGGGAGATAACAGAATCACTAGGCCTGAACTTATTCAGGAAACAACTGATAAGATTGCCCAAATCCGGGAAAGATTACAAGCAACACGTAGTCTCCAAAAGAGTTACGTAGTCAAACTGCAAAAGCCTTTGGAATTCCAAGTGGGTGACCGAGTCATGCTGAAAGTGTCCGCATGGAAAGGCGTAGTTAGTTTTAGGGCTAAGCGCAAGTTAGCGCCGACGTATGTCGGACCATTCGTTATAACACAACGGATCGGTTCTGTGGCATACAGACTTAAACTTCCTGATAAACTTAGCGGGGTACAATATGTGTTTCATGTATCCAATCTCAAGAAATGCCTCGCTGATGAACCGTTAGTCATACCGTTTGAGGATATACAAGTTGACGAGCAATTACACTTTATGGAAGAACCTGTAGATATTATGGATCGTGAAGTCAAGAGATTGAAACGAAGTCGTATCCTTATCGTGAAGGTTCGTTGGAACTCCAAGCGCGGACCAGAATTTACCTGGGAGTGTGAGGATCACATGAAGACAAAATATCCCAACCTGTTTACGGAAGAAGTAGTACCCGACAATGATGCTTAAATTTCGGGACAAATTTCTTTAACAAGGGGAGACTGTGACAACTAGTACCAGATCGTTCGGCAAGTCCGTACGGTACGTGTACTTTCACTATTCACTACATGTAATTATGACATGATAAACAGTTGTGTGACAACATGACTATAAAAAAACATTTAACAGTTATGTGTATTTCAATAAAAATTGAAATATAAATATACAACAACATGTGTGAAATAACAATTGGGAAAAACAAATGAGAAAAACAAATCGGTTGCGATCTGATGTCCATAAATAACAGGAATTAGATGGCCAACAATTCGGTGTGAAAGAAAGTGAATTCGATCTTAACATTGTAAAAACGGTTCAGTTTAGTTGAGTCCGACTGTGAGGAAATCCAATTCAAAATAACAACTCAGTATCGTTTACGGATAATAAATCGATAGGGTGTTTGCGTGGGTGACGATTCATACAAACATATGTGTGGGCTTAATGTTCTGAATGATGACTGAAAACTAGAAAACAAAAATCAGAAAGCGAAATCGTCGTCATGTTCGTTCGGGTGACGATTCGAACGAATACGCGCGATGGCGAAACGATCTGACGAAACAAATAAAATAAATGTTTCGAAAACAGTAAAATAAATAAAAGAATTACAAAATATTTACCACGAATAACCACCTTAAAAAGGTTAAAATAAAACTATTTTTATTTAAAGTTCGTAAATATTGCGTTACGTTTCGTAAACGTCACGAAAATGAAAACCGAGCAAACGAAACAAACCCGAATGTGCTCGGGGTATAAAAACCCACCTCAAGCATTAAATTCCTTTTTTATGATTCCACCTACCCATCACTCACTAAAATTCCCGGTTTCATACTATCTTTCTAGAAATCCACCACAAAAACCCTCATAAAATCTCTATTTCTTGGTCAAATCCATCAAGTTTGGTATCAAATCGAAGCCCTTGACAAGTAGAACATGAAAGTACAGCCGATCGGACGTGAAAGCTAATGATTCGAAGGTAATGTGAGCTTAAACTTTCGGATGTTAGGGTTTTTAACAAAACCCGGATGAACGAACTTGAACTCGAATTTTATCTAATTAAACCATGATAGATTCACTTTAAAATTAGTTTTGCGGGATCATTTAAGCTTAAAATGACTTAAATATAGTGTTGTAAGTGACCTGCAAATAAAACGCAAAGTTTGGGAACGGGAGGTAGGGGATGAAGAATTCGAGAACCATTTTTAAACAAAATTCGAGAACCCCTTTTTAATTGGGAAGCCACTTAAAATTGAGAACCTCTTGGCAGGTGGAGAACCATATTTTTAAAGTTCGAGAACACAATGTGTGGTGGAATATGGATATTCGAGAAACTCTCCCAGTTGACTATCCAAGATCGAGAAACCCTTCACATATTAATGTGTTGGCCGAGAGTTATTTTCTTTAATCATGCTTAGTCGAGAACCCCATGCTCTACTGAAAAACTTTCGTGGGCCATTTCCCCTCAAGAATAACAGATTGCTAGCCTAATAAATCCCACAAAAATCATCTATAGTTGAGAATTGATTTTTGTGTGGGACGGGACACACATAAACACCACCGATATATATATATATATATATATATATATATATAGGGAGAGGTTCAAATGTTAACCCTCCCTTATAGCGTTAACCGCTTAACCCTAGCGTTTTTTGCCCGAATCTTAAAATTTTTTTTTTCATGGTTTTTATTATGTAAAAATAGGGGGGGTTTTTTTTTGTGTTTTTGCTAATTCATCACCGTTTAGAAGTTATTGTAAGTGTAAGTTACTTACACTTACTTACATTTACTGCATCAGATACGGTTTTGTAAGTAAGTGTAAGTAACTTACACTTACAATAACTTCTAAACGGTGATGAATTAGCAAAAACACAAAAAAGAAACCCCCCTTATTTTTGCAAAATAAAAACCATGAAAAAAAAAATTTAAGATTCGGGCAAAAAACGCTAGGGTTAAGCGGTTAACGCTATAAGGGAGGGTTAACAATGGAACCTTCCCCTATATATATATATATCCACCATGAAGTTCATGTTTATTTAGTTCAAAATGGTTTGAACATAATCGAGTTTGGGTACAACGGGTTTTATGATATTGCCACTTATGTTAGTTAAACTTTGAATTAAAAATAGGTCACTCATACTTTTTTTTGTTCCGATTAAGCCACTCATACTTTTTTTGTTCCGATTAAGTCACTCATACTTTTTTTGTTCCGATTAGGTCAGTGTACTTTTAATTTTGTTTCAATTAGGTCACTCATATGACTTACTTAATTGGAACAAAAAAAAAGTATGAGCGACTTAATCGGAAGAAAAAAAAGGTATGAGTGAGTTAATCGGAACAAAAAAAAGTATGAGTGACTTAATCATAACAAAAAAAAGGATGAGTGACCTAAGTGGAACAAAGATGAAAGTTGGTTACATTTGTATGATGTTTTATGAACTTCAAAACAAATGTTTAAATCATAGACATGGTTTTAAAACATGTCACAGGTTTAAAACAAAGTCTTATTTTGATCAAAGTAACCATAGGGTTACTTATATATAAATAACTTAGCCAAGTTATTACAAAGTTGATGGATAATGAGTTAACACTTTTACAATAGGTTAAAGTCAACAACAAGGATAACCAAATAAGACAAGAACGTATTACATACTAATCTTAACCTAAATTGGTTAAGTGTTAGTATGTTATACCATCAAACGAGTTCAAGGAAAAAATTCAAGATACAACGATTTATAAAAGTTAACCAACTTTAGGGTTAACCTGCGAAATGATAATTCGTACTTATAAGTTACAAACAACATTGAATTGAACACATGTTTTGAAAACAACATCATCACAACAACAACGAGCGCGTGCATTTCTTGATTTCATAGTCAACCACATGAACTACAAGGTGAGTTCATACACCCCGTTTTCCAATATTTTTATTTTAAGTTGTGGTGCTGAGAAACATGCCAATCCTTTTATTCACTAAAAAGTTTTAGGACAAAATTTCATATATTCTATGATTTATATAATATTGATTTATCTCTATTATCACATGTCATTTCATGTATGCATGTGTGTTTATGACATGTTTGAGATATCAAGGATGAATCATGATAACATATTTTCATAATTTCATCAACACAATTGAATCATATAAGTTAAAAGATTAAATCTTACAACACTTTGTAATTATTACAAGGATGAACAGGAGAAAACACCGAGACAAATACAAGTAACATCACGAATGATAATCATGATAATATAATTTCGTGATGATGATATCATTCACCACATTTGTTAACATCGTGTCATAAGACTAGTTCTTATAACACATTGTTAAAACTATGAGAACACATAACACTGAGAACAGGTAACATTGAGACAAAAACATTTGGGAACACAATAATTAATTACTATTAAGATTGTTTGTATTATATCACAACAATCATGTGTTCATGAGTTCATGTCCAGTTGTAAGTCCCTACAAGTAAATCGTTTACCAGATAATTTAGGGCGACTAAACCGATGATAGCGTAGTGGTACCATAGGTTTGACAAACCCCCGGTACGTTAATCGTATTTCATTATCGTTGCCCTGTATCGTATGACCGGTAACAGGGCTGTATCAGTCAGGTTTGGTAAACGACACATGGTTATATTATTCTATAGAAACTAATTGTAATTAAATCCTTCGATTCTATTAACTGGTAGACTGAGGAATTGCTTTTCTCTCAACTCATATTACTAGTAATAGTCTCGTTGAAGGCAATGAATCTATTAGAACACAAATGGGATAGAGATAAATTGGAGGCATTGTGGTTCGATTACGTGAAGTTCACAATGGGTGCCATTTATTCTCTATACATTTAGGTCAAGAACAATACTGATGAGTTAGCTATTATTCCTTTAACTAGAAGTAAATTATAGTTAACACTTCACTTGAGAGAACAATTATTAGGATAAGATTTAATAAATCTGTTTTCCTTAAAGCACTGAGGGTTTATCATTACTTAGGTTATGATAACTTATTTCCCTCAGACACATTTACTCTATACTTATAACAATGTGGGTGGTGAATACATAGGGGTCGTATATCAATTGGGAGGAACACATGTGAGATAGAAATGGGTATCCATAGTTGTATTTATAAGTGGTGTTGAATTCAGTCAGGTATGTGGTGGGATGTTGGCTGGGGCTTGTCCCCTATGTATGCCCTGTATATAAGCATGATTAATTTGGATGACATACTACTTGTAAGTATAACTATGGAAAGGACATTCAGTGAGACAAATGATGGCAATTATCTATAAGACTTGTGTATGACATTTTTGATTGTGAATGATAATAAATCAATTGTTTTCAATTACTAAACTTATGAACTCACCAACCTAGTGTTGACTTTGTTTAAATGCATGTTTTCTCAGATGACGAACATGTTTAGTCTCCAGACATAATGACATAAGCTAGTTAGACTTTAGAGAGGACGAGTGGCTTACTTTTGTGTGGTCCATATTTTGGACGACATATTCATGATCATCTTTTGTAAATTTTGTGTAGATACAAGATAGAGACATCATGATTCTGTTGGGTAGATTTACTTAGTTAAATTATGAATACAACTTGTGTAATTTAACTTTGTAATTCTATGTCAAAGTCATGTTAGCATTTCTCATTATAAATCATGTGCTATGTAAACAATCTGATCATTTCCATTATCACACGATATCGCGCCCCGAGATCCTTCCACCCGACGGGAAAGTCGATCCAGCACGCCGGCTCGGGGTGTGACAGCCAAAGCACACGAACTCAGCTTCGTGAACTCTATTTCGTGTATCTTAGTTTGTGAACTTAGCCTATATATAGGAGTGCCTTGGGAAACATGATGACTTTTGGCTAGCATTCACTCTCTCCCAAGTATCGGAAGGGGCAAGTTCGTGAACTTCAAAAGTTGGCTGTAACTTGCTCAAATTGTCACACCCTGGGCCAGCGGGCCGGGTCGGGGACCCGTTGGGCTGAATAGTCCCGAGGCGTGATGTAATCGGAGTGATGAGATTGTTACACTGCACATGATAACATGAGAAATACTAAAATACAATAAATGAATAAAATTAAATTACAATTGATTTATAATTTAATTATATTACAACTAGACTTGGACATCTGGAATGAGGACAGATGTCCCACAAAGGTTACTTGCACAAGTGCAGGTCTTTAATCTTGTATCCGGGCTAACCGGAGGGATTTCATGCAGGAGTTGTATGTTCCTCTAAGGGATCCTATCTTTCTCTCTCTAAAGTCATCCTGCTTTCACCCGTTCTTCACCTGAGAACATGTAAAATCTATCAGCACGAGGTTGGTGAGCGACATTTGTTTTGTAAAAATTATGTTTTGTAAAAGGCTTAGTAAAAGTCTTTCCATTCACATCGATTTTGAAAGTTGTGTGAATGGTGTTGAAAACACGAATGAACTTAACAAGTGCGTCGGTCTGACCATCATTATTGGTACCATCCCAAATCATCGAAGGTATTTTATGTATAGGGCATACGTAGGGTCAAGCTTACCGCCAGCCCACCACCCTTTCAATGATCCACGACAGTGTCCTTAAAGGAAGTCGGACATTGTCACTTGCGTATCTCCACTCTACTCGACACGACAGATGTCTGTAAAAGAAGTTGTGAGAATGAAGTGAATGCTATGTCTCCTGATATAGGAGACAGGTTTTGTTGTTTGAAAATCGCACTAGTGACGCTTCTTTCTTGTAGTAAAACATTGTTTACTGTGTACTCCTTTGAAACTTGTTCAAGATCAGGTCTTGAATATTTATTTGATTTGAAAACTCTTGTTTTTGTTGTGTGGTCTGTCCGTAATATCACCCTTGTGATCATTGACCAACCCTAACTGATATGATTGTGTGATTAGTTCCCCTGGAACTAATCCGTGTTGTTGTATGTGTGTTTGCGTGTAACGTACCAACCTCAGCGAATGGTAAATGACTCTGATGTGTGTTGTTCAAAAATCCCTCAATGAATTCTCGATGTGATGTTGTGTGGACGCAAGTCCTAGTGAATTACCCTAGAAAAATACCATAGAAAATATTGTTGGTTTGATAGGGGATTCCCATGAAAATGATAGTATTCGATTGTACACTACACAATTCCACGATTTGTGTCTGTTCACCTCTTGGTTGGGCTCAAAGCCGCGAACTGTTCTGGTCAACGGACATCCCCTCGGTGCTTTGTGTTTTGAACCCTCGAAACTGGTCTGTTGCCTTTGTTTGATGAAAAGTTAAATGCAGCGATGAACGCTAAGTAAAAGTAATTGAAAAAACTCTTATACGTATAACATTTGTATAAAAGTTTGAGAGTTGATCCTTTTATTAAAATTATTTGAAAATGACTCTTATTCGTTGATCACTCGAATAAGAGGTTTCATGTTCTCAGCTCCAAATGATTTGGAAGGAAGAAAATTGAAAACAAGGGGTCTGTGAACTCACCTGAGGTCTTGGGTCGTCGATGCACTCACCCGTTATGTTCTCTCTGTTTGAATCCTGTGTTAAATATTACTTATCTAGATGTTAGATGATTATGTGCTCTGTTTCTTGATGTGATTTTGGAAAATGTGTTTTCATTGGTTTTAGTTTCATTAGATTTGAGATCGGGTCTAAGTCTCGGTTCTATTGATACAAACTGTGCAAGATAAAACTTCAAACACTTAGCCGTTTCGGGATGTTCTTGGTGCGAACGAGTGGCACGTGCGAATGGCCCTCATTCACATGAACGAAGGGATGCGAATGAATACTCTCCTTCGTGTTGTCCATTCATGCGAATGGGTCTTCATTCGTATGATTGTTCCACACCAACAAACCTATGTCGTTCTTGCGGTTGCTCGTTCGTCTGGCAGCTCATTCGTGTGACTCTACTTTACGAACGAAGCTTCTCGTTCGCACGAATGAGCCCTTCATATGGCTCATTCTCCTGCAAGTTCACCAAGAATGCGATTTTTAAATCAGTGGTTGTTTTTGGTGTTTTTATGGTCGAAAATTATGGTAAAACATTTTGGAGTGTTTTGGTGCTAAGGATCGGTGCTAATACTTACTGTGGAGCTCGTATTTGACAGAAATGAGATGAAAATGGTTGAAATCTTGAAATGGAAGTGTTGGGGTTGAAATACACACGATTTGGATGGTGGAATGGTCCGATTTCGCGTAGAAATGGCTGAAAAATCGAGTGGCCGAGTGTGGGGTTCCGTTGATAGAGTTGGGTGAAAAATGGGTTTGGAAAACGTAAGTGTTGCTTTTATAGCTGTGCTGTCACACGAATCAGCCGTTCGTACGAGTGGCTCCCATTCATGCGAACGAACTGTGGTTGTAAAGCTTGACGAATTAGGACGGTTCGTACGAATGAGAGCCCATTCGTACGAACGGTTGTCTGTTTTAAAATTCTGATTGTTTATTAAATTGTTTTGGTGGGTTTGCTTTAAAATTGATATTATTTTACGTGAACGTTAAAGACTCATGCTAGCATCTGTATGATTCGTCACCCATACAAACACTGCGTTGTGTTTAACCCCTGACAATGTTCGATACTCTAAAGATTTCATTTAGAGTATCCAAATCTAGCAACATATCAACATGGATCGTCACCCATGTCGACATCTTGTTGGATCGATACTCCCAATGTTATCCATTGTGGTTTTGTTCATTGTTTTCCTTCACATGTTGTTTTCTTTTCTTTTGAGTCATGTTCATGTGATTAAGTTGATTTTCCTAGCTGTTTTAGGAAAACCCTGGCATTTTTATTGTCGTTTATTATGGTTGTCTTTGCTCTCGTAACACTATGTCTTACACTGTGATTGTCTACACCCTTGGATTTTCGACTCATGGTTGCTTGGAAGCTAATTGTCACGCAAATGGAAGCAGGAACGCACGGGAAGCTACGAGAAGGTTCATCAAACCTCACTCATGGGTCTGATTCATAAAATTTACGATTTTTAGACAAAAAGGAAAATATGTATAAAGTGGAACATTTGTACATATTCCAGGTAATCATTAACAGAACAAAACTAATATATATTCATATTCTATGTGTATCAATGTGAATCAATGTGCATGTTTGTCCTTGTGTCATCAAAACTATTGTAGTCTAAGAACATGTATATATATTTACTTACGGTCAGCAACGTTGGGAAAGAAGTGTATTGTATTATATCGAAATGGTGGTGGGCTGGCGTTCGGTAGCTAGAGTCTACGTATGCACTATACATATATTGTGTTCGGTGTAATGGGATAGGGTTAGTGTGTAGTGTTTTGACGAATATTATGACAAACAAAACATTTAAACAAATCGTATTGCGTAAGCGAGACTCGATATCATTATGTGTGACTTTCCATAAAGATATTAATGTCGACCTTATAATTATGAGTAAACGTCAATAAAAACATAAACCGACCAAAAACGTATATAATTAAGGATATACATGTAACTATGTACATTAAACGGTTCGAAAATGAACGAATAGTCAAATTAAGGAAAATATTATATTTTTCGTTTTACAATTTTTAAACTCATCAAAAACAATCAAAGAAATCTAATTTACCACTCAAAATATTCATTTACGTAACGATGACGACGCGTACGTAAAAATACGCGAAACCGACACCGAGTAAGACCGAACACGTGGGGAACCACTCGGAGTATAAAAACCCTAAATTTTACCCCATTTTCTTACATTTATAGCAGCCACATCTCTCTCTCTCTCTCTAAAATTCGTCCATAGCTTCCTTACACTAGAAAACCAACACTAAATCAACCACATCTTCTTCAATTCTTCATCAAATCAAGCAAACAAGCTATTAAAGTATCGATGGGCCTGCCATCGATATTAGGGACGCATTGATATTAAAGTATCGATGGGCACTATTTCGGCCAATTGAAGTTTATCAGCTTGAGCCACCTCCATGAGTCAACATCTCTAATTTCTATGAACAACATTGATTAGCATAATATCATCCAAGGGATTTGGTGCCATGACCTGTTGAGATTGCTAGTCTCGAATGATGATAATCAAGGGTAAACACCCATCAATATTGATAATATCGATGGGCTCCCTCTTTGGCTTCAACCGACTTCCTATGACTTTAACAAACATGCAAGCTTCTGAAATCATAAACATAAACTAGATTGGGTCAATCAAAGGGGATTAAGACATAGAAACATGGGCGTTAGACGTTTGCAAAACCTTTTATTGAAGGAATAAGGAACCATCGATATTGTTAATATCGAAGTGTTACCTTAGGCTTTTGGGGATCAAGACTATCAAGTTCGACCCACATCCATGACTTGGGTATCGATATTAGAACCTGCTTATCATGCCATTGTCTTAATCTCTAGGGTAAATTAAATCAAATTAGTGAACCAATTATCATATGATCATTCAAGCATAAAGGATCCATGAGGGTGCATAACCCTCAACCGATTCTAGGTACTATGGTAATACTAACTTTAGTTTAGTTTTACTTAGCTTAGTAGTAATACCATTCGATGATCATATCGACTTAAACACATAAATCTTTTCAATGAATATATGGGAAAACAAAGAGGTTAACCAATTCATAATCACATGTTACTTAGATGCATAACAAAACTTGTGTAATATGTAACATGACACATACATTTTAATAAATCAATCATTAATCGAAGGCTTCAATCATGTCTTTCAAAGTTTATATATAACACTTTTGAACATAAGAACCCGTCTATACAAAGGATAATCATAAAAAAATAACATAAATCAATGAATCAATCATAGTCTATAACATCATAAATCTTATATTATATGTATGATTACAATGATATAGGAAGCAATTAGAGGTCTTGTCTGATTTGCTACTTGTACAAGGTCTCAGTCTACTGCTATCAGGTGAGAACATTAGCCCCTCTTTTACCGTTTTACAACTACTTTGGGATGTAACACGTGAACAAACATATTCTATATTACAACTTTACAAATACTTTATTCAATTACTCCTTTGCAACAATCAAATTCATACTATTTTGTTCTACTGAATTCACAAACTGTTAAACACTTTCTACTTTACAAAAGGTTTTATAAATTGTTTTACAAATTGTTTTACAAAAAATGGTTTTATAAAGGATAAACACTTTAAAAGAATAACTTTTATAAACTCTTTAACTATAACCTATGTTATCAAATAAATATTATGGTTCAACCCATGTAATTATACAAGGACTTTTATTCAAAGTTTTAAATCAAAGGTTTACAAAAAAAGTATTCAATCGTGGTATTCAATAAAGGATTTCAATTCAAGGTATTCAATCACTAGTTTCAAAACAAGTTATTCAACCTTAGATTTTCAATCAAAGTATTCAATCATGTGAATCGTTTATCTAACCTTAACAACAACTCATAGTCATGGTGTTCATCATTATGACCAAGCTTATACACATCAAGACACATTCATTCGTTATTATTCTTAATTGTAACATCAGTGCCGGAAACGCTACCGGAACAGTGATCTGCACAGTAACTTGCAAAGTAACTAAGGTACAAACTATGTGAACTATTTGTATGCTATTATCGTGTAATGCTTGACACAAAACTATTATGCAATTGTTTCAGTAACCTGACTCAAACTCACGGTTTAGCAGTATCAGATAACACTGAACTGACACATAAATACTTGTTAGGATGCTAGTATGTAAGAACGTATGCGAGGTTGAACAGAACAAAAGAATAACGGACGTCGTTACGAGAATGCTAAATGGACGGATTATTCGTATAGATGACGATCTGTACGGATATATCTGAAAGTTTAACGTTCTGAATGATGTCCAGTAATTATAAAACCATATTGAAAAGTATAGTTATCGTCGTATTAGTACGGGTGACGATTCGAATAAATACGCGCGATGACTATACGATTCGATTTAAACAGTAAATTAAATGTTTCAGAAATTTAAAATAAACGGAAGATATTCAGTTAATTTATTAGGAATTACCACCTAAAATAAACTTATAAACTTTGCCTTTTAAAATCGTAACATTTCGTTACGAAAACGAAGGAAAACCTACGTTTTACGCGAAACCGAGCGAAACCGAACGAGACCGAACACGCGGGTGGTTGAAAGAATTAAACGGGGCATTTATTTCCCATTACCCTTCCACCTACCAGCCACCATCACCCAAAAAATCATCACTCTCTCTCTCTAACTTTCTCTCTCTAGAAACCCTCACATTATCTTCTTCATTTCTCAACGAAATCAAGTGTTCTTAGTGTTAAAACGACCGGTATGACTTGTAGAACACGAAAGTACAGCAGATCTAAGCTTTTATCCGACCAATTTGAGATAAATCCAAGAATTCTTTTCGGTTTAAGGGTTTTTGAGACCCTTTGGATCGGCACATAATCTAGCCAATTATACACCATTCTAACCCATAGAATTCACACTACATCACCTTAGAATAGTGTTGGAACAAGCCTTACTTCATTCCCTAGTCGAATAGCTTGAAGGCCATGGCTGCACATCTTGGGCCTCGATTGGCCGAATGTAATTCAAACAGCTAGGCCGAATGGCCAGCTAGCCGAAAGACACAACCCACTCGACCGAAAGGTTCAAGACTCTCGGTCGGCCCACTTCATTCGGTCGGCCCATTTCACTCGGTCGCCCCAGTTTCATTCTGTCGGCCCAGGTGCCATTCGGTCCAAGACTTGGTTCGACTAAGAAGTCTTTCGGTTATGCCACCCACAATTGGTTAAACATCATTCGGCTACCCCCCTTCAGCCAAAGGCCCATGTGGTGCAGCTTCACATGACTAAGACCTTACTTTGGCCCATGTCACTTCGGTCGGACTATTCGGTTGGACACATAGGTTGGAGGCTAAGTGGTCTTAAACACATGGGTTAGAGTTGGTAGATATATGCATGGGGAAATCTTTAGATATGTGCACGCATGGTGTGTGTGTGTGCATGGGATGAAGCGAATTAGGGTTTCTAAAGAAAATGGGTTTCTTAATCTTACAAACAACTAAGTATGGGTTGTTAACATCCATTAATTAAGCTCAACACACTTGGGAATTCATTTTAGAAATCATGAGGATCAAAGCAATAAACTAAGGCTAAGTGTGTTAAATTAATTATTAACACCTAACCCTTAGGAGATTTCATAAGGATATGTAACTAATCTAGATGATTCACTTGAATTATCTAGGACGAGTTATTCCAAGAGTCCATCAAGAATCACTAGACAAACAAAAGCTATTTATGGGCCAGAGGTTAATCAAATGGGATTAACCCAAGCCCATCTTGTTGATTATACTTTTCTTAAACTAATTATGTTTTTAATAAAAGAAATTAGTATATAAACCTTGTTAAATTAAATTAAATGATTTCTAACTAAATGTTGAACTTAAATTGAATTAACTAAAAAATGTTTTAATTAAAGACTTTGAATATAACTAACATAAGCCTTACATTGCTAAGGTTTAATAGCAACTATTCACGGGATAAGGGCTATAAATGGGTAATACATTAGACTAGTTAGAGAGAATCCTAGAAAACCTGTTAGAAATATAAGACACATAGTTGCACACCGAGACCAAAACCCTAGTTGCATTTATGATAAATACTTATAGTATTCGAATATTTTAAAACAACTCAGGTGTTGAAGATACTTAAATTACAAATTCACGAGCGCGCATTATCTGTTGTGGTTCATACATAACAATACAGGTGAGTTCATTTGTCCCTTTTCAAACTATTTTGTTTTACCTCAGGACTGAGAAGCATGTTTACACATTTTAATTAAATGTTTAAATGTGTCTGAAACACTTTTATACTTATTCATAAATGCTAATGCTCTATACACTAATGCTTTATACACTTATACTAAAAGCTAATGCTTTATTCTAAATACTAATACTCTATACTCTTAATGCTAAATGCTAAAGCCTATTACAGTTATATTCAATGCTAATGCATTATATGCTCATTCTTAATGCTAATACTTCATACACTTATACTAGTTTGCTTAAAACCCTGAATGCTTTTAAATTGCAAAGAATGCTAAGGCTAAAATGTTGAAATGCTTTTATGAATTAAACTTTGAAAGCTTGAATACTAAAACTCAGAAAGGCTTATATGCTTGATGTGCTTGCTATGCTCGAATGCTCGAAATGCTTGGAATGCTCTAAACTTTTGTATGCTTGATATCCTTGAAATGCTAAGACAACAGGCTAGTACTTGTGCACAAGATACGTAAATGCTAAGCTATGTGAATGCTATAAACTTGTATGCTATGAACTTGTATGCTAAAGCTATCGGCTATTGTAGAACGGACTAATTGGCCTCTCAGTTCTTGCCATATGGTGTTCTTCATAGCCAGGACCTTGAGGAGTAGACTGTGATTCCTCATTGTCCACCCTTGTTTTGTGAAGTGCGACTAGGATGATTCTGGTTTTCTTTAGTTGACTTTGTGTCATCTTGGGAAATCCTTTATCAAAATACCGATGTTGCGATTCACATTTAGTTTCGATATGGACTGATGCTGGATTCCTTAGGGTGTTCAGTTGTCCATAAAGGTAACTCTCAAAAATAGACTTGCAAATGCTATTGTGTGCGTGTTTTAAACTTTTAAACATAATGCTTAAAGCTATGATGGAAATGGGATTGGAAGGTAGGTAAAATGGTTAATTATCATTAACAACAATGTCATATGTGGTTTAGTATGTGCTGGGATGGCGTCTGGGCGGGTTGTAGGCTTCACCCTTTCGTATGCCTTATGTGAAAGCATAGCGGGCTGGATATTGCAGGTGATGTTAATGAGGTTAAGGTTGTTACCGAAAAATTTTGCAAAAGCTATTTTTCCAATACTAAACTATATGAACTCACCAACAATTGTGTTGACTTTGTTTTTCTTACATGCTTTCTCAGGTGATGTACAGGAATAAACTAAGGCTCAGGAATGCATGCTAGGATGCCCAGTTAGAGGACCTAGTAGTTTTTGGAAAGCGCGTATTTTGATGATTGTTGTGAATCACTTTTGATATCTTGTACAGTTACAAGATAGTAAACATTTGATTCTTTTGATAGGCTAACTCAGTTAAATCATCAAACATTCACAATTGTAATTTAACTTTGTAATCCTAGTTTAATGCTATTTGTGCTTAGTTATTCTCAATGTTGATGCTATGTAAACAATCTGATCATCACAATTATCATTCCCGATATCGCGCCCTGGGAACCTTTCGCCCAACGAGACACACGATCTGGCTCGCCGGCTCGGGGTGTGACAAATTGGTACCAGAGCTCAAGGTTATAGAGAATAATAGGTCATTTACTTAAAACGGTTTGGCCTAGACTATAACTTAGGGACCCTCATGCAAAGAACATAGGATTTATGCTTGCATTGTGTCTTCTGCATTCCATCACTACACTAACCAATATTCTTTTGGTTATGATTAGAATGCCAACTAGAAGACCACCTCCTCTGCTACCACCGCCACAAAATTCAGCCCCACACTCGTCAATGCCATCACCAGCTGATTCACCTCCTCCACACATTCCTCCTCCAAACCCGAATGCAACTCCAGCTCTAGATCCTTCTACTGTTTCCTTGGAAACACTACTGAGCAGTCAGCTGACTAACCAGCTGAAGGATGTTATCCCTGAGATGATCAAGAGAATTCAAGGCCACAGTAACAACTCTGGGCATATTACAGGATAAGCTAGTGGAAACACCGGCACTACTTCATACAGTTCCTACAAATCATTAGTAGGATGCAAACCGCCAAGCTTTAGTGGTGTTGAAGGAGCTCTTGGACTGATCCAATGGCTAGAGAAGATGGAGACTACACTGGACATTAGCAGTTGTCCAGAACACCATAAGGTTAGCTACGCTGCTGAATCATTTAGCAAGCGGGCCTTAACATGGTGGAACTCTCAGATAAGAGCTCGAGGCAAAGAAGAAGCACTGGCTATGCCTTGGGCAGATTTTAAAATCCTATTAAGGAATGAATTGTGTCCAAAACATGAACTTCAGAAGCTAGAGACTGAACTGTCCAATCATATGATGAAGGGGGCATAACACATGGCTTACACTACTCGCTATCATGAACTGGTAGCTTTGGTGCCAGAGATGGTGCCGACTATGGAAAAGTTGATTGATCGATATGTGGGAGGATTACCATCATGCATTCAGGGCATTATACTTGCTGCAAACCCTGTGACACTAGAGTCAGCCATCTCCCTATCAGCTAAACTCATTGATGTAATGGTGAAATCTGGAGTTCTTAAGAAAGATTCAGGCAAGGCTAAGGAAGAACCGTCAAAGAAGCCCGAACATCATCAGAAGAAAAATTAGAAGGTCGTCAAGAACTATGTGATGGCCACCCCTTTGCAACAAGTTACTGCAGCACCTGCTCATGCTACACACAAACCCTATGTTGGAATGCATCCTTAGTGTGCACAATGCAAATTTCATCATCGTGCTACTGTGAAGTGTAGAAAATGCAACAGTTTTGGCCGACTAGGCCACTGGGCTCAACAATGTCGTACCCCATCAACACAGGCTGCAAACAATGCTGCTATAGCATTATCTCTACCACCAAACCCTGGCAATCACAACAACAACAATAGGGGATGTTATAACTCTAGAGAACTAGGCCATTTCTCCAAACACTATCCAAAAAGAATGCAACAGGAAGCTCATGCACCTCGTGGGAGGGCATTTGTGATTGGAGCCACTGCAGCACGCCAAGACCCTAACGTGGTCACTGGTACATTTCTTTTACATGACTCTTATGCATCTATCATGTTTGACACTGGTGCAGCTCAGAGTTTTATTTCGCCTGACTTTGCATGCCAACTTAACCTTACTGAGTAATCTTTAGACTCCCCTTATATTATCGAAGTAGCGAATGGGAAACAAATCACAGCTAGTACAATACTTAGGAACTGCCCTGAAATATCACTGTAATTAAGGTTGTCCGTACATGTACGATTGTATGGTCACGACCTGATATGATAATATTTAATGATGATGAATTATTGGATGATATTATTATGATTTGGTATACATATTGAGCACATATTATTATACGCGTAAACCATGGGAGTTTAGTTGCAACCAAACTAAACAGAACCAGAGAGTTTATGGCAGTTGATTTGCACGGATATTAGATTGTGGTTTGGAATGGAATGAAAGTGAGAGTTGTTGAAGTTTGGTTGCTAAACATAGTCAAGGACACATGGTCATGGTTTATCGAAATAGCGGTGGGACGATGGCTGGGGCGGTTGCGACTGACCCCTACATATGCCCTATACATATGCATGTTTCGGTCTATCACGGATGTGTCAGTGACGGGTTTAGTGCATGGGTTTTGGATTGGGATTTACAACATTAAAGATAATTAAATAATGAAACATGATATTGGACATGATTATGCGATGGTGAGGTTACGAACATAACTTAAACGCGAATGTTATTTCAGAAATATTAACTTAATAATATATTCGCGTGGGTGACGATTCACACGAATATAATTATTAGGAATAATAATCTGAGACGACATCCCATAAACCGTAAATCGAATCGAAATACGATACAAGCGTTGCATTCGCAAAGGTGACGATCTTTACGAATACGTACGTGAGTAGCGCGTTTCGATGAGATAATTAACTAATATTTAATGATAATAAAATGAGAAAAATAATTTAAAAACATTTATTAGGAATTACAACTTAAAACGAAAACGAATGAATTATTTTATTTAATTAAATAATTTAACAAAAGTGAACGGACTTATTTTACGAAACGAATTAATTAAAATGCCTTATTTAAAAGTGAAGTCATTTTACGAAGCAACATTTAATTAAAATTATGTCTATTGAAACAAGGCTAATAAATTAAAGGTTTTGTGTTTTAAATACGTTTAGGAAAAAAACCGAGCATTCATTATTTGTTAATCGCGATAAAAACGAGACTGACCACGTGGTGTCTACACGCGATAAAAGAAAGGGAAAGCTTCCTTCTTCTTTCACTTTCACTACACCACTTCTCTCTCTAAAAACACACACATCACACCTCTCTCTCTCTCTACCTTCTCTCTACATTATCTTCCTCATCCCTTGTCAGAATTCCGAGATCTTGGTGGCTATGTGACTGCACAACCGAGGGGAACAAAAAAGTACAAGAAAATCTCACGTTTGATCCATATGTCAAGGTAAATCTCGAGTTTTCTTTCTGATTTTACACTTAAACATACACAAACTATCATCATCATCTATTTGAAACGGTTCCAAGATTAAAAACCCTAACCCGCATAAGTATGAGAGTGATGGAACCATGGCTGAACCTGCTAGGGATTGTTGTCGAGGAAGATGATGAACAGTATCGGGTGCAGTGCTGGTCGCGAACCCAGGGCAGCCGAACCCTGCCCTGGAACGAACCTTCTCTTAAAACATGGGCCAAACCTCCTTGGCTCACGAACCCTTGTGGGCAGGAACTAGGTGGCCGAACCCTGTAGGGTAGCCGAACCCTGTTAACCAGCCGAACCATGCTGCTACAGACGAACCTTTCCTTAGCTGGTTAAGTTCTTATGGCCGAACCATGCATAGAGGCGAAACTATTTATTTGACTCAGCCAAACCATTTTCCTCCTCTTGGGTCGAACCTTCGCACCTGTTAGACGAGCATGCATGGTCACCGAACCTTAGAACCAGAAGGCTACGAGCCTTATGCCATGTAAACCCCATGCTGGACGAACTAAGGGGCTACTGAACCTACCCGTGGGTGGCGAACCTTAGCCGCCGAACCGAGGAAAGAAGCTGCGATCCTATAGGTGGCCAAACCTAGCATCTTGGCCGAACCTTTGGCAACGAACCCTATAAAGCCGAACCTTTCTTCTAAACCAGCCGAACCTTAACCCATGTGCTTGATAGGTTCGTTGGTTTGTCAAGCAACAAAAATAACTGGGGGATTAGGGTTTGAAAAGGAATTTAGGACTTTGAGAAAGTCATGGAATGAGAATGCATGCATGGGAACAACTATGAATTACCACTTTTCTTTTTCTTAATAACCTATGCGTTATTAACTTGATTTAAAGAGTTTGATTCATTATAAAATTAGATTATAATGTTTGGGTTTAAATGGAATCATGCATGAATCATTTAAACTACCACCTTTCTTTTTCTAATTCAATTATAAAGAAACTAAAGTAGTTAACATAGAGAACATGCGTGTAAATGCATACCCATGTAATCATAGCAAGGGGATCATTATAGTATAGTTGACAACTAACAAGGCTAAAGCTACCAGTGAATAATGAATACTATTAAAAGAGTTGGAAATTCATTTCAATTTAGATTAAGTTAGCTAAGTGAATGAAACACTAAGGATCAAAAAGGGAACACTTGTGGACACTTAAACGAAATAAGACGTATACATTTATTGATATGAAAAACACGATAATTACAGGTTGATTGAGTAAATCCTGAATTTTGCAAACGCGAGTGCGCATTCTACGAAAACACGGACTCTAAGGACTCAGGTGAGTTCTCATAACCTCCCTTTTAAACTGTTTTGTTTTAAACTCGGAGGTGAAACATGTATACCAATTTAAGTATTATTTTGATAACACATGGGTGACACCTGGATTATCAATATGATATTCATAATAATGGATTATTATTGATTATTGATTGAGATGGATCATTACTTATCCGTGACTCATTGTTGATTGAGTTGACTTCGGTCCTCTGCAATGATTGAATTGTCGTTGATTGAGTTGACTAAGGTCCTCCACTGCGATTCCACTGTTGGTTAAGTTTACTGCGGTCCTCCACAGTGCACGTATTGACATTATACTATTGAGGAATATCGTTGGTTGAGTTGACTGCGGTCCTTCACGATGATTCCGCCGTTGATTGAGTTGACTGAGGTCCTTCGCGGTAACTTACATTAAGATAATATTGATGAATGATGATTATGGACTTGTTATGTGTATGAATGAGTTTGGTTATAATTGGTTGATTATACTTGGATGATTATTTGAGATTACTTGAATTATGTGATTGTTGTGTTTGCGTATATTGGTTTGGAATTGTTGTATTATTTTAGGTGCGCATGTGGATTTTCTCGGGAAATTATAAATTTTTATAAACCATTTATAAACTTTCTTAAACATCTTTATAAACATTTTTGAGACATAAAACTTATGATTTCTCACCAACTACTTCGTAGTTGACACTTGATTTTCTGCATGTTTCAGGAAACGAGGGGAAGTAGGTAGAACAGGATAGCTCTACATCTTTTGGATTTCATCACATAGGATTCTTGGACTTAGCTAAAATAACTGAAATTCTGAAGACTAGAATTTAGTTAGTTAGCTAAATCTTTTGTGTATTTGATATAACTAATTCATGATGAACATGATTTTTGATCTAATTAATTTGGTTGATTAATAGTTATGTGATGATTAACTTAGATGCCCACAAGCTTATGAAGAATCTACACATCCCTCGTGGCATCTCGACGTTTCCGCCATCGGTCGGGGTGTTACAGATTGGTATTAGAGCCTGGGTTATAGGGAATTAAGTTACTAGAAATGGTTGACCTATTCTATAACCGTAGGATACCTCAGTATGAATTATTTCATACACAAGTTAGTATATTCAGGATTTCATGCTTATGTGTTTATTACATGTTAACTGAACTCCTGTTATACATCTGATTACATGTTACTTACTGGTTTCAATAAGGACAAGCACGTGGTGTATCATAAAGGTGTGCCCTAATGATTCAATAAGGACATGCACGTGGTGTATCGTAAAGGTGTATCGTAATGATTCAATAAGGACATGCACGTGGTGTATCGTAAAGGTGGTGGGATGTTGGCTGGGGCAGTTGCGACTGACCCCTACATATGCCCTATATATAAACCATTTACGGTACATTAGGTGGATGTCGGTATTGAAGAATGTGGGAACTACCCATCTGAGAAATTATCTGCTTAGGAAATTAACTGCTTAGGAATTTATCTGCTTTAGGAATTATTTGTTTGATTATTGATCACCGGACACACCGGACATGGACACACTCATGGTATACTACAAAGGTGGTGGGACGGTGGTTGGGGCAGTTGCGACTGACCCCTACATATGCCCTATACATATACCATTTATAGTATATCGGGGGTCTGTCAGCGTCAGGAACTTAGGATATTACTAGGAAATATTGTAAGGATGATGTTGATGGTATGTTGGTTAAGGTTGGTTTGGATGGACAGTTTGGATAATCATATTTGATGAACCCTTATATAATCACTTATGAAACACACTTATTAGACACGTGGGGTGTATAGTATCAACGAACGGTATGAACACTCAGTGATAGACTGACGATTCAGATGATGATATAGACACTTGGTGAACATATGAACGCATAGTGATGATACTAACACTTAGTGATGATATGAACCCTTGATGAGAATAAATTATAGGGAGAATATGAACACTTGGTGACAATAAGAGCACTCGGTGATGATATGAACCCTCATTAATAATTATGGACAATGGAATTTAGTATGGATTTTAGTGAACTTAGACATTAGGGGAACTTTAATGTCAGGGGAACTTAGACATTAGGTGAACTTAGAGATAGGAAAACCTACATGTCAGGTGAACTTAGACATTAGGCGAACCTAATTGTCCAAGGGAACTAGAGACCACTTCACTCAAAATTATCCTACCTAGGATAAGGTTTGGGAAGTGAGACAATGATAAGAGACATAATACACCCTAAATTCTAACAAGGGCATAATTGTGGTGCAATGCAATGGTGGTGGAACGGTGTTGGGGAGGTTGCGATCTACCCCTGCATATGTCCTATATATAAGCTTGTTGCATTGCATCGGGAGGTTGTCAGTGTTGGTATAGGGTGGAGAATGTTTGGTACTTAGGAATAATTAGTCAATATTAGATGTGACCAACTAGGATGCGTTAGTATAATATTAGGGAATTAATACTTCGATACGAGTTTAAAGATAGATAGGAGAAAAATATAGTTCCTATATGTAATCCTAACTGTTGAAATGAACTCATTTGACCCTTGTTTGTATGACTTACGTTGTAAAGGGTAGTAACATGTTTTTAATATCCTCTTAAACATGCCTCCACGCCGTCACAACAGAGACTATACAAACTCTGAAGATGCTAACGATAATGCAAATTCCGGCATGAAAGAGTTAGCAGACCTCATTACTGGATTGGTGAACAAATTAACTCAAGCCAATCAATCTCTCACTCAGAACAGAGGTGGTGCAAACCCACCAACTTGCACATTCAAGCACTTCAACTCCTGTAATCCACTGAAGTTTAGGGGTTCGGAAACAGCCACTGGTCTGCTATAGTGGTTTGAGAGCATGGAGAATACTTTCATCAACAATGATTGCCCCGAGAACCTGAAATTTCGTTATGCCACTAGTGTTTTCCAAAAGAGAGCACTAACATGGTGGAATGGGTAGAAACGAACTAGGGGAGTTGATGTTGCTCTAGCACTGACATGGACGGAAGTCAAGAATATAATGACCACTGAATTTTGTCCTCGAAGCGAGATAAGGAAGCTTGAGACTGAGTTATGGGAACTCAAGCAAGACAGTGGCGAGAATGTTATCTACAATACTTGTTTTCACGAGTATAGTCTGCTTGTACCTCATCTTGTTACACCACTTGAGAGAGCTATTGAGAAATATATCGGCGGTCTGTCCATGCAGATCCAAGACACTGTTTACGGAAGCAACCCTAAAACACTGGAGGCTGCAATCCGTCAATCTGCAACACTCACCGATAATCATGTTAAGGCTGGAACACTCATGAGAAAGGGAACCAAGAAGACTGAGGTGAAGACTGTTGCTAAGGAAACTAAGACTGAAGTCAAGACCGAAGCTGTTAGTTAATCAAAAAGCAGCAACAGGAAGCGGAAGACTAGGAGTTATGCTGTTACCACTCCAGTCACTCAAACAGTCCTCCAATAATTCCAACACTAGGAATTTTGGAGTTGTTCCGCAATGCAATACTTGCAGATATCACCACATGCTTAAGTTTCCGTGTCGTGTCTGCAACAACTGTGGCAAGTACGGCCATTTTGCTAACGTTTGTCGGAGTGCACCGCAAGCACAAAGGATGCAACCTGCTCCGCTTGCACTGCCAGCTCCGCAAGCTCAACAAGTTCAACCGATACAAGCTGCACCTGTTCGCCAGGTACCTGTACAGGCAAGAGCCTGTTACGAGTGTGGTGAAGTGGGTCACTTCAGAAATCAGTGCCCAAGACTGACGGGAAAAATCAAAGGGCGGCTCGAGGCAGAGCATTTCAATTAAATGCTCCAGCTGCTCAAGCCAACCAGGATGTAGTCAACGGTACTTTCCTGATCAACAACTCTTATGCATCTGTTCTATTTGATTCTGGTGCCGATAGGAGTTTCGTTTCATATGATTTTGAATGCATGCTTGGTAGAACATGTACACACTTAGATAAACCGTTTAACGTGGAGGTGGCTGACGGAAACTTTATCGATATCGACACTGTTATTATTGGATGTACTGTGAACTTAAGTGATCACATTTTCCCAATTGATCTTATACCTATGCATCTTGGTAGCTTTGATGTTATCATAGGTATGGATTGGTTAGCCACCCACAAAGCAGAGATTGTTTGTCATGAAATATATATTCGTATTCCCTTGCCTTCGGGTGAAACTTTAAGAGTTTTTGGGGAAACGTTTAGCAAAGGTCTTAAGCTGATGTCATGCACTAAAGCACACAAGTACCTTAGGAAGAAGTGTATAGCATTTTTAGCTCATATTTTGGAGAAAAAGGAGAAAGGGAAGAGCATTGAAGATGTTCCAGTGATAACAGATTTTCCTGAAGTATTTCCAGACGACTTGCCAGGTCTTCCACCATAACGTCAAGTAGAGTTTTGAATTGACTTAGTACCTGGTGCGAACCCAGTAGCCAAAGCTCCTTACAGACTTGCGCCTTTGGAGTTACAAGAATTGGTGAGCCAATTACAATAACTGACTGATAAGGGATTCATTCACCCGAGCCATTCGCCATGGGGTGCACCAGTCTTGTTTGTCAAGAAGAAGGACGGGTCATTCCGAATGGGCATCGATTACCACAAGTTGAACAAGCTGACTATCAAGAATCGATATCCACTGCCGCGCATCGATGATCTTTTCGATCAACTTCAAGGCTCGGCATGGTTTTCAAAGATCGATCTTAGGTCTGGGTATCATCAGCTTAGCGTACACGATGATGATATTCCCAAGACGACTTTCAGAACAAGATATGGTCATTATGAATTTCTGGTAATGCCTATCGGCCTTACCAATGCACCTGCGGTTTTCATGGACCTTGTGAACCGTGTTTGCAGGCCATACTTGGATAAGTTTGTGATTGTATTCATTGATGATATTTTGATATACTCAAAGACGAAGGAAGAACACGAGAAACACCTTAAGTTGGCTTTGGAGATCTTGAGAGAAGAGCGACTGTATGCCAAATTCTTTAAATGTGAATTTTGGCTTAAGGAAGTTCAATTCTTGGGGCACATAGTCAATGAAAATGGTGTTCACGTGGATCCTGCGAAGATTGATGCGGTGAAGAATTGGAGTACACCGAAGACACTGACGGAGATTCGATCGTTTCTTGGACTTGCTGGTTACTATCGGCGGTTCATTTGGAATTTCTCCAGGATTGATGTTCCCCTCACTTCTTTGACTCAGAAGAATAAACTATATGAGTGGGGACCGAAGCAAGAAGAGGCATTTCAGACTTTGAAGCAGAAACTTTGTGATGCTCCTGTATTGAAACTGCCAGTTGGAAATGATGATTTTGTAGTATACTATGATGCATCCAACCTAGGTCTCGGCTGTGTCCTCATGCAACGGGGAAAGGTTGTGGCATATGCATCGAGACAGCTGAAAATTCACGAGAAGAACTACACTACACACGACTTGGAACTTGGTGCAGTCGTGTTTGCTTTGAAGATATGGAGGCATTATCTTTATGTCACGAAATGTGTAGTCTTCACTGATCATAAGAGTTTACAGCATATTCTCAATCAGAAAGAACTTAACATGAGACAACGGAGATGGGTTGAACTGTTGAATGATTATGACTGTGAAATTCGCCACCATCCTGGTAAAACAAATGTAGTAGCAGATGCGCTTAGTCGCAAGAGTCAAGTTCAGATCCATAGTGTCCGAGTGCACACTAGTCTTCATAATGATGTTCTCACAGCCCAACAACACTCATTAGCTCAAGATAACTTGAAAAATGATATGTCTTGCGGGGCTGGGATCTTATTGGAAACTAAGGATGATGGGTTGATGTATTATTTAAATCGGTTGTGGATACCGAACAGGGATGATCTTAGGAAGATGATTTTGGATGAAGCTCATAAGTCACGTTACTCAATCCATCCGGGTGCCGATAAGATGTATCAAGACCTTAGAACCTTGTACTAGTGGCCTGGAATGAAGAAAGATATTGCTGAATATGTGTCCAAGTGCCTTAACAGTGCTAAAGTCAAGGCCGAACATCAGCGACGTTCAGGATTGTTATTACAACCGGAAATACCCATGTGGAAGTAGGAGAATATCTCTATGGATTTCATTACTAAACTCCCACGAGCCGCAAGCGGTAAGGATAGTATTTGGGTGACAGTTGATAGATTAACCAAGTCGGCTCATTTCTTACCGATACGCGAGACGTACACTGTGCGGAAATTAGCTCGCATCTACATTTATGAGATCGTTAGCCGACATGGAATTCCCTTAAGCATAATTTCGGATCGTGATGCTCGTTTCACGGCACGATTTTCGGAATCACTTCATGAAGCTTTTGGAACAAGATTGGATCTTAGCACAGCTTATCATCCTCAAACGGATGGTCAAACGGAGCGGACGATTCAAACATTGGAAGACATGTTGAGAGCTTGCGTCATCAATTTCGGTGGAAATTGGGATAGCCATTTACCATTAGTGGAGTTCTCGTATAACAACAGTTATCATGCGAGCATTGGTATGGCACCGTTTGAAGCTCTTTATGGCAGAAAATGTCGGTCACCTATGTGTTGGACCGAGGTCGGCGAATCGCAGATCATTGGTCCCGAGATTATTCAAGAAACGACTGACAAGATCCACCAGATCTGTGACAATCTATTACCTGCACGCAGTCGACAGAAAAGCTACGCAGACAAACAAAGGAAACCCTTAGAGTTTGAAGTTGATGATATGGTATTACTTAAAGTGTCACCTTGGAAAGGCGTTGTACGATTCAGGAAGAAGGGTAAGCTTGCTCCACGTTATGTTGGCCCTTTTAAGATCCTTGAACGGATTGGGAAGGTTGCCTACAAGTTGGAACTTCCTCCTAAACTTTGTAACGTGCACCCGACGTTTGACAAGTCCAATTTAAGGAAGTGCTTAGATGATCAAGATCTTCAGGTACCACTCGATGACATTCGCATCGATGATACCATGCACCTTGTTGAAAAACCAGTGGAGATAATGGATGATACCATGCACCTTGTCAAAGTACGTTGGGAATCGAAGCGGGGTTCGGAATTCACCTGGGAACGGGAAGATCAGATGAAGCTTAAGTACCCACATTTATTCACTACGGTCGCTCCAAGTTGAATTTCGGGACGAAATTCCCTTTACTAGGGGAGACTGTAACAACACTGTAATTCTGGTTGTCCGTACATGTACGATTGTACGGTCACGACCTGATATGATAATATTTAATGATGATGAATTATTGGATGATATTATTATGATTTGTTATACATATTGAGCACATATTATTACACTCGTAAACCATGGGAAGTTTAGTTGCAACCCACTTAAACAGAACCAGAGTGTTTATCACAGTTGATTTGCACGGATATTAGATTGTGGTTTGGAATGGAATGGAATGGAAGTGAGAGTTGTTGAAGTTTGGTTGCTAAACATAGTCAAGGACACACGGTCATGGTTTATTGAAATAGCGGTGGGACGGTGGCTGGGGCGGTTGCGACTGACCCCTACATATGCCCTATACATATGCATATTTCGGTCTATCACGAATGTGTCAGTGATTGGTTTAGTGGGTTTTGGATTGGGATTTACAACATTAAAGATAATTAAATAATGAAACATGATATTGGACATGCTTATGGGATGGTGAGGTTACGAACATAACTTAAACGCGAATGTTATTTCAGAAATATTAACTTAATAATATATTCGCGTGGGTGACGATTCAAACGAATATAATTATTAGGAATAATAATCTGAAACGACATTCCATAAATCGTAAATCGAATCGAAATACGATACAAGCGTTGCATTCGCAAAGGTGACGATCTTTACGAATACGTACGTGAGTAGCGCGTTTCGACGAGATAATTAACTAATATTTAATGATAATAAAATGAGAAAAATAATTTAAAAACATTTATTAGGAATTACAACCTAAAACAAAAACGAATGAATTATTTTATTTAATTAAATAATTTAACAAAAGTGAACGGACTTATTTTACGAAACGAATTAATTAAAATCCCTTATTTAAAAGTGAAGTCATTTTACAAAGCAACATTTAATTAAAATTATGTCTATTGAAACAAAGCCTAATAATTTAAAGGTTTATTGTTTTAAATACGTTTAGGATAAAAACCGAGCATTCATTATTTGTTAATCGCGATAAAAACGAGACCGACCACGTGGTGTCTACAGGCGATAAAAGAAAGGGAAAGCTTCCTTCTTCTTTCGCTTTCACCACACCACTTCTCTCTCTAAAAACACACACATCACACCTCTCTCTCTACCTTCTCTCTACATTATCTTCCTCATCCCGTGTCAGAATTCCGAGATATTGGTGGCTACGCGACCGCACAACCGAGGGGAACAAAGAAGTACATGAAAATATCACGTTTGATCCATATTTCGAGGTAAATCTCAAGTTTTCTTTCTGTTTTTACACTTAAACATACACTAACTATCATCATCTATTTGAAAGGGTTCCAAGATTAAAAACCCTAACCCGCATAAGTATGAGAGTGATGGAACCATGGCTGAACCTGCTAGGGTTTGTTGTCGAGGAAGATGATGAACAGTATCGGGTGCAGTGCTGGTCGCAAACCCAGGGCAGCCGAACCCTGCCCTGGAACGAACCTTCTCTTAAAACATGGGCCGAACCTTCTTGGCTCACGAACCCTTGTGGGCGGGAACAAGGTGGCCGAACCCTGTTAACCAGCCGAACCATGATGCTACAGACGAACCATTCCTTAGCTGGTTAAGTTTTGATGGCCGAACCATGCATAGAGGCGAACCTGTTTATTTGACTCAGTCGAACCATTTTCCTCCTCTTTGGGCCGAACCTTCGCACCTGTTAGACGAGCATGCATGGTCACCGAACCTTAGAACCAGAAGGCTACGAGCCTTATGCCATGTAAACCACATGCTGGACAAACTAAGGGGCTACTGAACCTACCCGTGGGTGGCGAACATTAGCCGCCGAACCGAGGAAAGAAGCTGCGATCCTATAGGTGGCCAAATCTTGCATCTTGGCCAAACCTTGCATCTTGGCCAAACCTTTGGCAACGAACCCTATAAGGCCGAACCTTTCTTCTAAACCAGCCGAACCTTAGCCCATGTGCTTGATAGGTTCGCTGGTTTGTCAAGCAACAAAAATAATTGGGGGATTAGGGTTTAAAAAGGAATTTAGGACTTTGAGGAAGTCATGGAATGAGAATGAATGCATGGGAACAACAATGAATTACCACTTTTCGTTTTCATAATAACCCATGTATTATTAACTTGATTTAAAGAGTTTGATTCATTATAAAATTAGATTATAGTGTTTGGGTTTAAATGGAATCATGCATGAATCATTTAATCTACCACCTTTCTTTTCTAATTCAATTATAAAGAAACTAAAGTAGTTAACATAGAGAACATGCATGTAAATGCATACCCATGTAATCATAGCAAGGGAATCATTATAGTATAGTTGACAACTAACAAGGCTAAAACTACAAGTGAATAATGAATACTATTAAAAGAGTTGCAAATTCATTTCAACTTATATTAAGTTAGCTAAGTGAATGAAACACTAATGATCAAAAAGGGAACACTTGTGGACACTTAAACGAAATAAGACGTATACATTTATTGATATGAAAAACACGATAATTACAGGTTGATTGAGAAAATCCTGATTTTTGCAAACGCGAGCGCGCATTGTACGAAAACACGAACTCTAAGGACTCAGGTTTTTAAACTGTTTTGTTCTAAACTCGGAGGTGAAACATGTATACCAATTTAAGTATTATTTTGATAACACATGGGTGACACCTGGATTATCAATATGATATTCATAATAATGGATTATTATTGATTATTGATTGAGATGGATCATTACTTATCCGTGAGTCATTGTTGATTGAGTTGACTTCGGTCCTCCGCAATGATTGAATTGCCGTTGATTGAGTTGACTAAGGTCCTCCACTTTGATTCCACTGTTGGTTGAGTTGACTGCGGTCCTCCGCAGTGCACGTATTGACATTATACTATTGAGGAATATCGTTTGTTGAGTTGACTGCGGTCCTTCACGATGATTCCGCTGTTGATTGAGTTGACTGAGGTCCTCCGCAGTAACTTACATTGAGTTAATATTGATGAATGATGATTATGGACTTGTTATGTGTATGAATGAGTTTGGTTATAATTGGTTGATTATACTTGGATGATTATTTGAGAATACTTGAATTATGTGATTGTTATGTTTGTGTATATTGGTTGGAATTGTTGGATTATTTCGCAGGTGCGCATGTGGATTTTCTCGGGAAATTATAAATTTTTATAAACCATTTATAAACTTTCTTAAACATCTTTATAAACATTTTTGATCATAAAACTTATGATTTCTCACCAACTACTGCGTAGTTGACACTTGATTTTCTACATGTTTCAGGAAACGAGGAGAAGTAGGTAGAGCAGGATAGCTCTACATCTTTTGGATTTTATCACATAGGATTCTTGGACTTAGCTAAAATAACTAAAATTCTGAAGACTAGAATTTAGTTAGTTAGCTAAATCTTTTGTGTATTTGATGTAACTAATTCATGATGAACATGATTTTTGATGTAATTAATTTGGTTGATTAATTGTTATGTGATGATTAAATTAGATGCCCATGAGCTTATGAACAATCTACACATCGCTCGTGGCATCACGACGTTTCCGCCATTGGTCGGGGTGTTACATGCCCACTTACACTTACTGGTCATACATTTACCATCGAATTGATACCGATGGACTTGGGTAGTTTCGACATCACTGTTGGGATGGATTGGCTATCTCTCAATAGAGTGGAAGTCATCTGTTCTGAAAATCTGCTACGAATTCCATTGGCGAATGATCGTGTACTGGAAGTTCGAGGGGATCAAACAAAACGTAGTGTCAAAATCATATCCTGCATAAAAGTGCGAAAATGTTTACAGAAGCGGTGTATAGCTTTCCTGGCTCATGTGGCGGAGAAAGAGAAAGACAAGATCAAAATTTAAGATGTGCCAATAGTGAAGGAATACCCAGAGGTGTTTCCTGAATACCTACCAGGTTTGCCACCTGTGCGGCCAGTAGAGTTTCGCATTGACTTAATTCCTGGAGCAACTCCTATTGCTAAATCTCCTTACAGGTTAGCACCTTCAGAGATGCAGGAATTGTCGAATCAAATGCAGGAGCTACTTGACAGAGGTTTCATCCGACCGAACTACTCATCTTAGGGAGCTCTGGTTTTGTTCGTGAAGAAGAAAGACGGATCCTTCCGAATGTGCATAGAGTACCGTGAGCTGAACAAGCTAACCATCAAGAATCGGTATCCATTGCTGAGGATTGATGATTTGTTTGACCAACTGCAAGGAGCACAATATTTTTTGAAGATTGACTTACGGTCTGGATATCATCAGCTTAGAGTTCAAGACGAAGATATACCGAAGACGAAGTTCCAAACTAGATATGGGCTTACGAATTTACGGTGATGCCTTTCAGATTGACGAATCACCCGCGGTTTTCATGGACCTCATGAACCGAGTGTGCAAACCGTATCTGGACCAGTTCGTCGTTGTCTTCATTGATGACATACTGATTTATTCCATAAACAAAGCAGAGCATGAACAGCATCTCAGGATGATCTTGGAGCTGTTGAAGGAAGAGAAACTCTATGCCAAATTCTCCAAGTGTGAATTTTGGCTAAGTGAAGTTCAATTTCTGGGTCATGTATTCAACAGCGAGAGAATACATGTAGACCCTACCAAGATCGAAGCAATAAAGAACTGGGATACTCCGAAGACACCGACGGAGATACGGTCTTTTTCTTTGTCTAGCCGGTTATTATAGAAGGTTTATCTCAAACTTTTCTAAGATAGCCCTGCCTCTCACCAAGTTTACACTGAAAAGCGAGCCGTTTGTTTGGGAGCAGAAGCAAGAAGATGCCTTTCAGGCATTGAAGAAACAGCTATGTGATGCTCCGATCTTATCTCTCCTAGAAGGTTATGATGACTTTGTAGTGTACTGTGATGCATCCCATCAGGGACTTGGTTGTGTGTTGATGCAACGGGACAAAGTCATTGCGTATGCCTCGAGACAACTAAAAATTCATGAGAAGAACTACACTGCTCATGATATGGAACTGGGAGCAGTGGTATTCGCACTGAAGATCTGGAGACATTACTTATATGGCACCAAGTGTACCATATTTACTGATCACAATAGTCTTCAACATACATTCGATCAGAAGGAACGCAACATGCGACAGCGACGTTGGGTTGAGCTTCTAAATGATTACGACTGTGGAATCAAGTACCATCCAGGCAAGGCAAACGTTGTAGCTGATGCCTTGAGCCGGAAGGAACGGGTCAAACCCTTGCGCGTTAGGGCAATGGGGATGACTGTGCAGACAAGCTTACGCGAAAAAATTATTCAAGTAAAACAAGAGGTAGTAGAACGAGAAAACCCGAAGAAGGAACGAGATTGTGGAGCAGAAAAACAATTTGAAACAAAGCCTGATGGAGTCATCTACTACAAGGATCGTGTATGGATTCCTGCAGTGGATGAATTGAGAAAGCTTATCTTTGATGAGGCACACAAGACCAAGTACTCTGTGCATCCGGGTGCTGATAAAATGTACCAAGACTTACGGGGATTTTATTGGTGGCTGGGTATGAAGAAAGACATAGCCGAGTACGTTGGTCGATGCCTTATGTGTGCAAAAGTGAAGGCGGAACACCAGAAACCGTCAGGTTTACTGGAACAGCCTGAAATTCCGCTTTGGAAGTGGGAACAAATAGCTATGGACTTTATTACCAAGTTACCCCGCACTTCAGTGGTCATGATACTATTTGGGTTATCGTTGATCGATTAACCAAATTTGCTCATTTCTTGCCAATGCTTGAGACCTACACGATGGATAAACTGGCGAGACTGTACATTAATGAGATCGTGGTACGTCACGATGTGCCATTGTCTATCATATCAGATCGAGATAGCAGATTTACATCGAGGTTCTTGCAATCATTGCAGAATTCTCTAGGGACGCACTTAAATTTGAGTACAGCTTATCATCCACAAACAAACAGTCAGAGCGAAAGTACTATACAGACCCTGGAGGACATGTTGAAAACTTGTGTGTTAGACTTCGGTGGAAATTGGGACTCTCATTTGCCACTGATCAAATTCTCCTACAACAACAGTTACCATAGTAGCATCGGATGTGCACCATTTGAGGCTCTTTATGGTCGAAAATGTCGATCCCCGATCTGTTGGACTAAAGTGGGAGATAACCGAATAACTGGGCCAGAGCTTATACAAGAGACTACCGAAAAGATTGCTCATATTCAACAAAGACTACTAGCGACCAGAAGTAGACAAAAGAGCTATGCCGACAAACGGCGCAAGCCGTTGGAATTCCAAGTGGGATACCGCGTCATGTTAAAGGTATCCCCATGGAAAGGCGTGGTCCGTTTTGTAAAGAAAGGCAAATTACCACCACGATAGGTGGGACCGTTTGAGATCATCAAACGTATTGGTCCTGTGGCATATACACTAAGATTACCAGATGAACTTAGTGGTGTGCATGACGTGTTTCATGTCTCGAACTTGAAAAAATGCCTTACTGATGAATCACTTGCTATACCAGTTGAAGAAATTCAATTGGATGAACATTTACACTTTATCGAAGAACCTTTGGAGATTATGGATCGTAAAGTTAAACAACTAAGGCGAAGCCATATTCCGATTGTCAAGGTTCGCTGGAATTCAAAGCGCGGACCCGAGTTTACCTGGGAACGCGAAGATCACATGAAGTTTAAGTATCCACAACTGTTTACAGAGGAAGACGTACCGGATAATGATTCTTAAATTTTGGGACGAAATTTCTCTAACAAGGGGAGACTGTAACATCAGGCTGGAAACGCTATCGGAACAGTGATCTGCACAGTAACTTGCACAGTAACTTAGGTACAAACTATGTGAACTATTTGTATGCTATTATCATGTAATGCTTGACACAAAACTATTATGCAATTGTTTCAGTAACCTGACTCAAACTCACGGTTTAACAGTCAGAAACACATCAGACAACACTGAACTGACACATAAATGCTTGTTAGGATGCTAATATTTAAGAACGTATGTGAGGTTGAACAGAACAAAACAATAACGGACGTCGTTACGGGAATGCTAAATGGACGGATTACTCGTATAGGTGACAATCTGTACGAATATATCTGAAATTTTAACGTTCTGAATGATGTCCAATAATTAGAAAACCATATTGAAAAGTATAGTTATCTTCGTATTCGTACGGGTGACGATTCGAACGAATACGCGCGACGACTATATGATTCGATTTAAACAGTAAATTAAATGTTTTTTCAGAAATTTAAAATTAACGGAAGATATTCAGTTAATTTACTAGGAATTACCACCTAAAATAAACTTATAAACTTTGCTTTTAAAACTGTAACATTTTGTTACGAAAACGAAGGAAAACCGATGTTTTACGCTAAACCGAGCGAAACCGAACAAGACCAAACACGCGGGTGGTTGAAAGAATTAAGTGGGGCATTTATTTCTCATTACCCTTCCACCTATCAGCCACCATCACCCCAAAAATCGTCACTCGCTCTCTAACTTTCTCTCTCTAAAAACCCTCACCTTATCTTCTTCATTTCTCAACGAAATCAAGTGTTCTTGGTGTCAAAATGACCGCTATCACCTGTAGAACACGAAAGTATAGCAGATCTAAGCTTTTAACCGACCAAATTGAGGTAAATCCAAGAACGGTTTTAGGGTTTTTGAGACCCTTTGGATCGGCCCATCATCTAGCTGGTTATACACCATTCTAACCCATAGGATTAACACTACATCACCTTAGAATAGTGTAGGAAAAAGCGTTACTTCATTCCCTAGTTGAATAGCTCGAAGACCATGGCTGCACAACCTGGGACTCGATTGGCCGAATGAAATTCAAACAGCTAGGCCGAATGGCCAGCTAGCCAAAAGACACAGCCCACTCGGCCGAAAGGTTCAAGACCGAAGCACTTCACTCAGTCGGCCCAACTTCATTCGGCCGGCCCACTTCATTTGGTCAGCCCACTTCACTCGGTCGGCCCAGTCTCATTCTGTCGGCCCAGGTGCCATTCGGTCCAAGACTTGGTTCGGCCAAGAACACTTTAGGTTATGCCACCCACAATCGGCTAAACATCATTCGGCCACCCACCTTCGGCCAAAGGCTCATGCGGCACAACTTCACACGACTAAGACCTTACTTCGGCCCATGTCACTACGGTCGGACCATTCGGTTGGCCACATGGGTTGGAGGCTAAGTTGTCTTGAACACATGGGTTAGAGTTGGTAGATATATGCATGGGGAAATCTTTAGATATGTGCACGCATGGTGTGTGTGTGTATGCATGGGATGTAGCGGATTAGGGTTTCTAAAGAAAATAGGTTTCTTAGTCACACAAACAACTAAGTATGGGTTGTTAACATGTAACAACAGTGCCGGAACCGTACCGGAACAGTGATCTCAACAGTGACATAAACAGTAATCAGGTACGAACTTTACGTATTTCAGTGTGTTACATATTTATATCATATATCATATTCATTTTGTGTTATCAATCAGCAAGCTCAGAATCATTTCAGAGAAACAAAACTCAGTAATATGGATCATCAGTCAGATATTTATCTGGCAATACAGAACCATCATGCGATTATGTGTTACGATTTTATTATGTATAAACGTATGTGAGGTTTTACATAACAAAACACACGGATGTCGTTACGTGAATGCTAAATTGACGGATTATTCGTATAGGTGACGATCTGTACGAATAATCTGAAAGTTTAACGTTCTGAATGATGTCCGATAATTAGAAAACAACATTGAAAGTATAGTTATCGTCGGATTAGTACGGGTGACGATTCGAACGAATACGCGCGACGACTGTACGATTCGATTTTAGACATTAAATTAGATAATTTTGGAAAATTTTAAATAAATGAAAGATATTTAGTTAATTTATTAGGAATCACAACTTAAAATAATTTTATCATTCTTATTTTACAAACCGCGTCGTTTCGTTACGAAAACCACGAAAAACCGACATTTTACGCGAAACCGAATGAGACCGAACCCACCGAGTATTTATGAACCAATTAATATGGCACTGAATGCCACAACTCAACACCACCTACTCAAAATTAAACACAATTTTCGGCTCTCTCTCTAGAATTCTCTCTAAGATTTCTCCTTCAAATCTCCACCTTTTCAAGCATTCTTGGTGTCAAAACGATCATCATCACATGTAGATCACGGAAGTACAAAGAATTCAAGCTTTTATCCGTCGATTTTGAGGTAAATCTCCATTTTACTTTCGGTTTTTGGTGTGAACTACGAACCTTATGATTTTTGTTTTTTAGCCGGTTTAAACACTTAGAAATCTTCAGATAAACTATTGTAAACAACTAGGAAGTGTTAGAAACGAACCCGCAACAGATTAGGGTTGAAAAATGAAGAAGACCAAGCAGGTTCGTGACAAAGAGCGATCGGCCGAACCTTTCATCGCTAACCAGCAGACAGGGCCGAACCTGTCTTTCCCTTGGCCGAACCTAGCATGGACGAACCTCTCTACACTTAGCCGAACCCACGACCAACGAACCAGTGGGACACGAACCTCAGATCAAACAAACCTGGAAGTCTAGCCAAACCTTTGGACGAACCAACTGGCCACAAACCTCCTCTTGGTCGAACCCTAAAGGTTCGTCGAACCATTTTCATTGCCGAACCGTAGGGGTTCATTTAGCCACTGTCATTGCCGAACCTCAGAGGTTCATCGGACCATTGTCACTGCCGAACCCTTGGTCAAAGCCAAGAGGTTCGCTGACCCAAGTGACCACCAAACCTAAGTGTTATCAAATTATCGTATCGATGGACCTAGGACTGTTAAACGTAGTTTTAAGAACCAAGGGAATGGGCAGACGAGTACTCAAAGCCTAGAACGAACTAAGGAACATGCATTGGTGTGTGTGTACATGAGAAGTATAATGGAGTTCATGACCTAGCACCAACTTGAGAAATCTAAGAGTTTAACAAGAAATCAAGAATGAGGATTTTCAAGATCAATAGTTTTCCTAAATTATGTTGACACTGAAACATAAAGGTTGGATATTATAGCCTAAGGTTATGGTGTTAATTTCAACATTAACATCTAACACTTAGAAAATTGCATACGAATATATAACTGACTTAGATTGTTCAATTGAACACTCTAAGATAAGTTATACACACAGACAAACAAAGAACTATGGCCGAGATGGGCCCAATGGGCCTAACCTAAGCCCATCATATGTTAAATGTTAATTTAATTCAAGTTAATGATGTTTTAATAAAAGAAAATGTTTAGTGAACTTTATTTAATTTAAAATAAATGAATTTGACTTAACATTTGAATTAATTTGGAATAAATTTAAAACATGTTTATTCAAAACTTTTAATGATTTACTGTGGGATACGGGTTACAATTGGGTATCTAAGTTAGACTAGTTAGATGAAACCTTAGAAGCACATTAGTAATATAGGACACTTAGTTGCACATTGAGACCAAACCCTAGATATGACGACTAATACGTATACTTATCGTATTCGAATTCTCTTAAAACAACTCAGGAACCGAAGAAACCTAGTCTACAAACAAAGAGCCTGCATTTTGTGATAGATCATTTGCCCAGCAACATAGGTGAGTTCATTGCCCCTTTTCAAAACATATTTTTTTCAAACGCGGGGCTGAAAAGCATGCATAAACTGTTTTATTTAAATTGTTTTACGTATATGCGTTTACTTATTAAATGCTTTATATTTGTTGTTATACTCCTAGACTCCTATCTAGGTAATTGTTATACATATTGAACTATCAAGTTAATTAAATTACTCTTATGAGTAATACCTAAATTCTAAAACTCTAAACAAACCCCTAGTCCATCAAGCTCAAATTCAAGAATCTAAATTCAAAGTGGAATCAAAAGAACTAAATATCAATTGCAATGGAAACTAACCCAGTGTATGATCAGTGATCTAAGGATCCTACTCATAAATCTATAATCATTGTGAAATCATGGAATTCTAAAGATTAAAAATCAAGAGACTCTAGGAAATCAAGGAAATCATAACTGTGTGTGAATCATTGAAATAATGAAATTATTAAAATCTAATGAAATCATTAATGCTTGAGTTAAGGTGGATGTCAGTTGTATAGAAATCAAGACCATGTGTAACACACATAAAGTCCCGGCATAAATAGTAGACTCTTGTAGTCAAGCTATATGGGCAATAACGGAAACTCTTAAACAAATCAAAATCAGGAGAATCAAAGAAGATCAAGAATCACAGGATATCCTTAAAGTCCTGGCATGTACAGTAGACCAATGGGTCAAGCTGATATGGGCATCATTAAAGTCCCAGCACACACAGGTAGACTCCTTGTGAGTCATGCCTGATATGGGCCACGTGTGAGTGGGTACAACTTGGACAACCACCAACAACCAAGTCTAATTGATTGAGTCAGATAAGGCCCAATCATCATGTCTTGGTTATATTTAAATGCTTTGTTATTTATTTAATTAAACATTTAATATTATATTTCTACAAATGCTATGGGGATATCATGAATACATGATGAACTCAATAGATCAGAGGTAAATCTATTTGTGGAAATCGATTTCTAAAATGAAGGTGAATGGAATGAAACGCTTAATTACCATTAACAACAATATGCTAAGCAGTCCGGTATGTGGTGGGACGGTGGCTGGGCGGGCGGTAAGTTCGACACTACATATGCCCTATATATAAGCATTCTTGATTGGATAGCATAGGTGGTTGTTGGTGAGGTTAAGGTTGTCCTTTCGGGGGATCAATGTAAACATTTTCAGGGTAATCAAATTCTATGAATCAGATGTTATGAAATCAAAGATGTGGAATGAAATGCTTAATTATCACCAGGAACAATATATCATGTGGTTTAGTGGTGGCTGGGCGGGCGGTAAGTTCGACCCTACATATGCCCTATATATAAGCATACTGAATTGGATGATATAGGTGGTTAATGGTGAGGTTAAGGTTGTCATTCAGAATATTCAAACTCAGTTTTGTAAAACTACATGAACTCACCAACCATGTGTTGACTTTATTTTTGCATGACTTCTCAGGTGACGAACAGGTCAACTAAGGAGTTATTACTTTTGGACTAGGATTTCCAGTTAGAGGACCTAGCTTTTTGGACCTGCATATTTTGAAGCATCATTTTACAAATTTATTTTGTATATCTTGTGCAGATACAAGATGGAAGATTTATGATGTGATAGTAGATTTACATTGTTAAATTATGAACTTAACTGATGTAATTTAACTTTGTAATTCTATTTTTACTTAGCAATTTCTCATTTATATATCATGTGCAATGTAAACAATCTGATCATTTTGATTATCATTCACGATATCGCCCCCCGGGAACCTTCCGCCCGACGGGGAAGTCGATCCAACCCGTCGGCTCGGGGTGTGACATAACATCCATTAATTAAGCACAACACATTTGGGGATTAATTTGAGAAATCATGAGGATCAAAGCAATAAACTAAGGCTAAGTGTGTTAAATTAATTATTAATACCTAACCCTTAGTAGATTTCATAAGGATATGTAACTAATCTAGATGATTCACTTGAATTATCTAGGACAAGTTATTCAAAGAGTCGATCAAGAATCACTAGACAAACAAAAGCTATTAATGGGCTCGACGTTAATCAAATGGGATTAACCCAAGCCCATGTTGTTGATTATACTTTTCTTAAACTAATTATGTTTTTAATAAAAGAAATTAATTTATAAACCTTGTTAAATTAAATTAAATGATTTCTAACTAAATGTTGAACTTAAATTGAATTAACTTAAAAATGTTTTAATTAAAGACTTTGAATATAACTAACATAAGCCTTACATAGCTAAGGTTTAATAGCAACTTTTCACGGGATAAGGGCTATGAATGGTAATACATTAGATTAGTTAGAGAGAATCCTAGAAAACCCATTAGAAATATAAGACACATAGTTGCACACCGAGACGAAAACCCTAGTTGCATTTATGGTAAATACTTAAAGTATTCGATTCTCTTAAAACAACTCAGGTGCTGAAGATACTTAAATTACAAATTCACGAGCGCGCATTATCTGTTGTGGTTCATACTTAGCAACACAGGTGAGTTCATTTGTCCCTTTTCAAACTATTTTGTTTTACTTCGGGACTGAGAAACATGTTTACACATTTTAAATAAATGTTTAAATGTGTCTGAAATGCTTTTATACTTATTCATAAATGCTAATGCTCTATACACTAATGCTTTATACACTTATACTAAAAGCTAATGCTTTATTCTAAATACTAATACTTTATACTCTTAATGCTAAATGTTAAATCCAATTACAGTTATCTTCAATGCTAATGCATTATACGCTCATTCTTAATGCTAATACTTCATACACTTATACTAGTTTGCTTAAAACCCTGGATGCTTTTAAATTGCAAAGAATGCTAAGTCTAAAATGTTGAAATGCTTTTATGAGCTAAACTTTGAAAGCCTGAATACTAAAACTTAGAAAAGCTTATATGCTTGATGTGCTTGCTATGCTCGAATGCTCGAAATGCTTGGAATGCTCTAAGATTTTATATGCTTGATATGCTTAAAATGCTAAGACAACAGGCTAGTACTTGTGCACAAGATACGTAAATGATAAGCTATGTGAATGCTATAAACTTGTATGCTAAAGCTATCGGGTATTGTAGAACGGACTAATTGGCCTCTCAGTGCTTGCCATATGGTGTTCTTCATAGCCAGGACCTTGAGGAGCAGACTGTTGGCCTCTCAGTGCTTGCCATACAGTGATTCCTCATTGTCCACCCATGTTTTGTGAAGTGCGACTAGGATGATTCTGGTTTTCTTTAGTTGACTTTGTGTCATCTTGGGAAATCCTTTATCAAAATACCGATGTTGCGATTCACATTTAGTTCCGATATGGACTCATGCTGGATTCCTTAGGGTGTTCAGTTGTCCATAAAGGTAACTCTCAAAACTAGACTTGCAAATGCTATTGTGTGCATGTTTTAAACTTTTAAACAGAATGCTTAAAGCTATGATAGAAATGGGATTGGATGGTAGGTAAAATGCTTAATTATCATTAACAACAATGTCATATGTGGTTTAGTATGTGGTGGGATGGCATCTGGGCGGGTTGTAGGCTCGACCCTTTCGTATTACCTATATATAAGCATACCAAGGTGGATATTACAGGTGATGTTAATGAGGTTATGGTTGTTACCATAAAGGTCTGCAAAAGCTATTTTTCAAATACTAAACTATATGAACTCACCAGCCATTGTGTTGACTTTGTTTTTCTTACATGCTTTCTCAGATGACGTATAGGAATAAACTAAGGCTCAGGAATGCATGCTAGGATGCCCAGTTAGGGGACCTAGTAGTTTTTGGAAAGCACATATTTTGATGATTGTTGTGAATCACTTTTGATATCTTGTACAGTTACAAGATAGTAAACATTTGATATTTTTGATAGGCTTACTCAGTTAAATTATCAAACATTGACAATTGTAATTGAACTTTGTAATCCTAGTTTAATGCTATTTGTGCTTAGTTATTCTCAATGTTGATGCTATGTAAACAATCTGATCATCGCGATTATCATTCCTGATATCGCGCCCTGGGAACCTTCTGCCCGACGGGACACACGATCTGACCCGCCGGATCCGGGTGTGTCATTAATCCTTTAACATTAGTAGTGGGTGATCACAACAAGGGAAAGCGAGAGACATTTTGGTTACACCAAGGCTGTGGTTAGTGATTAAACATATTTTAAACCCTCACTGTACATTGGATGCGTTAAGGTAATATGAATTTTCTGCTAGTTAACTATACTAGGATAGGTCATATTGAACGGTATACGTCAACACGAAGTTGTCTTCTAAGTAAACACATTAGTATAGCTTGTGTTGAAGGTGTTTGCTGACTACTGATCTGACTCCAAATACAATTTGGGACTTGATTATATGTTGGCTTTTATTGTAAATAGTCTTTTAATTGTTTTCACAAGTTGTTGTTACTTGATGATAGTTTGGTTTGCAATTACCCATGACTTGTTTATACAAAAGTTTTTTTCGTATGTTCATAACGACGATTCATTATTTCAAATGTTAAACCTATTGTTCTCACCAACTACTTTTGTAGAGGACACTTATTTTTCACGTCTTTTAGGTAATCAGGTTTAGAGCATTGCAAGGACATCTAAGGAGACCATAGTTAAGATAGAAAAAGATGAAGAAACAACATAGGATGGATTAGAAACTCACTGAACCCTGGTTGTTTAATTGTCTTGTCTGAGTCTTATTTTGTAAACATTATTTTGGGTCTATTAGTTTCCATTCTTTTGGTAGATATTTAGAATGCTTGTAACTAATCAAATGAATAACATTATGAAACTTAGTAATGCATTATGGTGGTTCTTCTTTCAATTCGTGTGCATGATTCAACCACTGATTGTCACCGCGCCGTTGATTCCGCATGCGGCAAAGGGGGTGTGATATAAAGGTCATACCTTTATGCAGAAAGTCTGTTCCTTTTTGGTTTCAATGTGTTGGTAAGGCCATAATGCACCTAGAACTAATTCCTCAAGTCTGGGATAGTTTACTAAGATGTTTTATGCAGAAAAGATGAGTATTCGAAAAGTACATGAAAATGGAGTGCCTTAACCTTCCTTAGCTCGTGAACCTTTGGCCGGCGGCTGAAGCAGTTGCGACTGACTTTTACATATGCCCTATACATATACCATTAATAGTACATTTGGTGGATGTTAGTGTTGAGGAATTAGGTAATATTTATTTTGGATTGACTGATTGATCCTTGATCACCAGACAAGGGCACACTCATAGTATACTATAACGGTGGTGAGCTGGCGGCTGGATAGGTTGCGACCATTTCCTACGTATGCCCTATACATAAACCATTTGTGGTATATTGGGGGTTTGTTAGTGTTGAGAATTAAGTATGTTAGATAGGAATTGTTGGGAATGGTTGTTGGAAAGAAATGGATGGACTTATTTGGAAAACACGGATATGCATATTTATGAATATTCATTTTGAATATATATTGATGGAAGATATGAACACTTAGTGATAATATGAAACCTAGTGATGATATGAACCCTTATTGAGAATATGGCCACTTAGTGATGGTATAGACCTTTAGTAAAATTAGACATTAAGAGAGCTTAAATGTCACGTGAACTTAAAAACTAGGTGAACATAAAAAGTAGGTGAATCGAGATGTTAAGTGAACCTAGACAATAGGCAAACCTAGATGTCAAGAGAACTGAATACACTTCACTCATAACCATCCTATATAGGATAAGGGTGTGAAGTAGAGCATTTGGGAAACATATGTTATTCCCTAAATTCTAACAATGCCATAATCGTGGTGCATTGCAACAGTGGTGGGATGGTGGATGATGTGACTGCGGTCAAATCTACCTGTACCCTATAAATAAACTAGTTGCACTGCATCAAGAAGTTGTCAATGTTAGTATAGTATGGAAAGCGTTTGAAATTTAGGAATATTTAGTTTAGATATATATATGACATATGAAGGATGCTTTAGTATAACATTAGGACTTATTGCCCAATTATGAGTTTAAAAATGAATAGGAGACACGTATAGTTCCATATATGCAATCCTAACTGTTAAAATTAACTCATTTGACCTTAGTTTGTATGACTTAAGTTGAAACCTGTTGTAACATGTTTCTAATCATCCTCAGAAACATGTTCTCGCTCTGTCACAACGTAGATAATACAAACAATGATGGTAATGCTAACAACAACAATGCCAACACTGGAATGTTAGAGTTAGCAAATCTCATCACTAGGTTGGTAACCCAACTGAGCCAATCCAGCCAGACTCTCAACCAGAACATGGGTGGTGCAAATCCACATGTTTTCACTTTCAAGCATTTTAACTCCTGTAACCCAACAAATTCACGGGTGCTGAGGAGCCACTAGTCTGTTGCATTGGTTTGAGAGTATTGAAAATACCTTCATTAATAGTGATTGCCCTGAGAACTTGAAGTTGCGCTATGCCACCGGTGTTTTCGAAAAGAGAGCGCTTACTTGGTGGAATGTCGAGAAGCAAACTATGGTATTTGATGTAGCCCTAGCACTAACCTGGACTGAAGTTAAAACTCTGATGACCACAGAGTTTAGTCCTCGCAGTGAGATGAGGAAACTGGAAGCTGAGTTATGGGAAATCAAGCAGGACAGTGGTGAGAATTTGATCTATAATTTTCTCTTCCATGAGCTAAGTTCACTAGTACCTAATCTGGCGACACCAAAGAAGAGAGCTATAGAGAAATACATAGGCGGTTTACCTAAGCAGATTCCAGCCACTGTCTTTGGTAGCAACCCTAGCACTCTAGAAGCTGCAATCTGTGTATCTGCTACACTGACGAATAACCATATGAAGGCTGGTACACTTACACGGAACGGAACAAAGAGGGCTGAAACGAAGACAGCTGCCAAGGAGACTTCAACTTAAGTCAAGACTGAACCAGTCAGTAGTGAAAGACAAGAAGTTTTGCTGTGACTACTCTGCTTGCTTAGGCTGCTCAAGAGTCATCCAACAACTCCAACACTAGAAATTTTGTTGTACAAATCCCACAATGTAATGTCTGCAAATATCATCATGTCCTTAACTCCCCATATCGCGTTTGCAACAGCTGTGGTATATATGGACATTTTGCCAACACACGTAAAAGTGCACCGCAAGCACAACAGATGGAACCTGCACCGCTTGCATTAACTGCACCGCTTGCACAACCACTTCAAGCAATACCTTTTCGTCCTGAGCCTGCACAGGCAAGAGCCTCTTATGAGTAAGGAGATGTTGGTCATTGCAGAAAAAAGTGGCCAAGACTGACTGGGAATAACCAAAGGGTGGCAAGAGGTAGAGCTTATCAACTGAATGCTCCAGCAGCCCAAGCCAACCAGGATGTCGTTAATGGTACATTTCTGATTAATAACTCTTATGCGTCTATCTTATTTGATTCTAGTGCTAATAGGAGTTTTGTTTCATATGAGTTTGAATGTATGCTTGGTAGAACACGTACTAAATTAGAAAAACCGTTTAATGTAGAGGTGGTTGACGGTAACACTATTGATATTGATAATACTATTCTTGGATGTACTGTGAACTTAAATGATCACATTTTACCATTTAATCTTATACCTATGCATCTTGGTAGATTTGATATTATCATGGGAATGGATTGGTTAGCCACCCACAAAGTGGAAATAGTTTGTCATGAGAAACATATTCATATTCCCTTACCTTGAGGTGAAACTCTATGAGTTTTTAGGGAAACCCCTAGCAAAGGTCTTAGGCTTATATCTTGTACCAAATCCCATAAGTACCTTAGGAAGAAATGCATAGCGTTTTTAGCACATGTGGTAAAGAAAAAGGAGCAAAGCAAGAGCTTACAAGACGACCTATTGATAAGAGATTTTCCGGTGCCCTATCAAGGCGGACGTTGTGGGTTCGAGCCCCGTCAGTCCCGACGGATCCAATAAGTACATCAATTCGCCTCTCCATTTTCTATGAAAGAAGGGACAGGGAGCATAATTGAATTCCGAAGAGGTTTCCCTTCTTTTTTTTCAGGATTGAACAAACCCTAACTAAAATCAAAATAACTAAACTAGTTAAGTTGATAGAATATTCTATCTTTTCTCCCGCGACTCATCTTTCTCATACTTCTTTGTCTTCCAAAGAAATTTATATCATTAAAATTTAGATCCTAATTACTCTGTTTTTCCACTTTGCTTGTATTGTTTGTTGGAGTTTTGTATTTCAAATGGGTGGTTAGATTTCGTCTCGTTTGATGGTTTTATAAAGAAGACCTAAGGTAGGTTATATAAAAGAAAGAACATAAAAGAAGGATAAATAAAGTAAATGAATTTTTGATTGGTCCTGGAATCCAATTTTGGATTCGGTATGGATAAAAGATGTTCGTATGTCATACTATTCAATTCTCGACGACGAATTAATTTAATAGCTCAGGCATTGTTATTCATGATGCGATTCAAGATCATCGATAGGTAATACATTCATTGAATTGACAGGTGAAAGATTTATCATCTCTATGGGATTAAATCACGAGTTATTGTGAAATAAAAAAACGATGCAATTATGGAAGTAAATATTCTTGCACTTATTGCTACTGCACTGTCCATTTTAGTTCCTACTGCTTTTCTACTTAAAATTTACGTAAAAACAGCCAGTCAAAATGATTAATTACTTTAAATGAAACTTGACCTATGAATTCTTATCAATAGTTGAAGAAATCAAATGAAAAGTATTCTATTTTTTCGTCTTAAATGAAATCAGCAGGCTATAATCATCGGTATTCTATGAGAACCGAGAGTATGGTAAGTAAGAAATTCATTTCTTACTTACCATATTCTCTGTTAGTGCTATAGTAGCGTATCAAATTGTTTCTAATAAAGTTGGTCTACTATATTATCTTCTATCTTCAATATATTTGTTTCTGTCGTTTCGGATACTGTTGAGCATATCTGGGATCACCTCCTTCAGCTGATTAGTCAGTTGGTTGTTCTGTTAGATTTCCAGGGCAACGGTAGCAGGATCCAAATTCGGGGTCGCGTTCGGGTCAACCGGTGGAGTGTGTGGAGTAGGAGGAGGTGGAGGAGGAGATGTAGGTGGTGTCGGTGTTGTCGAGTGTCGAGGGGAATTTGGTGGTGGTAGTGGTGGAGGCAGTAGGGGAGCTGGTCTTCACGGCGGCATTCTGAGCACAACCAATAAAATATCGGTAAGTGCAATGATCGAATGCAGAAGACACAATGCAAGTAAATTCCTATGTCCCGTGTTCTCTACATGAGGGGTCCCTAGGTTATAGCCTAGGCCAAACCGTTTAAATAATTGACCTATATTTCTCTATAACCATGGCTTGATACCAATCTGTGACACCCCGAACCGGTGGGTCGGATCGTGTGTCTCGTTGGGCGGACAGATCTCGGGGCGCGATATCGGGAATGATAATCGTGATGATCAGATTCTTTACAATTCACATGATATATAATGTGAAACTGATAAATGGAAGTAGAATTACAAAGTTAAATTACATCAGTTTTGTTCATAATTTAACAATGTAAATCTACTATTAACATCATAATTCTTCTATCTTGTATCAGCACAAGACATACAAAAAAATCTATAGAATGGTGTTCAAAGTATGCAGGTCCAAAAATACTAGGTCCTCTATCTGGCATCCTAGTCCAAAAACATTAACTACTTACTTAGTCATGTTCGTCACCTGAGAAGTCATGCAAAAAGAACAAGTCAACACATGGTTGGTGAGTTTATATAGTTTTATTTGAAAAAGAAATTTAATACTTGTCCGAATGACAACCTTAACCTCACTAACAACCACCTATACTATCCAGTCAAATATGATTATATATAGGGCATATGTAATGGAACAAGCCCCGGCCACCGTCCCACCACATAATATATTGTTGTTAATGATAAATAAGTGTTTCATTCCACACCATAGACACATAGTTCTTTGAGTTCTGCAAAATATAATCTCTATTGATCCCTTAAGTTCATCAGACAATCATGATCAACCATAGCATTTGTAGAAACCTTACACTTAAATGCTTAATTAAATAAATAAATAAACATTTAATAAAATCTAAGACCTAACGATTGGGCCTTGGTCAACTTGAGTAGACTAGTCTAGCAATCAAGGTTCTTAGTAGTAAAGGAGATCTGTTAATCTCATCAAACATGCGACCTATAATCAATCGGTCTAGCTAGGACATCTTTTGATATACAGGCTTTTATAGTTCTTTAGATCGCTCGTGGTTCGTATAGTTCTTTAGTTCTTTGGCACATGTTATCTTTGAGTATTTCTAGATGCTCCTCAAAACTGGTTAGGGAATGCTGTAAATATCATCAAACATGCGTCTCATATTCAGTCAGTCTAGCGACATCTTTCAAACCTAAGATTGGCACATGCTATCATTGATATTTACCAGTCAAACCCTTGGAAAATAGTTCTTTGTACATAGTTCTTTGAAATAGATCGTTTGTTCTTTGACAACACACCACTGAAAATTGTTTTTTGAGTAGACCGCTAGTTCTTTGAAAATAGATCCTTAGTTCATTGAAATAACCTTTGAAATTAGTTCTTTGTTTTAGATATTTAGTTCTTTGAAAGTAGGTCCTCAAAAATAGTTCTTTATCTTTAAAATTGTTAGCTATTCATGAAGAATAGATAGCTCATTCTGATATTGTGAAATTAGTTTACCTAGATAAGATCTAGGATAACCATTTTACATATAAAACATATATTAAGTAAAAACATTTGGGTAAATATAATCCAAAGAAAATAATTTACGCATGCTTCTCAGCCACGCGTTTGTAAAACAAAAATGTTTAGAAAAGGGGCAATGAACTCACCTGTGTTGCTAAGAATTGAACAACAACAAAGTGCGCGCTCGTTACTTGTAGACTACGTTTCTTCAGTACCTGAGTTGTTTTAAGAGAATCCGAATACTATAAGTATCTTTAATGGACGTATCTAAGTTTTTGGTCTCGGTGTGCAACTAGGTGTCCTATGTTACTAATGTGTTTCTAGGATTCCCTCTAACTAGTCTAAATGTATTACCCTTTCATAAACCCTTATCCCGTGAATAGTTGTTATTAAACCTTAGTGATGTAAGGTTTGCGTTATTTACATTCAAAGTACTTTAATTAAAATGTTTTAAATAATTCATTTTAAGTTAAACCAATAAGTCAGAAATCATTTATTTTAATTTAAGGAAGTTTATAGGTCAATTTCATTCATTAAAACTTTAATTAATTTAAGAAAATTATAAGTTAACATGTTAGACTTATGTTAACCTCACTTTAGTGTTAAACACTATTAGATCTTTCCCATATTGTAATCAATAACAAAAGATGTGCTTTCCAAAAGTCTACTAGGTCCTCTATCTGGACATCCTAGCATGCAATCCTGAAGCCTTACCCTATTCCTGTACGTCACCTGAGAAAGCATGTAAGAAAACAAAGTCAACACAATGGTTGGTGAGTTCATGTAGTTTAACTGTTGAAAAATAGTTTTAGCAAACCTCTTTCGGTAAAACCTTAACCACATTAACATCTCATGTAATATCCAAATCGGTATGCTTATATATAGGGCATACGAAAGGGTCGAGCCTACAACCCGCCCAAACGCCATCCCACCACATACTAATCCGCATATGACACTGTTGTTAATGATAATCAAGCATTTTATCTACCATCCCATCCAGTCTTCATCATAGCTTTAGTGTACTGTTTAAAAGTTTACAAGTTCATAGCATTCATGTAGATTAGCTTTAGAGTATGTTGTACAAGGACAGTTGTTCCACAAATCATAGTTTAGCTTTCACCAATCTCATGCATGGGTACAAGCTTTGCTCTAGCATAGTTTAGCATTTACGTAGTCCACGAAAAGATACAAGCTTTGCTCTAGCATAGTTTAGCCATTACGTATCTCATGAATTGGTTTTAGCTTAGCATCAGAATAGTTTAGCACTTACGTATCTCATATATATATATATATACAAGCCTTGCTCTAGCATAGTTTGGCATTTACGTATCTCATATAGAGACACGAGCTGTGCACACACATAGTTTAGCATTTACATATCTCATATATGCAGACACAAGCCTTGCTCTAGCATAGTTTGGCATTTACGTATCTCATATATAGATAAAACCTTAGCAATCGCATAGTTTAGCTTTCACATATCTCATACATGGGTACAAGCTTTGCTCTAGCATAGTTTAGCAATTACGTAGCCCATGAATAGATACAAGCTTAGAATTTCGCATACAATCATAGCTTTGAGCATTTAGCTTCTAGTATGAGTATATGTTTTGAGCAGATAGTCTGTAACATTAGCATTGTGCATATAGTTTAAGCATAGAGTTTATAGCATAAGCATCAAACATACAGGTTAAGCATGGAGTTTATAGCATAAGCATCGAGCAAATAGTTCAAGCAAGGAGTTTATAGCATAAGCATCAAGCATATAGTTGAAGTCTTAGTCTCTAGCTTCCAGAATTAGAGTTACAAGCTTAAGCATTAGTATAAGAATCATGAATAACTGTGAAAGCATTTGACAAACATTTCCATAATTGTTTAAAATGTATAACTTGCTTCTTAGTCCCGAGGTATAAAAAATATGTTTGAAAAGGGACAAATGAACTCACCTTATTGTTGTTGAGGTTGACTTAGCTTAAACAAGAATGCACGTGCTCTTTGTTTGTACTTGTTGTATTCACGATCCTGTATTTATTTCATGTCGTATGTAACTTGTAAGTATAAATCCTTAAGTGCGTGTTTGTGTGTCTTTGTGTTAGCCTTAATTTGGCTAACACTCACGAGTCTCGTTCATTATCCGGCCCGGAATTCACTATATTATGTAATGCAGTGTTGAATCTCCTTCATTGTTTGCAAATTCTCAACTTAGAATTTAATTTAAAAGTTATAACTTTTAAATAAAGTTCTAAGTCCTTGCATGGTTTGTCTAGCAAGTTTATCACCACCTTTGTAATAAACCAAAGTTATAATCCATGCATGAGTTTATTATTGATTTGAGGCGTTCGTTTGTGTGTTCGTTAATTATCTTGAATCCTTTGGGCCGGATAATCCCTTGGGCCAACTTATGTGTAAATGGGCCGAGTAGTTATGTGTGTGGGCTTAGGCCAATTGTCTTGGATCATTAGTATGTGTGTGGGCCGAAAAGTTTAGCTAGGCCGAGTGAGATGTATGGACTGCTCAAATGTACTGGGCCAATCAAATGAGATGGGATCGAATTAGTGACATGGGCCGAGCACATGGGCTGAAATTGATCGAAGGGAAACTTGGCATCAATTCCAGCGAACCTTGGGTTCGTTTGGGTAAGGGTTCGGCCCATCCACCGGTCTAGCTTCTCCCATGTTCGCACCACCCCTTAGGTTCGTGACCCATAAGGTCCGGCTGCCACATCAGCTCAGCTTCGTTCGAGTGAGGGTTCGGCTCTTCTATGTTGGTTCGCCTCACACCAAGGTTCAGCTGATATGGAGGTTTGCAGCAGAGGTTCGGTGTGTATGGCTTCCATGAAGGTTCGTGGAGGTTGGGTTCATGGCCTGAGGTTCGGTTGTCCCAGATGATAAGGTTCGGTGGTGGTGCTAGGGTTCGTGCATACATAAGGTTTGGTTAATACAGAAAGGTTCGTTCACTCTTGTAGGTTCAGTGATGATGCCGGTTCGGCGAAGGATGGGGCGCAGGTCCAAGGTTCGTGAGCATGCAGAAGGTTTGGCCCCCAATGTGGGTTCGGGTGGTGACTGATTGATTCAGCACAGGGTTCGGCTAACCCTTGCAGCTCACAGGTTCGGCCATCCTTTTACACACGAATTTGGTTCATCTTCAACCTCCTCACCGAGCTCGAACATGTTGCAGGGTGGTTTTCTTGGCAATAGTTATGCGAAAAGGTTTTCTTGAAGGTGTAAAGTTCGGTGAAAATGGGTTTATGACCGGTTGAAGTGAGTGGGTCGAATAATGTGACAAAAACCCTATTTTTTTCAAACATTCAAGCTCAATACCTCGAATTTAATTGGTAAAAATCCAGATCAGTTGTACTTCCCTGTAGAGGGCGTTGAGAGCTTCGTTTGGACACCAAGAACGTCCGATTTCGTCCACAAACAAGTGAGTTGTACTAGTTTGAAGATGGTTTTCTTCTAGGGAGAGAGAGGTTCGGGAATGGAGGGATGAGAGAGAGAGAGAAAGAGTGAAATAAATGCAAGGAAGACATCATTTAGTCTTTATATATCCCGTGGTGTTCGGGTTCGTTTCGGTTGCTCGGTTTTCGTTTTCTTCGCTTTTTCGACACGTTACGCGTGTATTTTGTAACTTATATAAAAAGAATTTATTTTCGAATGTTAGAATGTGGTTATTTCTAGTAAATATTTTAAATCAACGTTTCTTGAATTATTTATCGTGGTTGATTATTTTAAACGTTTCGTTAACTCGCGTCCATTGCGTGTATTCTATGTAATTAAAATGAGTTTATTTGTAATATTTTTAAAAGATTGTGATTCCTAATAAACGTTTAATATTAAGTTTTCTTAATTTATTTTCGTTCGTTTCGTACTTCATTTTCGTTTCGTCAAAACGTGTCACCATCGCACGTATTCATTCGAATCGTCACCCGAACGAACACGACGTTGGTTTCACTTTCTGATTCTTGTTTTCTACTTCTCAGTCGTCTTTCAGAACGTTAACTTTCAGATTTATTCGTACAGATCGTCACCTATACGAATAATTCGTCGGTTTAGCATTATGTAAAAACAACCGTTATGGTTTTGTTCTGTTTAACCTCGCATACGTTTATACATAATAGCAATAAATCAAGCATCTGCATGTTCGTTCTGTGTTGTCTGTCGTGTTTCTGACTGTTAAACCGTGAGATTTAATCAGATATCAGAAACGATAGCATAATAGTCTAGTGTCAAGCATCAAGTGTCAATAGCATATACATAGTTTACGTACTTTGTACCTGAGTTACTGTGCAAGTTACTGTTGAGATCACTGTTCCTGCAATGCTTCCGGCACTGATGTTATAGTTTGGGAGGTTGAAGATGGCATGTGGGAGATGAAATGGGCATTAAATGCCCATTTAATGCTTTGAAAATACCCGAGTATGTTCGGTCTCATTCGGTTTCGCTCGGTTTCACGTATGAACATCGGTTTTCTTTCGTTTTCGTAACGAACATCTCGATTTTAAAAGTAAATTTTGTAAATTTAATTTAGGTGAAAATTCCTAGTAAATTAACTAAATATCTTCCGTTTATTTTAATTTTTTCTGAAAATCTTAATTTACAGTTTAAATCGAATCGTACAGTCGTCGCGCGTATTCGTTCGAATCGTTACCCGTACGAATACAACGATAACTACACTTTTCGATTTGGTTTTTTAATTATTGGACATCATTCAGAATGTTAAACTTTCAGATATATTAGTACATATCGTCACCTATACAAATAATCCGTCGATTTAGCGTTCACGTAAAGACATCTGTTGTTGTTTTGTTCTGTAAATCCTCACATACGTTTATACATAATAAGATCCTAACTAACAATCACATGATGGTTCTGTGTCGTTAGATGAATATCTAACTGTTAAACCATAGTTCTGAGTTATGTTTCTGCAATGATTGTGAAATAGTTATATTATAAACATGAAATGATAATGATATATGAATAACAACTGAAATTTGTACCTGATTTACTGCTCACGTTACTATGTAGATCACTGTTCTGGTTACGTTTCCGGCACCGATGTTACAATATCTCTACTGCAATGCATCCCATAACAACTTGGAAGAAGTAAATTGTCTGAACTGATGGAATATGTCAGTGGCAATAGATAGAGACAGTATTGCATTGGCCTTCTTCTCAAAATCATATAACTTTCGTTGAGGTTCAGTCATTCGGGTGACAAGAATAGGTGTTCCATCCTCATTGAGTGGGCTCAAATACCCACCTTCAATCATCATCCACAGATTGGTATCTACCCCATTGATGTGAATCTTAAATCTATACTTCCAGTGTGGGTAATCATCCAAAGAAAGTAGCTTTGGAGCTTTGTTGGAATTTCCCGTCTCCGTCTCTGTGAGTGGTAGATTCTGAATCCGGTGATTCTGATTTGCCATCAATGCAAGTTCATCCATCTCAAAGAGACCACTCTGATTTGACACTTAGACAATTTCCAGCTCCTTGGAACGAATGAGAATGACCTGTGCGAATGACGGGTACGAATGAATGGAATTCACACGAATGAAGTAAAGAATGGTAATTTCAAACGAATGAATAGCTGACACGAATGAAAATTAGGACGTAGGAGAGAGTCAAACGATTGAGTAGTCCATTCATACAAGAGTCATGCGAACTAGTGATTCATTCGTGTGAAGACGAGCGAATGAATGTTGATTCGCCCAGTGAGCCCATTCGTATGAACACTTATTCGCCCAAAAACCCCATTCGTACGATCTGGGTTTTCAGCCACACAAAAATCCTTCAAACTTGATTTCTAGAGTGAAATTTCACACCAATATTGGTAAAAAACTTTACAATAACCTTCGCAAGGTTCGTGAATCAACAAATCAGCAAAAGAACCACAAAAACACAAGTTTTGCAATAGAAAAGTAAACTTTTGTAGAAGATAAAACAAGGTTTGTGAAGAAAATCACTGCAACAATATGAAATTCATTAGATTTCATTGAAAACAAGCAGAATCAAGAATCAAGTTCCTTAAGGATTCTGCTCGGCAGGCCCTCGAATAGTGCAGAATCCTATTCGGGGGTTTTCGAATCGAAATCTATAAGCCCCGTGGTAATCCGATGATTTGGAATCAATGTTTTGATCGAAGTCGAACACCATGGGTGTGAGAACGAATTTGGAATGCAAGGGTGGCTTTGAAACCTAGGTGACATGATAGGGAATGTTCAGAAGTTTGAAATATTCTTTTTTTGCTGGTATTTATAGGGACCTGCAGTTCGTACGAATGAACCACATGAACCACCCACTCGCACGAACCAAGATCCACAAATGAGCCTTTCGCACCAATGAATCAGTTTCCTGATTCATTCGTTAGACTGGAAATTTGTTAGATGTTCATTCGTGCAAATGAACTCAAATTTAGTTTCATTAGTACGAATGGTCCTGTTTGTGATACAAAGTCAAAGTGAAACATGTTAAACATAAACAAACAATATAAAATACTTGATTTCATTAATCATATAAACTTTGTACAATTAGTATATACTATTACATTGAACTAGGGACACTGTATGCATCAACACAAAGTTACATGTTTCATCCCAAAAGTTCAAAACAAGTAAAAGAGGTGCTATGAAGACTCACCTCGATGTGTGAGATCACCTTTGCGATGTATATCAAGTTATAGTTCACAAGTATGTCTATCAAGTTCAAAGTTCACCTAAATATTTCATTTGGCATAATTTAATATAATTATGGCTTCTATGGATTTACTAAAAGTTTTAATAGGTCAACGGGTTATGTTTTTGTTTTGAATACTTAATGCTTTAATAGTCATCTTGGTTTAGTTGTAGAAAGTTCACATCAAATGATATTTACAAAGTTTATGACTGTTATCATGTTGACATAATATGTTGATTAAATGTATTGTATTTAGACAAAATATTAAAATATTTTGATAATTGAATTCACGTATGAATTCAATAAATTATTGTTAATAATATATGTTTATCAAAAAATATCTTAAATAAAAGCACGAGATCATAAATTGCAAAAGCTTCTAATATGATGCTTAAAACTTGTTTGGATGTTATGAAATGCAAAACTGTATTTTATATAATGTATAAGAATGTTTTTTTTTTGTTATATATAATCTCAGATTTTTGTTTATCAAAATCTTTTAATAGAAAGTTTATGAGAAACATAGAATATGCGTGTGTAATTTATAAAATATTTGTATGAAATAAATGCATATGTATACATGTATAAAAATGTATAAAGTTAATATTTTGAAAATAAAATTTTTAAGCATAATAATAACCAAAGAAACACTTTTAGTTTGGAGTAAACAAACTTGGGTTAATATTTTGAAAATAAACATAAAACTTTATGTTTTGTTTTAGTTTAATAAAATTATTATTATTGTATTTTTTTTTAGAAAAAAAACTTCTGTAAAAAGAAATCAGGTTAAGTTAATGTTCTAAAAGTTGAAAAATGGTAAATTGGTTCAAAAACCGCCCATAGGGAGGCTCGAACCCGTGACCCTCACCACAAAAACACACACATCTACCGCTTGAACTAAAGGCCTAAGCCCCGATATTCAACTGTTTTAAAACGTTATAACATAGTCTTGATTTGTTCCGTTGAGTTGATTTCAAGACAATCAAACCCTAGTTCTTCCCCGATCGAAATTCGATTGTTTTATATCTTCGTTGTTCATATAACTGTGACAAATGGTACCATACTGTCCGGAAAATACGTACGGTATGTGTACTTTCACTCTTAACTATGTGTAAATACTAGGTGATAAACAATGTGGGATAACAATTCAGTGGAAACAATAGTTAAACAGTTGTATGTATTTTAATGAGAATTGGACTATAAATATACAACAACACATGTGAAATAACAATGAAGAGTACAAAATACATAAGCAAACCGGTTGTGATCTCATTTCCATAATTAACAGAAATCAGATAGCCGACGATATAATGAGAAAACAGTTGGGTTTAGTCTAGTCCGTCTGCGAGAATGTAGAATTCAAACAACACTTCACTATCGTTTACGAACGATGAACTGACAGAGTGTTTGCGTGGATGACGATTCACACAAACATATCTGTGGGTTTAACATTCTGAACAACAACTGAAAAATTGAAAACAAAAGCAGAAAGTGAAATGTACGATCGTATTCGTACAGTTAGCGCTCTGTACGTAAAACACGTGTAAGTTACGTTTTATGACGAAATGACGAAATTAAATGACTACGAACTTTAAAATAATAGAAATTAAATAAAAATAATATTAACTGGGAATAACCACCTAAAAAAAAAGAATTTGAACACACAATTTTAGAAAAATAAGTGTAATTAACGCAATGTGACGAAACAACGTAATTTAAATAAACCGATCAAAACCGAACACGCGGGTAAACAACCAGGATATTAAACCCCCATTTCTCCTCTTTTCCCTCAAAATTCAGCTTTTCTCTCTCTCTCTCTCTCTCTCTAAAAAGCTAATGAACAGCTTTCTCTCTCTACTCTCTCTAACTTAATCAACACTCCACCATAACAAAACAACTCCAAATCTTGTGTTCTTGGTGTCCAAACGACCCTCTCAAATAATATAATAAGGAAGTACATAAGATCTAACCCAAAACAAGCTCGATTGGAAGAAATTGTAGAGAGAAGATTCGGCTAAAAAGTGGGTTTTCACCCATTTCAGTGGTATGAGTTCAAAACCGTAATCTTCACCTTTAAATGAGTTTCTTGTTTGGTTTAAACTTTAAATAACTTAAAATGGGAGGTTTTAAGAAACCTACAAATATGGAAGGTTATGGGAAAAGTCGGGAGGTTGAAGATGAATGACCGAGAACCCTTTTTCCTTTGCCATTCGAGAACCCAACAAGTTTGGCCGAGAACCACTTCTTATGGACATTTCAGTCGAGAGCCATGTGTGCCCACCAAGAACCATTTGTTCCCATGGTCGAGAACCTCTATTTTTTATACCCCAAGACCGAAAACCCCCTTATTGGCCGAGAACCCCCCACTTTTGATAATATTGATCGAGAACATCACCAATATTGGATGTCAAAAATCGAGAACTCTTTTTTTTTAAACGTCCTTGGTCTAGAACTACACCTTCAATTGAGAAATCATTGGGGCCACATTTCCAGTCATAAATCCCATAGTTCAGCCGAGAACTATTTTTGGTTGTTGTTTCTTGGAGTTAAGAACCCACATTTGTGGCGTGGGGCACACACCACCGAAAAATACAAATTTCAGCCAAGAAGTCCAAGACGTTTTAATCAAAAATGGCTTGAACGTAATCAGGTTGGGTGCAATCAGGTTAAGATGTTTTCACTTACATTACTTGAACATTGGCTAAAAATATAGATGAACTTTATAATAAGAGTTTAAGATCATAAATCATAATTTAAAACATGTCAAGGGTTATATTTATAAAGTAAATTTGTAAAATTTACTACAAAGTTGATAAAATACGTTTAAGTAAACATAAAAATAATTTAAACTCTTTTGAAATACACAAAATGATTAAGTCCTTATGACATAATATTTGTATTAAAACAATTAAATGATGATAACCATCTTAGGTTAACATGAAGGTAATATACCAAGCTTATACTTAGAAGCTATGATGATTTCAAGACTTATGAAACCTATTAAAGGATTAAGTCAAGATCAAACACATAAATCAATGATGAATATATATACTAATGCTTAATATATATTTGTTAAGTGTTAGTGTATTACATTACAATTGAGATAGAGTAAATCTAGATACAATGACTTATAAAAGTTAACAAACATGTGGGTTAACATACGAAATCATAACTTATACTTATAAGTTACAAACAATATTGAATAAAACACAGGATGAATACACTACGCCTACAAATAACGAGGGCGAATATTCTTCAAATAAGTCAACATTCAGCACAACACAGGTGAGTTCATTGCCACTATTTCTAAATTCTTTTGTTTTATACTACGGGGCAGAGAAGCATGCATACATTTTATTATTTATTAAATCCATAGCATGTTTTCTTAATATTCTATTATGATATCATATTGAGTGTGTGTGTGGGAGTTTGGAAACAAATATGCCAAGTACCCAGGAACACTTAGGTTATCCTAATAGTTTGTACACTAGATTATTGCTATCAATCAAGAATAATGATAGGACATCTAGGATGTTTGAGTAAAGTTATTGTAATGAGACTATTTTGAGTGAACTATCTTTTGAAAACTATGAAACTGTATGTGTTATTTCTATGAGAATATGACTATGGGTTGTTGACTATGAGAATATGACTATCGATTGATGACTATGAGAATATGACTATGGATTGATGACTATTAGATGATGACTATAAAGGACTGTTTTGATTTTTAGTTAGCCTATTCCAACTATATAATTTCTGACATTCCAACTATATAATTTCTGACATGGGTGATAATAGTATGATAGTGTATTCTAATTATCTCACCACTTCTATTATGTGGACTGGCAGACTGAGAGACTGACCTCCCTCATGTCATAAGCTAGTGGCAGGTAGTTGTGAGGACTTGTGAAAACTAATGAATATGAATGAATTGAGGACATTGTGGTTTGCTTTTGTGGTGGCCGCAATGTGGTCAATTCAATTCTAATCATCAACCGGGAAATATCTACATGTCAGACTTACTCTCACTTCCTAACCAGATGAGAGAAATAGTACGTTCCAATGAATGAGAAATCAGTTACAAAAGGGCATATTTATAAAATCTATACCTTTGAAACTTAAAGAGTATACGACCCTTCATGACTGTGGTAAAAAACCACCATTCATGATTGTGATAATCCTTGCTCTTTAAAACCTGCTATGCCATGCTAATAACATTCTGGGGTAAAGACTTAACATATGGAGAACGCTAATTGAGAACAAGCCTATTGTCACACCCCGAGAAATCCCGTCCCTTCCGGGGCGCGAGCGACAGACAGTCAGGATCGCAGTCTCCGGTCACACAGTTGCGAGACCTACATGTCTGGTTGCATACGTACATCCAATAACTTGGATAAAACAGTTTAGTAAAATCAGAGTTGCGGAAGTAAAGTATAAGTTATCAAAACAGATTGGAGTTCATAATTTGCGGAAGTGTTAATTAAAACAGTTTTCAAAACAACATTGAGTAATAGTGCGGAAGCGATTTAAGCACTCATTATTACAAAACAAGTCTAATGTTTAAATGTTTTCAAAATTTCCTAAGACACTAAAGTTGATGCATGGACTCCATCCTAGCATCATATCCTCGAGTGCGTGCCTTATCTACCTGAGAAAACATGCGAGAAAAAGTCAACACAATGGTTGGTGAGAGCACATGTTTTTCATACGCAGTAAACATCCAATGTTTAAAGTAAGAGTTGTGATTTACATATCATTACAATGCAGTATCGATTGACAGTTAGTTAATACAGTTATATTATATGCGAGTTCATACCAAAGCTGACAGTTGTGCCTCCCGCCATGTCCATCACAAGACAATGGCAAAGTGTTGGTCAATATTGCACCAATTCTGACCTCCAGTCGGGCTGGCCTCCCAAGCGCGATGGGTGGGGCTTGTCAGGCCCAAATAGTACTATTCAAGATTACCACGCAAGGCGCTACACGCTACTAACGGTCCGTGGAGTATCGCGAGGACTTTTAGTTGTGATGTGGTCCACACATATACGTATAGTGATAAAGCATGTCCATATGTAAATAAAATGAGTTGTTGTTGAAAAACAGTTGTAATGCAATGTTTTCTCCCCCAAGGTAGAAAAGATAAAAAGGGGCCATGAACTCACCTGTTAAAGCATTTCCAATGTGTAAGTGTTCGCGTCTGCGAATGCTAGCACCTGCTAGTAAGCACCTATAACCATATAGGTGTGAGTATGTGTTTGGTGGTGTGTTGTAACCCATACAACTCCAAGTGTCGGTGTGCTCAACCGAGTGTGTGTGTGTTGACTTGTGTTGTCTCGACGAATCGTTGGTGACACGTTTGTTGTGTTTATGTGTCTTAATGCAAATAAGACACCAACACGCATTCCTATGACCCATCATGATGTTTTTCACAAAGTTATGTTTCGAAAAATCATCACGTTTCCGTTCTTGAAAGAGTTTCCATATTAGGAAAGTTTTCATTTTTGCAAAGCACAGTTATGAAATCCCATTTCCTAAAATCAATACTTCTGGTATGTTTGTAAAAACACGTTTATATACTTAAAATAAGTCGTGTGTGCATAAAGTACCATTTATGTCATTTAACCCAAACAAAGTTTCCTAAAATAGTAAGTACTCGTTTAAAAGCTTGTTTTCACTATTCCAAGTTTCCAATATGTTTAGAAATCATTTTTAAACATATCACAATTATCACAGATCATCAAAACATTTTAAAACATCAAAAGCCCTATTTTGATTTTAAAAAAAAGTTTCCTAATTTATTAAGTTTCTTCAAAACCATGTTTTTGACAAAATCAAATATCCACATGTGTTTCTAAACATTCCAATATTCATTTGACAACATCTAGACATGTCTAACATGTCTAGATCATCACAATTCTAAGACATGCACATAAAAGTTTCCTTTTATGGCAAGTTTACCAAAAATCAACACAATAACCTATCAATCTCAATCTAAACACATCTATTCAAAAATCAGTATATCTAAATCAAATAACACACCAAATCACCAACAAATTTGTGTACAATGGCCACACGGAGTTGCATGTGTCCAAACACACTTGCATGTGTGTTATTACATCATGCATGTACGATCTGACGACTAATAAACATGTAAAACTACCTTAGAAGCTAGGATTTTAGTTGTAACAGATGCAACAAGCCCTGGAACTGGCTGGAAATGATTCTTTCGCGTGTTGATGTCTTCCAAGACCTCCTCTTGAAGCTCCAATGGTTCAAAATCACCAAAAGGAAGAAGGAAATGGTTTATCAGGGGTTGGGGTGAGTTTGGCACAGAGTTTGGTTGAGAAAATGTGTAGGAAGTCGGAGAAAATGTGAAGAAACCGATTGGAATGAGCTTGGGGTTGATTTTTATAAAAATTTTGATCTGCATGGGCTTCGCGTACCGCCGAGGTCGATCAGAATCCTCTTCGTGTACCGCCGAGGAATTTGAGAGTCTCGACTCCCGCTTTGCTTCCTGTACCGCCAAGCCCTTGCCAAGGGTCCTTGGCGTACCACGATGGATCCATTTTCTAGTTTTTCGATTTCGTCGATTCGATTTCGCTCGTGCTCGATTCCCAACTTTTATCCTAAGCATATAATGCATGTTTAGCACGTAATCCTATAATAACACAGAAGTTTGATTGATCACCAATGTTCATGAGACTCGTGTGTGTTTCGATAATTCCTCGAATTATCTTTATTCGTTTGTGTTCGTCGCTACGAACGGTTTTCATGCTTGATTAACCAAACGATAGTTCGTAAACGTGAAAACGACGACGAAGGGATCAAACCCATGAAACTAGGCTTATTGGGCTCTTCAGGGGCCCATCGCGGTACGCGATGGCCCATAAGAGGCCCTATAGCGGTACGCGACGAGATTCGGGAGAATTTGAATCCCGAATTCCTTCGCGGTATGCGAAGCATCTTTTTGCCTCTCTCCGCGGTACGCGATGGGTGTCAGAAAGCAAATCTTTATAAAACCAAGGTACCATCATTGTGAGCCACCCTACAACCCCATTTCTTGATTTCCTAGCTCCTACACTTCATCATCATCATCAGAAAACCCTTTTTCTCTCTGTAAGAAGCCATTAACAAGCTTGTGGAAGCTTGGGTTGAAGGTGGAAGCTTGAAGATTCACATAGAAGCTCGAACATCGTCGTCATCTCCTTCTTTCTGTCGAACCCCGCAATTCCAGGAGGTCAAAGAGCTGTTCATTCATCATTCCAGCGCCCTTTGAAGCCCTAGAAGGTAGCCTTGCATCTCTAATGGCTTAATATCGCTAATACACACATGCGTGTGTTAAATCACACATGCAAGCACCCCACTACCACATGCACAAATTTTCTTTGTTAAAATCTGGGTTTGTTGTTATTTTTACTAGTTAATGATGATCTAGAATGATTAGAGAACATTTCATGATGATCTATGATGATGTGCTTGTGTAAATATCATGATTTGGTTATAACTTGATGAAATAGTTACATGCATGACGGATCTAAAGCATTGTAGATGGTTTTGACTATATAGAAATGATTCTTATAAATGTTTAAGTGTTTTTGCAAGATTAGATCATGATATTGTTGGTTAAAATACGATAATGTGGAAAACTTGCTATTTTTAGTAACTTTTGAGTTACAAGATGGTGAAATAGATGATGCTGGTAACATGCATGCTTATGAGTTTGCTATAGAGATGTATTTAGGATGATATTGATGTTTAAAATGAAATTTTGATGTTGGTCATGATCATTTTGGCATAGTTACCATATTTAGTAACTTTTAAATGTGAAATATTGTTAATTGATGAACTTGACTATTTGAACATGTTTAAATGATGTTACATGTTTCATTATTATGATTTATGAATTAAAAATGGATTAGAAGTGTTTAGGATGGTCATTTGTAAGCAAATTTGCAAACTTACAATTTATAGTAACTTTATTGTTAGAAATATCGAATTACGAATGCTTTGTATGATTTGAGCATTCTAAGTGGTTTATTATGTTTTAATATGATGAATAAATGCTAAGTTAGACGGTTCCCGATATCACATATGCTAGAAATGGAAACTTTCCATTTTAGGAAACTTTTATGTGCAAACATGATATACGTGACTTATGTGATTTCGTATGATGATGTGTTAACTGTTTTCATGATCACGTAGGACTAACAAGCATGCTAGAACTCTAAAATCGATATGCTTAGTGAAACATGCCATAAATGGAAACTTACTATAAATAGTAAGTTGTCCATAGACGCGACTTACGCGTTTAGCACACAACGAGCACTTACACGATTTGCTACATGATTCACAACCGACACACTGTTCACCAACGGGTTGTTGACTTGACTCGGTCAACTCTTGTCAAACACGGTCAAACACGGTCAATGTGCACCAACACGAGCTAACATGGTCATTGAGGACCGACACGGCCAAACATGAACAACCGAGGGTTGTTGAGCATAAACACGAGCACTAACACGAACACGAACACTGTCACTTAAACAAACTCACGTATGGTATACGATATAGGTAGCCGGTGACCAACTACACTACCTGACGCTTCAGGAGCTTACACTTACACTCGTTCGCTTCACTAAGGTGAGTTTACGGCCCCTCTTTACTCTTTTCAAATGTTTTAAATAGGGGGAGAATACTAGTTGGATCGTGTCAAAAATCTATTACTGCACAAACATTTTATTGTGTATGCTGTTTTATTAGACAAACACTAAGTGTTGAACTCGTAACAAGTCCTCACAAAGTCTTACCGTTAATGTACAAACAATGTGGTAGGTTTGAATGGATCCGTTTGGGCGTGACTAACCCCACGGGGCACAATATTGACTGGATGTCATAACCTGTGAAACTCTGACCTAACTTGCTGTGTATACGAGACACAGCGGAGGCAAGAGCAAACAAGTCTAGTTCGGTAGTGACGCACTGACACTTGGAGTCTAGGGCTCGGTACCAACATTTTGATAAACAACATGACACACGTTTTCTTATTATATGTATATAAATCAAAACCTGTGAACTCACCAACCATTGTGGTGACACTTTTTAAACTTGTATTCTCAGGTAATTTACAGGCATAAGGATTCAGGAAACGCACCTAAGGACTTGAGCTTAGGATCTGCATACATTTATGTCGTGTCGTTTTGATCAAACAATTATATCTTGTGTTATTTATTTTCAAACAATGTTGTGCCTGACACTTTAATTTCCGCTGCTAAGTTATTATAATTTCCACTAATTATTTTGTCAACTGTTTGGTTGTGTATGTGTCAAACATTGTATTTAAAACGCATATAGAGTTGTTCTATATGACCTTGAGCTGTGATTCTGGCCACGTCACACCCATGTGGACTGACATCACGAGTGGGAATTTGGGGGTGTGACATCGGTTAAGTGTGTGGTGGGCTGGCGGATTCTTTCATGATACGTATGCCGTATATATAAGCTTGCTTAGCTGGACAATATACTATGTGTAGGTGTAACTATGGAGAGGACAGTGTTGTGGGATAAGGTCATATAAATCATTTTGAGACAAATTCCTATATTTACATGTTACTGAATAATCTAGAGTCATATGGCTAACTTTGGAAATTAGTTACAATACTTTGTGAGAATTATAAAAATGTGTCACACCCCCTACGCCGCGTGCGGAATCCACGGGGCGGTGACGATATGGTTGAATCATGCACAAGTATTGAATAAGAACAACCACAATGCATTACTAGATTTCAAAATGTTTAGACCATTGTTTAGTTACAGACATTCTATCTATCTGTCAAAAGAATAAAAACTACCGACCAAAAATATATTTTACAAAATAAGACTTCAAAAAAGACAATTAAACAATCAGGATTTAGTGTGTTTCTAATCCATCCTAGCTTGTTTCTTCATCTTGTTCTATCTTAAAACGGTCTCCTTATTTGTCCCTTAGAATGTCTTAAACCTGATTACCTGAAACACGTGAAAAGTAACTGTCAACTACAAAAGTAGTTGGTGAGAACATTAGGTTTAACATTTGTAAACATGAATCTGTATTGTAAAGCATATGTATAAAACAATGATTGAAAATACATGGATGGTTGCAACCCAAACTAACATCAAGTCTGCAAAACGTGTCCAAACAGTCATCAGACTGTTTGCTAGAAAACCAACACATAATCAAGTCCCAAACTACGTTTGGAGTTAGAAAATTTGTCAGCAACATTGATAACCATACGTAACCAATTCTGCAGTTAGCTTTTAAAACAAATTTAAAACCTAACTCCAGAACTTGGTCTGCCCAAATGTGTCCGCTTTCCCTTGTTGTGATCACCCAGTACTAACGCTAAATGAATATGTAACTTGATGTGTGTATAAGTTTTTTCACAAAGATGAACACCATGCTTTTGAAAACTTGAATTGAAACCCTTTGATTGAATGCCTTATTTGATTTCCATGATTGGAAAACTTCCCGTGAATACCATGAATACCAATGATTGAAATAACTTGTTTGAATACCATGAATTGAAATCCTTTGTTTGAATACCACTATGAAAACCATTGGTTGAAAACCTTGTATTGAAACCCTTGATTGAATACCAAAGATAGTGTCCTTGCGTAATAACAAGGTTTATAACATATCATTTTTTTTATCGAAAACACAAGTTTATAGTAAAAGAGTTTATAAATCTCATCAATTAAAAGTGTTTAGCATTTGTAAAAACATTAGTGTAAAGTTGATATAAAACAGTTTAAAGAACCTTTATAAAACCTTTTAGTAGCAACAAGTTTAACAGTTGATAAAACATTATAAACATTTGGTAAATCCTATGAAGATAGTTGAGAAATCCCTAGGATTTCTAAAGCGAACTTGTAATAGTTGAACTGTAGCATAAATCCTGTATATGAAATATGTTTGGCATAAAGAGTGTTTGATCACGTGTTCCACCCCAAAACAGTTGCAAAATAGTAAAAGAGGGGCTAATGTTCTCACCTGTCTGCAGTAGACTCTGAACTATAACAAGTAGCAAGTAGCAAACAAGACTTCTAACTAGTTCCTATATCATTGTAATCATACATAAGATATAAGATTTATGATTGTATTGACTTTGACTTATTGATTGATTTGTGTTATCATGATCCTGATTAACTCTTGAATAACTTGTTCTCATGTTTAGGAATGTTGTGTGAATTTGAAAATCATGATTTGAGTCACTTGATTGATAATTGATTCGTGAAAAGAATATGTCATGTTCTTTTATGTGCAACTTGCATATATCAAAGTAACATGCGTTTATGATTATGATAACTCCCGTTTAACATGTATTTTGAAGAGATGTTCCAATTGTTTAAGTCTTTGGGACTGTGACTTGATTTCATAATTATGTTAAGTTATAAACTTAGCCCGAATAAGATCAATTCACAACTATTTTAAGTTGTGGGCCAACCATTGGGCCTTGGGCATGCTTATGGGTCAAATTGAAATCCTCTTGGGCCAATTCACCTTAAAGTTTGACTAGGTTTAGGATGTGTGGCCAATTTATGGGCCTTAGCCAATTGGACCAAATATGGAAATCGGTTTGATGGTTCTCGGGCCGAACGATAATTGGGCCTTGGGCCGGTTTAATGATTCGTTGGGCCAAATAAATGTGTGAAGTCTTTCCTTGGGCTCAATTACACTTATATGGACCAAGGGTTTGGGCTACCATTAGAAGACTTGGGATCCTACGGATGTTTCAACCGAATGATCATTTGGTCAGCGAACCTTTTGGTTTCGAAGGAACAAGGTTCGGCTATGAATGATGAAGGTTCGTTGCATGCTAAGTTCAGTGAAGGTTCGTGAAATCCCCTAAGGGTTCGGCTAATGATCAACGAACCAGGCAGGGTTCGCAGCTCGTGATGGTTCGTCAAGGATGAGTAGGGTTCGCGTCTCTTGGTTCGAGGCTGTGATGGTTCGTGTGCAGGCAGGGGTTCGGCCCTATAGGTTTGCATGCAAGGTTCGCCGGGGTCATGCATGGTTCGGCCATGTTCTGAAAAAGGTTCGGTTGGGATAGATGCAACTGAAAGGTTCGTAGGGTCCCCTAAGGGTTCGGCTGACTATCAACAACCCATGCAGGTTCGGCTAAAGGAGGAGGAGGGTTCGGCTCCAGCTTGTAACACACGAACCTGTGTGTGCTTGTCATCCTCATCCGCTCGAACCTTAGGTTTCAAGTTTCCCATGGTGTTGTTGCATGAGTACAAGTCTTCGTGATGGTTGGGGCTCGACTGGAATGGGTTGGGATCCGGCTAAACATCAAGTTCGAACCACATAAACAAAAAAACTATTATTCGAACATTCCAAGCATCAATACCTTGTTTGTGGCCGGATAAAACACCAGATCCTTTGTACTTTCTTGTAGGGAATGTTGAGAGCTTCGCGTAGGTTCAAGAATCACTCAAATCCGCCAAGAAACGAAGGAGATATGAAGATTTTTGTGATGTTTTCTAGTGTGAGAAAGTGGAAACCGAAAATCTAGAGAGAGAGAGGGTTTGTGGCTGAAATAAATGAGGGAAAAACCCTCTTCAAGGCTTTTATACTACGAGTGGTATTCTGGTTCGTTTCGGTTGCTCGGTTCGCGTTTTCGGAACGTAACGCGCATTTTACACATTTTAAATAAAATAGTTATTATTCTCATCATTTTGATGAGTTTCAAAATTGTAAAAATGTAAAATAAATATTTTACTTATTTTTACTTGATCGTTCGAAATCCAATCGTTAAACGAATACAATTACGTGTATACCTGCAATCGCGTACGTTTTTCGATCGTATTAATTATTTATTGCCGTTTACTCGTAATTATAAGTTCAACATTCGTATCATTATGGATCGTCAACCATAACTATACTCAGTCTCGCTTACGCATTATGATTTTTGTTTGATTAATTTGCTTGTCATACTATTTGTCTAAACACTACGCACTAACACTATCCCATTACACCGAACGCAGTTTATATATAGGGCATACCCCCGAGTTCAGCTACCTGCCTTCTCTGACGCCGTCCCACCACTGTTTCGATATAATACGATACCGTTCTTGCCTAGAGTAATCGACTGTAAATAAATAATACATACTTGTTTCCTAATTAAGGAATCCTATCACACACAAACACAATCTTGAACACTTGAATCACATTGAAACACTGAATTAAACACATATTGTACTATCACTACTTATGACTGCTATAACTATATGCACAGATGTTACAGTCTCCCCTAGTTAAGGGAATTTCGTCCCGAAATTAACTAGCCGAAGGTACTGTAAAAAGATGAGGGTACTTAAGTTTCATCTGGTCTTCACGTTCCCAGGTGAACTCAGCACCACGTTTGCCCTCCCATCGTACCTTTACGATCGGGATACGGCTACGTTTAAGTTTCTTGACTCCATGATCCATGATTTCTACCGGACGTTCTATGAATTGCATGTTGTTTTGAATCCGAATGTCTTCCAGTGGAATCTGAACATCATGATCCGCCAAGCTTTTCTTAAGATTCGATACATGAAACATATCGTGAACATTGCTTAGCTCCACCGGAAGTTTGAGTTTCTTGGCTACGGGACCAATCCTTTCTAGAATCTCAAAAGGTCCAACGTATCTTGGTGCAAGTTTCCCTTTCTTCCCAAATTGGAGAACGCCTTTCCAGGGAGAAACTTTGAGTAAAACTTGGTCACCGACTTGAAACTCAAGCGGTTTCCGACGTCGATCAGCATGACTCTTTTGCCGATCTCGTGCAGCCTTAAGCCTTGATTGAATGATTTTGATCTTGTCTGTTGTTTCTTGAATAAGTTCCGGTCCTACGACCTGTGAGTCACCAACCTCGGTCCAACAGACCGGTGATCGGCACTTCCTACCATATAAAGCTTCGAACGGTGCACATTGAATGCTTGTATGGTAGCTGTTGTTGTACGAAAACTCGATGAGTGGAAGATGAGTATCCCAACTCCCACCGAAATCGATCACACAAGAACTAAGCATGTCCTCGAGCGTTTGGCCAGTCCTTTCGCTTTGACCGTCGGTTTGGGGATGATATGCCGTGCTAAGATTAACAAGGGTTCCCAAAGCCTTTTGCAATGATTTCCAAAAGCGAGAAGTGAAACAACTATCACGATCAGAAATGATTGATGTTGGAGTACCATGACGTGCAATGATTTCGTTGATGTACAGAGTGGATAACTTCTCCATTTTGTAATCCTCTCGGATAGGGAGAAAATGAGCAGATTTGGTGAGTCGATCAACGATCACCCAATTCGAATCGTAACCTCGCGGAGTTCTCGGCAACTTAGTTATGAAATCCTTGGAAATTTGTTCCCATTTCCATTGAGGAATTTCAGGTTGCTATAGAAGTCCCGAAGGCTTTTGATGTTCTGCTTTGACTTTGGAACATGTTAGACATTTCTCCACATACAGTGTTATATCTTTCTTCATCCCTGGCCACCAGTAAGATGTCTTCAAGTCTTGGTACATCTTATCGGCTCCTGGATGAGCTGAGTATCACAACTTATGAGCCTCATCACATATGAGTGTGCGCAATTCTTCTGACTTTGGAATCCACATGCGACCGTTGAAGTATAAAACCCCATCAGTTCGAGGTTCTAGTTTACTCTCAACTCCGCAGTCTAAATCTGTCTTCAGTTGATTGTCGATCAATACTTGTTGTTGTGCAATACGAATTAGATCTTTCAAGTTTGGTTGTGTGTTAATATCCATGGCTCTTACATGAATTGGCTTGACTGGTTCCTTACGACTAAGAGCATCCGCCACCACATTGGCTTTACCCGGGTGGTAACGAATCTCACAGTCATAGTCAGTTAGAAGCTCAACCCAACGCCGTTGTCTCATGTTGAGTTCCTTCTGATTGAGTATGTGTTACAGGCTCTTGTGGTCCGTATAGATTACATATTTAGTACCATAAAGGTAGTGTCTCCATATCTTCAATGCAAAGACCACAGCCCCTAACTCAAGGTCATGAGTAGTATAATTCTTCTCGTGAACCTTAAGCTGTCTTGAAGCATATGCAATCACCTTGTCCCGTTGCATAAGTACACAACCGAGTCCAAGGTTTGAAGCATCGCAGTAGACAATGAAATCATCATTGCCCTCTGGAAGACTAAGGATAGGGGAGTTGCATAACTTCTGTTTAAGAAGTAGAAATGCATCTTCTTGTTTCTGTCCCCATATAAAAGCTTGACTTTTCTGAGTCAGTGTGGTAAGTGGCAAGGCGATCTTTGAAAAATTCGCGATGAATCTCAGGTAATAGCCTGCCAGACCCAGAAATGAACGAATCTCTGTTGGAGTACATGGTGTAGTCCAGTTCTTAATTGCCTCAATCTTCGCTGGATCTACGTGTATCCCATCCCTGTTAATGACATGCCCTAAGAAGCGAACTTCTTTTAGCCAAAATTCACACTTTGAGAATTTAGCATAAATTTGTTCAGCTCTTAGTAGCTCCAATACTTTCCTCAAATGATCCTCATGTTCTTGCTCCGTCTTGGAATAAATCAGTATATCATCAATGAAGACAATAACAAACTGATCTAAATATGGTCTGCAAACTCGATTCATCAAGTCCAAGAACACTGCCGGTGCATTGGTCAGTCCAAATTGCATAACTACGAACTCGTAGTGTCCATATCGAGTCCTAAACGCAATCTTTGGTATATCCTCATTATTTACTCGTAACTGATGATACCCGAATCGTAGATCAATTTTAGAAAAGAAAGTCGCTCCCTGTAATTGATCAAACAGATCGTCGATCCTAGGTAGAGGATATCTGTTCTTGATTGTCAACTTGTTTAACTCACGATAATCGATGCACGTACAAAATGAACCATCTTTCTTCTTGACAAAGAGAACCGGAGCTCCCCAAAAGAGAACCTCGGTCTTATGAAACCTTTGTCTAGAAGTTCTTGGAGTTAACTAGACAGTTCTTGCATCTCAGACGGTGCTAATCGATATGGTGACTTCGCCACCGGGTTTACTCCAGGGACGAGATCAATTCTAAACTCCACTTGCCTGATAGGTGGTAATCCAGGCAAGTCTTCTGGGAATACGTCCGGATAATCTCTGATGACCGGAACGGCTCCAACTGCTTTCTTCTCAGGTTTCTTCTCTACCACGTGAGCCAGGAACGCAAAGTATTTCTTCTTCAGGTACTTCCTAGCCTTGATACACGACACAATCTTCAATCCACGGCAGGGTTTCTCACCGTAAACTTGCATCATTTCGCCGGACGGTAGGGGAAGTCGAATAAGTTTCTCCGAGCATACCATCTCGGCGTGGTTTTTTTATTATCAATCCATTCCTACTACAACTTCGAAACTTTCGAGTGTCATAGGAATGAGATCGATAAGAAAAGATGATTGTTCAATCTCAATTCAAAATCACGAATTATTGAATTCACTAATATGGTCTTACCATTCGCTACTTCTATGGTGTAAGGAGCATCAAGTACAGATGGTTGTTTATTAAACAGTGAAGCAGTATTAGTAGAGACAAAACTTTTATCAGCACCAGTGTCAAATATGATAGAAACGTAGTGATCATTAATGAGAAATGTACCCGTGATGACTGCCGGGTCCTCGCGTGCTTCGGATGTTCCGATAACAAAGGCACGAGCAATAGCAGTTGTAGCGGCTAGGTTGAGTTTGGGCACTGGTTTCTGAAGTGTCCTTCTGCTCCACAGTTGTAACAAGCCCTTCCACCAGTAGTAGCAGGATTAGCGGTGGTAATTGCAGTAGTAGAAAGATGAGCAGATCGACATGTTGCAGCCAAGTGTCCCATCCGTCCACACTTGAGACATTTTCTGCATGGAATAGTGGGTAGGTGATGGTATTGGCATTTGGTGCAAAGTGGAAACAGACCAGTATAAGGCTTTCTGGCCGTTGCAGGTTGTGAAATTGCAGTAATGGGAGTAGCTTGGGTAGGTGTAGATGCAGTTAAGGCTGGATAGTTCTTGATCGTCTTTTGTTTCTGTTTCTTCTTTTTGGGTTGGTGCTGTTCAGGCTTCTTGCCTTCTTCAACCTGTACTCTCTTATACCCCTTTCGAGTGAGCACACCAGCCTTAACATATTCTTCAGTAAGAGTGGCACCAAGATGAATTGCCGCTTCCAGTGTAGTAGGGCTACTCCCCATAACAGTTCCCCTGATGACTAGGGGTAATCCTTCAATGTACTTCTCTATCCTGCGGGATAGAGGAGTAACCAGATGTGGCACCAGAATGCACAACTCATGGAAACGAGTTGTATATTTCGCATTCTCGCCACTGTCCTGAACTAAATTCCAGAGTTTCTTCAGTTCATGGCGTGGACATAACTGTTCCACAAGTAACTTCTTGAAATCTTCCCATGATAAGGCCAAAGCAACCTCTCGTCCTCTGGTGTTCTTCTCAGAATTCCACCAGGTGGGTGCGCCTTTGTGAAAAGTGCTTAAGGCCATCTTGACCTTCAGATTTTCAGGACATCCTGTGAAGTCTAGGATATCCTCAATGCTTTCCAGCCATTGCAGTAGACTGGTAGCTCCCTCAGTACCAGCATACTTAGGAGGCTTAGCATCATTGAACTGCTTGAAAGTGAAATTAGCAGTTCAGGTGTTAGTGGCATTTGAGTTGTGTGCTGAATCACTGGTACTTCCCCGAAGATTCTGGGTGATATCAGTGACCATACCCGGAATGACATCCATCATGTGTACAGCGATGGCCCGGGCAATTTTGTTAATCTCATCATCGTTGCCACTTGTTGAACCCCCTCCGTTAGGGTCACGTCGAGGAGGCATTCTACGAATAGAAGCCACAAGTGGTTCAGTAATGAGAAAGAACACAATTGAATTTACATGATAAAGTTAGTAATATATCCATACTACTAATATTATCATTCAATTGTAATATGAGCAAATACACGTATAAGCAATCAACTTATTAGCATACTTCTCATGTGATTGTTTATGATGTCTCATGATTTCAATCCACCAAACCTACACACTGACACTTTCCCAGTATACTGAAGATAGCTTATATATAGGGCATACAAAAGGGTCAAGCGAACTGCCAGCCCAGTCGCCAGCCCACCACCGCTTCGATATACCACGATCATGCCCTTGCTAGCATTTGGCAATACGATTGTATTGATTTACAAGTATGTTCCATTGATTAAAAATCCCATGATCTTTGTTCAGTTGAACTGTGATTGAGTCTATGATTGAATTATGGTTGAATTATGTGTGCACTTACTAACGGTTGTTGACATGTAGAACTAAATCATGTGTGTGTTCTACATTTTTCTCGTTAACCTATGTTAGTAAGTACTAAACATGTAATCACTTAAGAATTTCACTTAAGGTTTACATTTAAAGAATGTTCACAACTTGATTGATTCCCACACAATGGTTGTTTCATCAATGATTGATTAACACAATGATTGTTTCACACCATGGTTGTTCCTCAAATGATTGTATCTCGTATGTTTGACTAACGTTCAATGATTCCAGTTGCTCCCGAATCCTCACTTCAAATACGAATGCCGAATTCCCCCTGTCATACTGAAGATAGCTTATATATAGGGCTTACGTAGGGTCAAGCAAACTGCCAGCCCAGCCGACATCCCACCACCACTTCAGTATGCCAGAGCTTGGCCGCCATTTGTATTTGAAGCTAGAATTCCAACTCTTGATTGATTATGATTGATTCATGATTGTTTCTTGAACTATGAATATGATTATGATTGTCAAAACCGAGATTCTTGATTTACTAAAAATCAGGACCTTAGGTTTTAATATATGTGTCCTAGGTTAATTAACCTAGGTTCTCAATACTTACCGTACTGAGTATAATGATCTCCTTGTGTGAACTTCATCTAAAGAATACTGTTACAAAGATTCTAAGTTATGAAGTCCTGATGAAATGAATTCATGATAATAATATCATTATTAGAATCTCAGATCAAAGATACTAAGAATACAGATCTTTGCCTCTAAAATTCTGTAATGAACTCTGATTGAGAATTTCAGATCAAGGATATTAAGAATACAGATCCTTGCCTCTGATATCCTCTAATGAACTCTGGTTGAAAATTTCAGATCAATGATACTAAGAATACATATCATTGCCTCTGATATCCTATAATGAATATGTGTTGAGAAATTTAATTCGGTTTCTAAAATTATAGAATTCCGATTCAAATTCCTTGACTCGATATCTAATCTTAGAAAGTATCCCTAAGATCTTTCAAGCTTATTGTAGACTTAATGCTCACTTAAGTTTACTTAAATCCTAAGTCTCCTCAAGCCTATAGCACTTAGTCCTATGGGGTAGCTTAGGTTATAGTATAGGTCATTAATTATTGGGTTTTTCCTAGTTCTCTACAACCTTGGCTCTGATACCAACCTGTCACACCCCCTACGCCTCGTGCGGAATCCACGGCGCGGTGACGATATGGTTGAATCATGCACAAGTATTGAATAAGAACAACCACAATGCATTACTAGATTTCAAAATGTTTAGACCATTGTTTAGTTACATACATTCTATCTATAAAAGTGTTTAGCATTTGTAAAACCATTAGTGTAAAGCTGATATAAAATAGTTTAAAGAACCTTTATAAAACCTTTTTAGTAGCAACAAGTTTAACAGTTGATAGAACATTATAAACATTTGGTAAATCCTTTGAAGATAGTTGAGAAATCCATAGGATTTCTAAAGCGAAGTTCTAACAGTTGAACTATAGCATAAATCCTGTATATGAAATATGTTTGGCATAAAGAGTGTTTGATCACGTGTTCCCCCCCAAAACAGTTGAAAAACAGTAAAAGAGGGGCTAATGTTCTCACCTTTCTGCAGTAGACTATGAACTATAACAAGTAGAAAGTAGCAAACAAGACTTCTAACTGGTTCCTATATCATTGTAATCATACACAAGATATAAGATTTATGATTGTATTGACTTTGATTTATTGATTGACTTGTGTTATCATGATCTTGATTAACTCTTGAATAACTTGTTCTCATGTTTAGGAATGTTGTGTGAATTTGAAAATCATGATTTGAGTCACTTGATTGATAATTGCTTCGTGAAAAGAATATGTCATGTTCTTTTATGCGCAACTTGCATATATCAAAGTAACATGCGTTTATGATTATGATAACTCCCGTTTAACATGTATTTTGAAGAGATGTTCCAATTGTTTAAGTCTTTGGGACTGTGAATTGATTCCATAATTATGTTAAGTTATAAACTTAACCCGAATAAGATCAATTCACAACTATTTTAAGTTGTGGGCCAACCATTGGACCTTGGGCATGCTTATGGGTCAAATTGAAATCCTATGGGCCAATTCAACTTAAAGTTGGACTAGGTTTGGGATGCGTGGCCAATTTATGGGCCTTAGCCAATTGGGCCAAATATGGAAATCGGTTTAATGGTTCTTGGGCCGAACGATAATTAGGCCTTGGGCTAGTTTAATGATTCGTCGAGCCAAATAAATGTGTGAAGTCTTTCCTTGGGCTCAATTACACTTATATGGACCGAGGGTTTGGGCTGCCATTAGAAGACTTGGGATCCTACAGATGTTTCAACCGAATGATCATTTGGTCAGCGAACCTTTTGGTTTCGAAGGAACAAGGTTCGGCTATGAATGATGAAGGTTCGTTGCATGCTAAGTTCAGTGAAGGTTCGTGAAATCCTGTAGAGCCCGCTAAACGATGAAGACTGACAAAGTCAACTCGGAAGAGTCAAAGATCAGATTTTTGATGATATTTCGTGTACAGTATTTCGAGTACACGAACTGATCGTGTACTCGAACTTTTGTAATAGATTTCGTGTACTCCTAGGCCTAGTATAAATAGACGTATTTTGTACAAGTTTAGGTTGGAATCCCGAGGCATTTGCTCTCTAAACGTATTGAGGCACTTGTACTCGAATTTTTCAGATTTTATAAAAGTTTTCATTTTTCTTATTGCTTTCTTGATTCTAACCTGGATTCCGCACTCGTTAGACATCAACGATGATGATTATGAAGATAAAGTTTGGATCTTGATCTGTTTAAGGACCTACAAGTGGTATCAGAGCTGGAATGCTCTTTTCATCATCAAGGTGACAACTTTTCTAAGCAAGTTTGCTGCTTTATCATTCTTCTCTACTCCTACTAGCTACTATATAAATTCGGGACTCTGAATCTTAAGAAATAATTTTATAGAATTTTTCTTAAGTATTTTCGAGTTCAAAATTTTTAGAGTTCAGCTATTTCGAGTATAGGCAGAGTGTTCGAAGATCAGTTAGAGTTCGAATACAGAAAAGTTTCGAGTACTACATCAATTTCGAGTACAGGTTGAGTTTCGAGTACACAGAATCTTCGAATACAGCATACACTTCGTATACACAGAGATTTCGAATACACAGTTTCGTGTAGACCGATTTGTTCACTTCGGGCAGCTTTATTGACTTTTATCTACAGGGAAATACAGGGAGTTCGTGTATAGCACTTAGAAATTTTTCAGATTCACAATGGCTTCAAAGAATCTGACAAACTTGTCTAATTTGCTCAATTTAGACAATGAGATCGGCATCGGAACAAAGCCACCAAGGCTCGTGTCGGGAGATAACTTCCAAGACTGGAAGTTTCGATTTCAGTCATTTATCAAGTATACCGATCCCAAGCTTTGGAGATCAATTGAAGAGGGTCCCTTTGTACCTTCATACCAAAGTGAGCTAAATGGTCCTCTCGTTCCAAAGGATCCAGAACTATATACAGACAATGACATACTCATGATGGAGAAGGATGAAAAGGCATACGCCTCGATCACAATGGCTTTGTCAACAGATGTTGCTCACGGATTCAAGGAACACAAGACTGCTAAGGAACTCTGGAATGCCTTAGTTGAAAGATTTGAAGGAAATGAGGACATGCGAGAGAGTCGGAAGGATATGCTCAGACAAAGGTTCAACATGTTTAATCATATCAAGGGAGAGTCTCTAGAAGCACAACTCAACAGATTTACACATCTGATGACTGAGATGACCAGTTCTGGGATTGAAATGACTAAGGGAGAGGTGAACAAGAAGCTGCTGAATTCACTACCTTACACTTGGAACTCTAACTGTACAACTATCAAAAGGACCAAGGACATGTACAAGACTTCTTTAAGTGAGCTGATCTCAATTATCAACTCATATGACATGGATGATAAGCAGAGAGCACTGAATCATGCCAGCTCAATGGGCATTGAACCTACTTCTGAAAACTCTGCTCTTCTGTCAGCAATCAATCTTCAATCTCAAGGAATGCAGCATTATCAGCGTTCTTCATCTCATGGAGTTCCTTTTGAGACTGCCTTCCTATCATCTGGACAAGCTGGATCTGTGCCTAAAGTCAATCCAGAAAGTGAAGAGAATCTGCTACTATTTAAGGGATTCATGAATAGCTACAATGCTTTTATTGCTGGAGAATTGGCACCTTCAAATCTCACTCAAGACAATCTAGAGCAGATTAACCCAGCTGATGTTGAAGAAATGGATATCTCATGGCAAATGGCAATGGCTGTGTTCAGAGCAAAGAAGTTTATCAAGAGATATGGAAGAAACAGCTTTGGAAACGCTCCGGGAAAGAAGCTTGGCTTTGATAAGTAAAAATTGAGATGTTACAACTGTGACCAACCGGGTCACTTTGCCAGGGAATGTAAGCAGCCAAAGGTAGCTAAGGAAGGAGCAGAAAAGAAGCCTGAAGAGAAGTCAGGGAATGCAGCTGCAGGAGGGAACGCTAGCACGTCCAAAGCATTGGTGACTCAGGAGACTGACTCCTATGATTGGAGTGATCAGGTGCAGGAACTGGAGCTGACTCTGAGTCATGCATTCATGGCCGATGTGGACGAAAAACAGAAGGAGGTAACTGAAAATCTTTGCTCTACCTCATGCATAAATAAAGTATTTAAGTACAGGTCACACAATGAATCTTTAATCAAAGAATTAAACAAACTTAAATACTTTAACTCAGAATTTCTTAAAAATGAAGGAATTTTTCAAAGGAAACTTGAAGCCGAGGGTCGGGATGTGGCAAGGCTAAAGGAACGCTTATGTGACAAAGAGTCCAACTATCGAGACGCTCGACGCAAAATCGATGAACTCACTTTAGAGTTGGACCAAGTCAAAACTCAGCTTTCTAAAACTTCAGTAAAATGTGAACAATTTGATTATTCAAGCAAGGTTTTAGAAAACATGGTAAGCATACAATTCAAGAGGGATAATAAGGGTCTTGGTTTTAAAAAGTGTGCACCACCCTTTAACCATAATTACTCATGCAAGCCAAGGATCAACACATATGTTGATGACTTGGAATTGGATTCTAGTCGTGCTTGTGATTTCCCCACCAAACCGGTTATGCTCACAGCTGACCCTGTTATGACTAATGATTCTAAGGTTTGTGCAGAAAAACTAAGTGTTGCAGGTTTAGAGGAGAAGAAGGTAGAAAGAAGTGCTGGGAGGAGCACAGATTGTTCAACATCTACAAGACAATCATCTTTTGTTCCAAAAACTGATTTTGTTGGAAAATTCGATGAAATTGACATTAATCTTAATGATATGTTGAGACATTTTCAAAAAACATTTGATATAAAATCAACCTTCTCTCCTTTGACAGCACAAAATGCACCGGCTCATTCCACAGTTACTAAAGAGGAATGTTCACAGTTGAACCCTAACTGTGAACCTTATATTCCAACTGGGTCATTGGAACAAATTTGTTCAAACTCATCCTCTAGTCAAAGTAACTGTGATGTAAAGCCCTTTGATCCAATTGAATTTCACCAAAAGGTCTGCTGTTATGCATGTGGGAAACCAGGCCACATTGCTAGACACTGTCTGCACCGACCTACTGAATTCTTCTATGGGAAGAATCAGAAGGTCATACCTAAGGCTAAACCGGTTAACAAACATGTGAGGACTGTACCATCCTCCAAGCCTAAGGCAACCTCTCAAAAGGGGACTCAGACTCAGACTCCTTCCACTGCAAAAAGACATAAGAAATCAAACAAAACACAATCTGGTTTTCATAAGCAAACTCCAAGGATTTTCAAAACTAAGATAAAACCAGTTGACCAGGGCAGTGGAAGCATGACAAAACATATTAAGCTCAATTCAGAAAGACCCAAACCCAAACCCAAGGATAGAGTTTCTTCTATTACCAAAGTACCTAAATCTGTTATGATTTGGGTACCTGTTTCTCATTAATTGAATGTGTACTATGCAGGGAAAGCCAAGCAAGCTTAAACATGTTTGGTATGTAGATAGTGGCTGTTCCCGACATATGACTGGGGATTTCCCTCAATTGCATGAAGTTACACCATTCAATGGAGGCTATGTGTCATTTGCTGGAGACAAGGGAGGAAGGATAAGCATGAAGGGCACGGTCACAAATGGAACTCTTAGTTTTGAAGATGTGTACTATGTTGAAGAGCTCAATCACAGTCTTCTGAGTGTTTCTCAAATCTGTGATAAGAGTTTTTCCACACACTTCACAAACAAAGAATGTCTTATTCTGAAGCTTGGCTTTGTAGTGCCTGAGAAGTGGATTCTGATGAGAACTCCAAGGATAAACAATGCATATATTATTAATATGAACTCAGATTCATTTACAGAGAACACTTGTTTGTTCTCAAAGGCGTCGGAGCATGATTGTCTGTTATGGCATCGGCGACTGGGTCATGTAAACCTAAAGAATCTGAACAGACTCGCCAAGGGAGATCACGTCATTGGTCTACCTTCTAAAGATTTCTCCACTATTGAGAAATGTATCTCTTGTGCCAAAGGGAAACAACACAAGAGATCTCACAAGCCTAAATTGTTCACTTCTATCTCTTCAGTTCTTCAACTTCTTCATATGGATCTCTTCGGACCGGTTAACGTAATGAGTATTGGGAAAAAGTCATACTGTCTCGTTGTGACAGATGATTATTCCAGATTCACTTGGGTGTTCTTTCTGGCCAAGAAAGATGAAGCTCCAGAGATTTTGAAGAAGTTCATTACCTTGATTGAAAATCAGAAGAATCTAAAGGTCAAGGTGATTAGAACTGATAATGGAACTGAATTTAGAAATCAGACTCTTATAGATTTCTGTGATGAGAAAGGGATAGCTAGGCAATACAGTGCAGCTAGAACACCTCAGCAAAATGGAGTTGCTGAAAGGAGAAACAGAACGCTTATAGAAGCTGCACGAACAATGTTGTCAGAATCAAAGCTACCAATCTTTTTCTAGGCTGAAGCAGTTAACACTGCGTGCTATGTTCAAAATAGAGCACTTCTGAACAAGCGTCATCAGAAGACTCCCTACGAGATTCTATTCAATCAGAAGCCCAAAGTTGGACACTTCAAGTCATTTGGATGTCCTTGCACTCTTCTTCATACAGAGCCTAACCATAAGTTTGATGATAAGGCAGATGAGTGTTACTTCGTGGGCTACTCGTCTGAAAGGGCAGCATACAGATTTTATAACAAGAAAACTCGGATGATTGTGGAATCATACTACATAGATTGGCAAGAAATGAACTCTACTGATGTTGGTTCTGGTCCAAACTGGCTATTTGAGTATGACTCCACTTTTAAACCCTTTAGTACTCCATCTGAGAATGCAGGAGCATCTGAGCAAGCCGATGATTTCTACAAAGGTGATGATGTGGACTATAGAGTTGACTATGTTCCATGTGATCCTAATCTTTTGACAGTTGATCCTCCTGGCATGTACAATCGTGACCCTCCAGCTCAGCCGACCCCAGTACAAGAAGTTCTCCCATCAGAACCAGACACTTCTCAGTCTGTTCAACCACTTCCAGAAGCTGATCAAATCTCATCTTCCTCCCACCAGACCTTTGATAATCCATTGTTCTCAGATAACATTCCTGAGGAACATTGTGTGGATCAAGGAACTGAGTCAAGTGAAAATGCTCATACCGACAACATTTCTTCCTCAAGTATAGATCAAGTGAATAATCTCAGCAACTTGCTAGACAATCTAGCTGTGGAAGAAGTGCCAACACTCAGTATAAACAAGAATCATCCAGTTGAAAATATTATTGGACCTCTCTCGGAAGGTGTTCTCACTCGAAGCAGAACCATTACAGCTCAGAACCTCTTGCCTGAAGAGACGACTACCAGAAGTCAATCAGGTCCAATTAATTCATGTTTATATTCTTGTTTTATCTCGCAGGTTGAGCCCAAGAATGTTAAAATGGCTCTCAAAGAGTCCAGCTGGGTTGAAGCAATGCAGGAAGAACTGATGCAGTTTCAGAAACTTAAAGTATGGAATCTGGTTCCCCTGCCCAAAGGAAAACTGCCTATAGGAACCAGATGGGTTTTCAGAAATAAAAGAGATGACTCTGGAGTCATTATCCAAAACAAAGCAAGGTTGGTGGTTCAAGGCTTTTATCAACAAGAGGGGATAGATTATGAGGAAGTCTTAGCGCCAGTTGCACGACTTGAAGCCATTCGTATTTTCTTGGCTTACGCCTCCTATATGAACTTCACGGTATATCAGATGGATGTGAAGACAGCTTTCTTATACGGAAAGGTAAAGGAAGAAATCTATGTGTGCCAACCCCCTGGTTTTGAAGATTCTCAGTATCCAGAGCATGTCTACAAGTTAGACAAAGCTCTTTACGGCCTTCATCAAGCACCGCGAGCATGGTATGCTATGCTTACTGATCACCTGCTCGCAAATGGATATACCCGTGGAGCTATTGATCTGACCTTGTTCGTTCGCAAAGATAAGAATGATTTAATTCTCGTTCAAATCTATGTGGATGACATCATATTTGGCTCCACCAGCTCAGCGTTGTGCAAGGAATTTGAAGGGGTGATGAAAAAGAAATTTGAGATGAGCGCAATGGGAGAAATGACCTTCTTTCTAGGTCTACAGGTAAAACAGGATTGTAAGGGTGTGCTGATTCACCAAGGAAAATACGTCACAGACATTTTGAACAAGTTCAAAATGATGGAATCAAAGCCGGCATCCACTCCCATGGCTGCTCGTCCTATCCTAACTTCGGATTTAGATGGTGAAGGTGTTGATCAACACCTCTATCGCTCAATGATTGGTTCTCTGATGTATCTGACTGCTAGTCGTCCAGACATTATGTTTTCAGTATGTCAGTGTGCCAGATATCAGGCAAATCCGAAGGCATCTCACCTCATAGCTGTCAAGAGAATCTTTCGGTACCTAGTCGGGAAACCTAAGCTCGGTCTTTGGTATCCAAAGAACTCTGAGTTTCAATTATTTGCATACTCAGACAGTGACTTTGGTGGATGCAACCTGGATAGGAAGTCAACCACTGGTGGGTGTCAGTACCTAGGAGATCGCCTTGTTTCATGGCAATGCAAGAAGCAAACGACCGTATCCACATCCACTGCAGAAGCCGAATATGTTGCTGCTTCCAGTTGCTGCTCTCAGGTTATCTGGATGCAACAACAACTCCTCGATTACGGTTTGAACTTTCTTGACTCTCCTATTTATTGTGACAATGAAGCAGCCCTACAGATCGTCAAGAATCCGGTACAACATTCCAAAACTAAACATATTGACATCCGGATTCACTTCATCCGTGACTGTTTCGAACGTAAACTGATTCATCTTGAAAAGGTCCACACTGATGACAATCTAGCGGACCTTTTCACAAAACCGTTCGATACAGCACGCTTCCATCACTTGCTTGCCTCTCTCAAATTAATAAGCTTTAATTAAAAGCATTTTTGTAAATACATTAAAATTTGTGTCTTACTCAGTTCACAAATTTAGGGGGAGAAAATTTACAAAACAACAAAAAGATTTTTCGTTCTTTGAGTCAAAATTTACAAAACAACAAAAAGATTTTCGGTCTTTGAGTCAGTCTAAGATAATCTATAAGTTTAGGGGGAGTTAGGTTTTTGAAATCCTAAGAAAAGGAGATTCTGCTTCATGTAATTCTAAGAAAATACAAAAAGATTTTATTTGGACGAGCAAAGTGAATCGATCAAAGTGGGAAGTGAAATAATCTCTAAGGATCAAAATTTCACTATCTTAATATAATTTCAAAAGGAATCACAACCTTGAATATCTATTCTATGCTAAGAAGTTGAAATAAGTTTTTCAAAACTTAAATAATCAGTCTTGATCAAACTTAAAATACATATAAATAGATAAATAAGTGTGAAATCAAGATCATTAGATAACTAGAAATGTGTGACAACTATTTGACCTCTACATTAAATCCTTTAAATCAAAACGAGATTGTGCTTCTATAAACTTAAAATTATGTTTGAAAAACTCGGGTATTTTCTATGTTTTGTGCAAACAAAGAGCGGGGAATACCTACTGAAGCATTCAATGTTTTGCGTAAGCAAAGAACTGGATGTGTGACGTTAAGACCAATGTGTCTGCAGATCAGAAAATAAAAGATGCCAATGAGCACAAGATGATAGAACCCCTTCTTGTTCTTGATTCTAAACCTAATACATCTGTTCTTTTCTTTTCTCATCTTAAAACTCTGTCAAAATAATTTGAAGTTCGTTGAAACACAATCAAAGTTTGAAACAAAGGATTTAACAAGACTGATAGGTTGCATATTAATCTACTCTTACAATCTAATTGATCACAAATTTCCCATAAGATATTTTCAAAAAAATTTTGATCATATAACTGATTTTTTTTAAGAGATGGATTAACGAGTGGAAATCATTGGTAGGGAACAGCTATTTAAAGGTTGTGCTTCGCTGAGAAATTAACTAAGATGGTTAAAATTTTGATAACAGATTTGATCCCACAAAATTTGAACCGACTAAACTTAAAACTTGTTCAATGTTTATTTTATTTTATTTTATTTTATTTTATTTTATTTTATTTTATTTTATTTTATTTTATTTTAGAAAAGTTAGAATTTTTAAAATCGAAAATTAACTAAGTGCTTGTACTCGAAATCGTGTACACGAAACTGTGTATTCGAAGTGACCCTATAAATAGTCCACCGATATTTAATTTCGAATACCACAAATTCGTGTACGCGGTTTCTTCATTTCGAGTACAGAATTTTTGCTCTGAGGCGATCTCGATTTCTAGACCAGATTTCAAAATTCCACTCCGGCCATCTTATAGATCATCATTAGGCGACCCTAGGTATAGAATTTTATCAAATTTTGACCGTGCATTCGAAAGTTATGGTCAAAATTGATTTTCGAGTACGCAAATTTCGAATACAAGAAGTTTTTGGTCAAATTGACCAAGAAATACTTGAAATTGGAAGGCAATCTGTAAATATGTTATTCGCCTCTCAATTCCGAGTATACTGAACCTGATTAGAAATTCTAAGGAGCCAAAATGTTAAACCTTTCAAGGAATCTTGAGTACACGAAAATAATAACTTTCGAGTACATGATTTTCGTGTACAGTCTGGATTTCGAGTACAACCTGAAGTTCGTGTACATGTTATACTTCGTGTACACATCACATTTCGTGTACATCAAGTATTTCGTGTACATCTTGACTTTCGTGTACTCAAAACTTAGAAATTTTTAACAAATCATTGTTCGTGTACACTATGGTCTTCGTGTACATCGAGACTTAGAAAATTTTTCTTGAAGTTAAACTAACTTAATCAGTTTCCTTTTCAGATGGCAGACCTACGATTCGTACCTGATCACAACATGTCAGCATACCTCGGAGATCCACCGCAAAAACATTCAGAGTTCAGGAGCATGGTCGATGGTCTGATTTTGTCTTCAGTAAACTATGCTATCATGGAGCATCCTACCATTTTTTCTGATTATATTGAGAGCTTTTGGAGCACCATTACTGAGCACACTAACAGTAATGGAGACATCAGTATTGTTGGGAAGATTCAAGGGAAGTCAATCACCATCACAGAGCACATCCTGCGAGAATGTCTGCAATTTGGAGACAAGGATACAGATCCGGTTGAGTTGGACCAAGATTTGGTCAACCTTACTATCTTCCAGATGGGACACGAGGGTGCTTATCCTCCTACCGAGAAGAAAATTCTCCATCCTTACTGGAGATATCTGGCTCACGTTGTCACACAGTGTCTGTCCGGAAGGAAAGGCAGGTATGATGTGCTGAATCAGACACTAAGCTCTTGTTTGACAGCTCTGGCTCTGGGAATGGATTTCAACTTTTCAAGAATGATATTTCTTGACATGTATGCCAACATCAAGGGAAAGAGAAAGGAGAGGTTTCTACCATTTCCTCGCTTCATACAGATTGCATCAACAAACTGCACCAGGATCTGGTTCCCACTGTCGGCACTCTGGGAATCAAAAGGATACGTGATGACATCTTTGGCTACATGAAGATGAACAAGCGAGGGAAGAAGCAATATGTTGGTCAAAGGCCTCTGATCAAGTTCGGACGATTTGTGGGGGAAGACAATGTTGTGGAAGATCAAGGCAACCCTATTGTCGTTGTCGCTGACGAGCACGACACCCAAGCGACAAGTTCAAGAGCTGAGCCTGCCTCTTCATCAAGTGAGGATTTCATCCCAGAGAGGCCACCTCCCACAAGGCAAGAAAGGGAAGAAGCTCAAGATGCTGACTACACTCCAACTCCTGAGTCTTCGCCAAAGAAGAAGAGGCAAAAGACAATGGCCAAGAGAAAAAGGGATCCACGACTGCAAAAGATGTTCTCGAGCTTATCTTTCTCATCTGCTGCTTCCATTATGTCTCAGGCACCTACCCAACCCAACAACCGCTACCTACACAACCACCTCCACCTACTAAACCTCAACTACCTCCGCCTACTAAACCTCAACCATCTACTCTTCCCAAGCCACCTACAACGACCAAGCCACTCTCACCACCTCCTACATTTACACAACCACCTTCACCACCTCTCGTTACAAAACCACTTTCACCTCCACATGATACTCAACCACCTTCACCACCTCCACCTTCTAAGCCTTCAATCTCTAAACCCAAACCAACCAAACCTAAGCTCGTCATCAGACTCCCCACTCCTCGTCCATCCACTACAACCCTTCCACACACCAAGACCCTATCACCTCCACCCCACTCCGGAAGCGAGAAAGGAAAATCTCCTCTGAACGCTGACTCACCGTATGAACCCAGACACGTGCCTGTAGATATTGTGGAGCTGCAGGATCGAGTATTTCATCTTGAAAAAGATGCTGAGATCAAGGATGGCATGATCAAGAATTTGCGTGAAGGAAAGATCAAGATCTGCGCCCATCTGAAAAAATGTAGAGGAAAGATCAAAGCTCACGAGAAGTTCATCCAATTTCTTCTTCTGGAGAACCACAAGATGAAGAAAGACATTAAGCGACTCAAAGGAGAAGAAGTCTCCGAGTCTGAGGACGAAGTGTTGGATTTCAGTGATGACAGTGACGATGATGATGATTTAGATGGAGGTGATGAACGGAGCCAGAAAGAGGACAAAGATGAAAAGGATGATAAAGGAGATGATAAGGATGAGCATGACAAAGATAAAGATCAAGGACCCTCTGATGACAATGATTAGGGAGGAGACTTTGGGAATCCATCCTCATCCGAGAAGCCATCTGGTTTATATGATGACCTATTTGGAGATATTCCAGATGACATCCTGTTCGGAGACTGTGTTCAGCCAAATGAGACTTCAGGTGCCGGGCTTGAAAGTATATTTGATGATCTTCCTGATGACTTTGATTTTGAGCCACCCGGCGAACCAACAGAGGATCAAGCCAAGTCTTCTACAGGGGCATCTATAGAGGAAGAACCAGAGAACATCATACTTGGCAATGTGTCATCGGATCCTTATATCGATTATTTGTATGCCCACAAATATATTGATGCATTGGGCAAGGAAATCACCTCTCTGCGCGAAGTGATTAATAGCTGGTTTGACAGGAAGAAGGATTGGACACCCTCTCCTCCTGTTGATAAAGCTACATGGTTCAAAGAGATGGGAGACAAACATCCAGAGCATACATTCATATCAGACGATAGAAACCTGTTCGCTGTTCGTAACGACAGGTCAAACATATGCTGCTGGATGTATGACAAAGTCAGAGACATCTACTTGGTGAAAAGAATGAGCGGTAAGGTCGAATTATACAAGAAGCCAAGAGATTTTTGTTCCTTACCTAAGGTCGACATTAGAAGCATTGACAAAGCAATGTTCCTCAATCCCTCCAAAGATTCTCAGGCTGATTTATTTGCAAAGTTTATCAGGAGTCAATGTGAGAAGGACTTCCCAACCATGCGCACGACAAAGGGAAGACGGTTTGTTTCTTCTTGCATTATGGATCCGAAGACAAAGAAACCATGGGTCTACTACAAGTACCCTCCTCCTCACGTTGAGAAAGCAGTAATGGTTTCTCCAAGAGTTCCTGATAATTCTTTGGCTAACTTTCTTTCCTGGTATTTTGATAATCTGAACCTTGCTGCAGTTATTCTTAGGAATAAGGATGGTATTAATGATGTTGATATCATTCTTGATCCTATGGATCTTCTGAAGTATGGTAAAGAAGATATGATGAAGCTGCACGAATCTCCCATTCGGGTACATTCGGGAAATGACGAACAGGCGAAGCCTTTTACTAGAGTCATTGCGTATACCATGGAGCTAAAGCTTTATCCTGGAGCAGGGCCACACAATGTTACTCTTCCGATAGGATGACTTCGCCAGTCTAGGGGGAGTTTGTAGAGCCCGCTAAACGATGAAGACTGACAAAGTCAACTCGGAAGAGTCAAAGATCAGATTTTTGATGATATTTCGTGTACAGTATTTCGAGTACACGAACTGATCGTGTACTCGAACTTTTCTAATAGATTTCGTGTACTCCTAGGCCTAGTATAAATAGACGTATTTTGTACAGGTTTAGGTTGGAATCCCGAGGCATTTGCTCTCTAGACGTATTGAGGCACTTGTACTCGAATTTTTTAGATTTTATAAAAGTTTGCATTTTTCTTATTGCTTTCTTGATTCTAACCTGGATTCCGCACTCGTTAGACATCAACGATGATGATTATGAAGATAAAGTTTGGATCTTGATCTGTTTAAGGACCTACAAATCCCCTAAGGGTTCGGCTAATGATCAACGAACCAGGCAGGGTTCGCAACTCGTGATGGTTCGTCGAGGATGAGTAGGGTTCACGTCTCTTGGTTCGGGGCTGTGATGGTTCGTGAGCAGGCAGGGGTTAGGCCAAAAGTTCTCATAAGGGTTCGGCCCTATGGGTTTGCATGCAAGGTTCGCCGGGGTCATGCATGGTTCGACCATGTTCTGAAAAAGGTTCGGTTGGGATAGATGCAACTGAAAGGTTCGTAGGGTCCCCTAAGGGTTCGGCTGACTATCAACAATCCATGCAGGTTCAGCTAAAGGACGAGGAGGGTTCGGCTCCAGCTTGTAACACACGAACCTGTGTGTGCTTGTCATCCTCATCCGCTTGAACCTTAGGTTTGAAGTTTCCCATGGTGTTGTTGCATGAGTACAAGTCTTCGTGATGGTTGGGGCTCGACTGGAATGGGTTGGGATCCGGCTAAACATCAAGTTCGAACCACATAAACAAAAACCCTATTATTCGAACATTTCAAGCATCAATTCCTTGTTTGTGGCCGGATAAAACACCAGAACCTTTGTACTTCCTTGTAGGGAATGTTGAGAGCTTCGCGTAGGTTCAAGAACCACTCAAATCCGCCAAGAAACGAAGGAGATATGAAGATTTTTGTGATGTTTTCTAGTGTGAGAAAGTGGAAACCGAAAATCTAGAGAGAGAGAGGTTTTGTGGTTGAAATAAATGAGGGAAAAGCCCTCTTCAAGGCTTTTATACTACGAGTGGTATTCGGGTTCGTTTCGGTTGCTCGGTTCGCGTTTCCGAACATAACGCTCATTTTACGCGTTTTAAATAAAATAGTTATTATTCTCATCATCTTGATGAGTTTCAAAATTGTAAAAATGTAAAATAAATATTTTACTTATTTTTACTTGATCGTTCGAAATCCAACCGTTAAATGAATACAATTACGTGTATACCCGCAATCGCGTACGTTTTTCGATCGTATTAATTATTTATTGCCGTTTACTCGTAATTATAAGTTCAACATTCGTATCATTATGGATCGTCAACCATAACTATACTCAGTCTCGCTTACGCATTACGATTTTTGTTTGATTAATTTACTTGTCATACTATTTGTCTAAACACTACGCACTAACACTATCCCATTACACCGAACGCAGTTTATTTATAGGGCATACCCCAAAGTTCAGCTACCTACCTTATCTGACGCCGTCCCACCACTGTTTCGATATAATACGATACTGTTCTTGCCTAGCGTAATCCACTGTAAATAAATAATACATATTTGTTTCCTAATTAAGGAATCCTATCACACACAAACACAATCATGAACACTTGAATCACATTGAAAACACTGAATTAAACACATATTGTACTATCACTATTTATGACTGCTATAACTATATGCACAGATGTTACAAAATGAGCTGAGGGTAAAACTCTATATTGTGATATGTATAAACTTTTGTGAATTATCAATGATGTCTGATTGAATATATGTTTTCATAAGACATTTTCAAATCAAATAAGCAAATGAACTCACCAACCTAGCGTTGACCAGTTTTTGCAAGATTCTTCTCAGGTGACGGACATGTTTAGTCACCAGGTTCGAGGATTTAGCTAGGCGGCCTAATAGATGTACCTAGCATATTTTGTTCATCATTTGTTGGATTCACATATGATCAAGAACATTGTCCAGTTCCAGACATATTTAAATCGTATGTCTTTTGTGGAGATTGCTGGTTTAAATTATGAAACATAAACTGAGGTAATTTAACTCTTTAATTTTCAATGCATGTGTGTTTAGTTTTTCTCATTTCATATATCATGTGCTATACAAACAATCCGATCATCTTAATTATCACACGATATCACGCCCCGGGAACCTTCCGCCCGATGTGAATGTCGATCTAGCCCCCCGACTCGGGGTGTGACAGATTGATATCAGAGCCATGGTTATAGTGAAACTTAGGTCATTTTGTTTAAATGGTTTGGTCTAGACTATAACCAAGGGATCCTCACGTAAAGAACACTGGACTTAGTTGTTATTTACATATCTTATATCATTTGATCATGAGTACTAACTGATAACTTTTCAGTTAGATCAAAATGTCACAGGGACAACCATCGTCACCACCTCATTCTCCTCAAGTTGAAGTGGACCCAACAACTGCTGCATTGGAAACCCTGATTACTGAACAGCTGGTTGCATGATTACTGATATCATCAATCGAATAAGGAAAAGTGAGGAGTATGCTAGGATTTGTCTACCTATCACTGTTGAATAAGAGAAACCATAGAAAGGAAAAACCAGCAAGAAACCAAACAACGTCCTGCTAAAAAGCAAAGGGGACCTGTGTAACGAATGTGGATTTCATCATGCCAGGGACAAACCATGTAATCACTGTCTGAGATGCAGGAAGAAAGGACACTTGATTCAGAAATGTCGAAACCCTCCAACTCGGAATCGGATCAGAAAACAAGCACATCCGTTTCCTCTCAAAAAAACCACCACTACTACACATGCGGAATACAAGGACATTTCTCAAGAGACTGCCCTAGGAGAAAGCGTCCAATAGCTCCAACGTCCTAAAAAACTCTAGTAGCTATCGAGGAAATATTCGCTCTACCAGCTCCAGATGTACGCTCGGATTCAGATGGCATCGTAGGTATGTCATTTCATTTATGTGTATTTAAGTTATGTAATAGTATAATGTTTAGAAAAGTATATCCTGTTGTAGTTTCAGTAACAATAATTCAGTGTAACTATAGATTAAGTAGGTGCTAATTAGATAAAAGGAGTTAGGATAACCATTTCCAAAACTTTACTTAGGAACTTTTACCACAGTTATGGAGGAAATATTTTGTAGATAGAACACTAAAACATGTAGGGATTCAATGAAGAAATAGAATCAGAGAAAGATTTGAAAATCCTTCAACTAATTGTGGCTAGGTAAATCTTAATCAAAGTAACCTTGATTACGAGGAAAGCTACTGGTGTAATTCCTGAGAATTTATCTGGAATTCTCTATGACACCTCAATTAGAGTTCCATGGTACTTATATGACTGTTGTAATATCATCCTTAAATATTTAAACAGGTCATCATATTCTAAGTCATAGGGAATGTCAAATTAAGTGTTCAAACGGTGAAGTCAAGTTCATAGTCCAATGAACTAGAGCTTGCTATTTCATATAACTCTGGTTCTGGCCATGAGTAAGCAGGAGTAGATCATAGAACAATATCGAGATCATAAACAGTTGCATCATTATATAAGTAAGTTACAATGATTAGAAGTTGGAATTTAGGGTAAACAAGAATAACTACAATGGGATAGTTATTCGTTTACACTAACTATTGAGGAGACTCAACATCATATCCGAAAGTGTTGGAACAGAAAAGTCTGAGATAATAATAGAATCAAAACTCTAGATGTCCTCGTTCAGAAAACGTCCAGTAGTCAAAACAATTGCGTACTTAGAGATTTAGTACTAGAACTATAGAGTTATGTCATTAGTGAAGCTAACAAAATGCACTTGATACGAACATGATGGATTGAATTTTTGGGTGGTCATAAAGTGATATTCCAACAGTATCTGAACCAGGTCGGCAATATTGCAAAGATTCTGGAATGGATAATGTGAGACATATGTGGGTGTAGCAAGGGAAATGAGTGATAACAAGTGGAACAACAACTACAATGAGATTATATAAGCCAAATAACATTTAGGTGGAATAAGAGATAATGCTCAACACTTTCAGAAATGCGTATGGATTTATCGTAGAGGTAAATTGTTGGATCGGGTTATGTATCTTACACAAGCTATCTTCTACAAAGTTGATACATGCGGAAATTCTATCAACTAGATTTGTAAAATAGTTTGAAACAAAATACAGAAAGCAATTGTAAATTCAAGGTCAAAGTATATTGCATTCAACAGTTAAGTTTACAACACTTAGCTCAAGCACTCACTCGTAATTTGCTTACTAACAAGTGAAAGTATTTATACTAAGACCTACAGATGTATCCTCGTAGGGATACATGGCTGGACAAAACACTAGAAACAAACGTATGCTAAATCTAGTATCTGTTATGGTATTGACAGGCCAAGCCATATTAATTACAATTAATACAAAAGACTTTATTGACTTTTACAATAAATACCTAAACAACAAAACGCATTAACTGTTTAGTATCTTTGTAGTCTTGACAAATCTTCTTTGTTGCTGACTAACATCGGAATGTCTTCTTTGTTATTCTGAGTGTGAGAAAGTAGCTCTGATTATTTCCATAAGTATCAAGAATCCTTGTCAGAGAGAAAGTCTTCAAAAGTCTTTGCCTTAGGAACCACTGCTGATCGGAAGCACTGATCGATATAAACCTCTAAGTACTGAAGAGGTAACCAGAAGCTTTCAGTGGAAGAGAATTATCCTTCGGAAGAAATGGTTCTTCCGATGGTTAATTCTTGTCTTTCAGTGGTTGTATATCTTCCGAAAGTTCACTACTTGATCCAGAGATGTTTGGGTGCGCATCATCCTTAAAGGTTCTTATAGTCTCCCTCTAGGCTGATTCTACCAAAACTTGTCCTTCGTTTATTAAATTTTCAGCTCTACTCTTGACAATTATTGTAGGAATTCCTCCTTCAAAGTCGTTTTCTGTATTGAGTAGAGGACGGTTTGCTAGGTTAAAGAAATTTGGAGCAAGGAGACCACATAGCTGATAATCCTGGAGTTTAACTATGTTTCCATCATAGAATTTCAAAACAAATATCTTCTCCATGGATAAGTAACTCCATTCAACAATTTTAAAGTACACATTTATGGGTGTTTCATCATGTCGTCTTCTTGCTACAGCCTTTCTCCTTCTGAAAGGACCATGACTTTTAAACGAAACTATTTGACATGAAACTGTACTTCCTTGTTGTTGTTCCTCCTGCTCTTTTTCAATATAATCATCATCATCAGTGGTTCCTAGATTTGCTTCTGCTCCAGTGGAAGCGGTTGCTTCAGTGGAAACTCTTTCAGCTTCAGTGGAAGCCATTGGATCCTCAGTGGGGGTTCCTCCAACATTAGTTGAAGCCATTTTTGCTTCAGTGGGAGACTTTTCTTCCGTGGAACCCACTACAGCTTTAGTTGAATCCAAAGCTTCCTTTTCTCCTTCCATCCATGGTTGTTCCTCAGGATCAGTGGTTTGTTGCTTTGGTTGACTTCTTTTGATTTTGATCACTGAGGAGATGGGCATGTTATCATATGAAGGACTGGATAGTGGAGAGAGAGTCTCTTATTTTGGGAAGAATGCATTCTTTGAGACATCGTACATGCCTTCCAAGCTCTCATTGAATGCTGCCCTAGAGAGAGGCTTTTCAATTACCCTTCCCTGGAAAAGTCCTAGGAGGCCTAGGTTTAAAGCCTCCTATCGTGCCTGGATCTGCTCCATTAAAGGCAACTCTCCTTTGGCAATTTTTTGTTTGATCTCTCTTACGTGCATGTCCATGGTAGAGTTCTTCATTGGGCCAAGCTGCTACTTCAAGAATCCATAGTTTAATAGGATATTCTTCATCTTGTCTTAGTAGGCAGCCTCCTTTTGTTTCTTAGAGAGGACTGCCGTAGCTTTGGATGCAGCAGCCTATTCTTACTGCTACACCCTATCCAGCTCTTCAACCATTCGAGGCACCGACCAGAGAAGAATCTTATCTACATCATAGGCCTTCTCCTGGAGGAGACCAGAGAGTCTTAGTATCTGTTCGTCCAAGGAAGTGCCTGGTCGGCCCTTCTTCATCATTGGCCTTCTCTCCTCCTGTTCAGCTTCCTCCTCTGGAGTTAGTTTCCTTTTTTTCCTTTGCTTATTGTGTTCAGCCCAGAGGAGATGGATTATGTAGCCTCATCAGTTGATTAATCAGCCAGGAGTTTATCTGACGAGGATACCTCAATTATGGCTTTCCTCCTCTGGAGTTAGTTTCCTTTTTCATTTGTCTATTGTGTTCAACCCAGAGGACCATATTGGATGGTTCCTTAGTGGTGCCCTTAGAGAGCTCAGGATCTGAGGAAAGATCTTAATAAACAGCCACTCTCTCACGAGGAGACATATGTTCATTGGATGTTGTCTCAAGAGGAGACTCGGGTTTCATGGAGATAGACGTTGTGGCTTGATTCGGGTTCTCCAAAGTAACCTAGATTGTTGTCCCAGAAGGGGACCTATTCTCAGAAGGAGAGTTGGAGGTTTTATCAGGGGACTTGGGTTCCATGGAGATATGTTCTTGTTTGGTCACCAAGAATTCCCCTGCAGCATCAGAAGAAGAGGAGGATGAGGAAGGACTGGAGTTGTGAAAGTAAGTACTCAAGAACTCATCCTATCCCTTATCCATGTTAGTTAGCGATGGAGTGGATTCATGAGCAGCTTCCACTTGTCCTTCTGCCAATGGAGCAGCTGCCTCTTCTCCTTTTGCGAGAGATGTTGTTTTTATAGGCGATGGTGGTGGTGACGATAATGGTGATGGTAATCCCATAGGTTTTCACTTCTCCCCCTTTTTGGTAGCATCAAGGGAAAGAGAGGACACCTGGCTGGGATCAGGATGAAAGGGTGAAGTATGACTGCGGGCGGCGCTGGAGGTCTAAGATGAGAGTATTCTTTTCCTAGACCTACAGCCTCAGGGCAGCAGCCTCAGCTTCCAATTGGGCTACCCTTGTTTGTAAGGAGGAGATGGTGGTCATCAATTCCTGAATGGTTGTGCCCTCATCCATATAAGTGGAAGCCTTGGGCGATGGAGTCTTGAGCCTAGATCTTGCGCCTCCATCACAAGATGTGGTTTCTTGGTGCCCTGGATTCCTCTCATTGAAAATGACTTCAAAGAAATCATCAGCAATGGGAGTTGCCATAGAGGAGGTCCTATTGCCTGTACCACTGTCCTGAAGAACCTGAGAAGCATCTGCAATAGTGGCAGCCTCCATTGTATTGACCCTTTCAGAACTTCCGGGGTCAGCCTCTATAATGAAGGGCTCTTGGTTAGGAAACCTTACATGTAGGTCTGTTACCACTCTTAGTAAAGTTTGGGAAGTGGGAGAGAGTGGGTCATCCAGAGTTACTGTAGAGAGTCCATTAGCCATGGGAGAAATATGGGTGGGCGCCTTGATGGGTTATATTCTCCTGGGGACCTGGGAGACAGTCCTTGAACTAATGGAGTTGCTTCAGTAGAAGTAGAATCAGTAATGTGGGTATCCCTTTGGATATTCTCAGGTATGTATGGTGACATATCCTCAGGGCTAGTTGAAGGGTGAAGGGCAGCCACTGGATCCAGAGGAAGATCCGATGGTACAACAGCATGTGTGGTTTGCACCTTAGGCAGAACTGGGCCCTTGCCAGATTTCTTAGCCTTTTTCTTTTTGGGTTCGGAAGAAGGAGCCTGAACAGTTGTAGATAACTGTTCAGGTTGTCTTTTTCGTTTATAGGTGACTTGGATAGAAGAGGCTGTGTGAGTGGACTGTGTGGGTTCAGCAGCTGTTGGTTGGACAGAGGTGTCACCTTCTGGAGCAGGTGGCTCCATGGACGGAAGGAGAGGAGTGAAAATTCCAGAGAACTGTGCACTCGTCTTCTTTAGTTGCACAAAGACCTTCCCAACCACTGAAGGGATTTTATAAATGTTCCCAGTCATTGAGAGCGAAGATGCTAACTCACTGTTAAAAATTTGTTACAAAAATCTGGGATACATACAAAATTTCTTTGTGGAAAACACATTGTCTGCCAAGTTATTAAAGACAAAAGATGAAAAATTAAACAATTGATTGGAAATCAGTCCGTGAATAACCAAAGCCAAGTCATACGGAATTTGATCCCAACCACCAGTTTTATCTGAAAGACAACGCAAAAACACATGTAGGACGTACACTTTTCCCTTCAAATAGGTGGTTGAAGGAAGAGGACCTTCGTACCCCATTGACCTAAAGGTAATTGCCACCTCATCCCTTGTGAAAGAAGCATTGCCTTCAACATCATTGAGATTAAGATGTCTATAGACAGTTTCCACAGAAATGGAAATAAGATGAGCATCAATGGTAGTAGAAAGACGTCTACCAGTTGGAGAATCAATAACAGAAAACGAACCCCAAAATTGCTGGTGATGAGACTCATACACCACGAGGTTAATAGTTAATGCAGTAAGATACCTACTCCGACGGAGAAACGAGATGATCGGAGTGAAGTCGGCATCGTGATCAGTAGATAGTTTGGCAACTAGGTTGTGTGCAGGTTTGAAGGCAAGGAGAGACATTTTTTAGATTAACGGTTAGGGTTTACTTCAAGAAGAAAATGTCGATTGTCAAAGAAGTAAGTGAGAATTTGAATGGGCGAGAGGCCTTTTATACCTTCGGATGTCAACATTTAATATAAAGACACATTAAATATTTGAGATCCGAAGACACAGAAGAGAAAAAGGACTTCCGTGACAGCTGTGCAGCACAACGAACCTCAGAAGATGAAAGAGATTCTTCCGAGAAAACACCAAAAAATTTGTCGTGTACTATCAGAAGAAAATAAATATGTGCATCAAAGAGATGTATGCTTCGGAAGACGTGAGCTTCTGACGAGTGATCATAAGAAAATGTATTCGGAAGCAAAGGATTTATATCGGAAAATAAATACTTTCATAAGAATAAATATCTTAAGAAGTGTGACATTTTCCAAATAAAGGATTAAATAACACGTCGAAAGACTTAACATTTCTTCTGATGAGTAAATACTACTCAGAAGTTAAGTTAAGTTTATCTTCCAAAGGATCATTTAAACCTTGACATGAATTCATTTACTCAAAATTGATCATACCGATAGCTGTGATTAAATACCTGAACCTTCATTCATCAAATGCCTTGGTGAAGAGATCAGCCAAGTTGTGTTCTGTATCAACTTTGCTTCTTGCATTGCCATAATACTATTCGGGACCCAATAAATTGACATCCTCCTGATGTGGATTTCTTTCTGATGTTACAACTTCCATAATCACTGTCAGTGTAGGCCATGAACTGAAAATCAGCATTTCTAGGATACCATAATCCTAACATTGGTGCTCCTTTGAGGTATCTGAAGATTCTTTTCACAGCAAGCATATGCGAGCTTTTAGGATTGGCCTGAAATCTTGCACACAAGCAGGCTGCAAACATGATATCAGGCCTACTTGCTGTTAGACACATCAAAGAGCCAATCATTGCTCTATACTGGTGTTGATCAACATCCTCCCCCTCAAGATGAGGACCTAAAGATGTTTCTTTGGACATTGGAGTACCAAGAGCTTGACAATCAGTAAAGCTAATCTTTAAAGAATATCCTTGACATATTTTAATTGATTGATAAAAATCCTTGTAGTAGTTTGCTTCACTTGTAATTCAAGAAAGAAAGTGAGCTCTCCCATTGAACTCATTTCAAATTTGGATTTCATTAGTGCGTCAAACTCCTTGTAGAGAGTTTCATCAGTAGAACCAAAGATAATGTCATCAAAATATATCTGAACAAGCATGATATGTTGATTGGATTTATTGAAAAGTAAAGTCTTGTCAATTGTTCCTCTTTTGAAATTGTTTGTTAACAGAAAGGAGGACAAAGTTTCATACCATTTTCTAGGAGCCTGATGCAGCCCATATAGAGCTTTATCAAGCTCACATACATGGTTAGGAAACTTAGGATCCTCAAATCCAGGTGGTTGACAAACATATACTTCCTCATCGATTTTACCATAGAGGAAAGCACTCTTGACATCCATTTGAAAAAACTTTGAAGTTTCTGTCAGCTGCAAATGCTAGAAAGATTCTGATGGCTTCAATTCTGGCAACTGGAGCAAAAACTTCATCATAGTCAATTCCCTCTTCTTGGGTGTATCCCGGCACCACTAATCTTGCTTTGTTATTTATGACTACACCTTTATCATCCTTCTTGTTTCGGAACACCCACTTAGTTCCGATTGCTTATTTTTCCTTATGTAAAGGGAAAACCTTCCACACACCTTGTTTTTCAAATTGTAGAACTTCCTCTTACATTGCTTCCACCCAGCTGCTGTCTTTCAGTACCTCAGCCATTTTCTTTGGTTCAATCTAGGATAGAAAGCACGCATTGAACTCCTTGTTCTCACTCCATCTTCAACGCTTCAAATGATGTTTTCAGCTGGATGAATGTTATGAATGTGGGTTCTTGGAATCACATCTAGCTGGGAACTTAAATCCTTTGCTCAAGGTTTGGAAGGACAACCTCGAGCTGGATTTCTGGTAGATCATGGTGTCTCTAATGTTGGACTGGTATGGATTGATCTTCTCTTGGAAGGGAAGTTCCCAGAGTGTTTGGTTCAATAGGACTCCCAACCTCTTCTTCACTCAGTGGAGTGGATGTAAAGTCACTTGAAAGAACAGCCTGAGAGGTGTTGGTTGTCTCAGACTGTGAAACAGCTTGATGTGTTGAAGTGGATTCTGCCAAAATTTGTCTTGAAGCTATTGGCAGTTCAACACGAAAGTCTTCTTCTCTTGTGTGCTTGGTGGAGTCAAAGGTATTTGTCTGCAAATCTGGAATATACTCTTTCACAAGGTTAAATGCAAATGTGAATTTTTCAAGATCAAACAGCCAATCAGGAGTTATTCTAGGTTTATTGATACTATGCTCATTAAACTGAACATTTGCAGACTCTTCAATAATCCTAGAATATTTGATGTATACTCTATATGCCTTAGCCTGTGAAGAGTACCCAACAAAGTAGCCCTCTGCTGATTTCTCATCAAACCTGGCTAGATGATCTTTGGTATTCAAGATGGTGCATTGACATCCAAATGGTTTGAGAAACCCAATAAATACTTTTCTCTTATGCCAAATTTCATAAGGAGTCGTACCATTTGATTTAACTACCAATACTCTATTTTGAACATAACAGGCAGTGTTGACTGCTTCTGCCCAAAAAGTTATTGGAAGTTTGGCATCAGATAACATGGTTTCGGCAGCCTCAATCAGTGTCTTGTGATACCCTTAAATTCACAAAAGCAGTTTGAAGTAATGTTTTTGAATTCTGTTCCTTGATCCGACCTTGTGATTTTTATGTGATGGTCACATTCATTCTCAACCTTGTGAATAAATGATTTCAAGATCTCAGCAGTTTCATCCTTGGTATTCAAGAAGAATACCCTGGTGTATCTAGAGAAATCATCAGTGACCACCAAGCAGTAGGACTTTCTACCCCTAAACTTTTCACACTTGTAGGGCCAAACAAGTCCATGTGTACCAAATGTAGGACTATTGTTATTGAATTTCTCTCTTTGGCATGATGAGATGATTTGTGTTGCTTCCCTTTTAAGCAGGCAACACATTTATCAACACAAATGAATTCTTTTGTTTGTAAACCAGTAACTAAGTTGTTTTTGACATGTTTATTCATGTTTTTTAGGTTTACATGACAAAGTCTACTATGCCAAAGAGATGATTCATCAAGTGAAGCTTTTGAGACAAAGCATTTTATATTGTTGAGTGGTGTAGCTGTGCTCATGTCTAGCATATACATGTTGTTTCTTCTGGGAACTCTTAGCAGAATTTGCTCATTTGGAACAACAAATCCTTGTTTCAGGACAATACATTCTTGCTAGGTAAACAACATGTTATGCTTTTGGTCACACACCTGTGATACACTCAGCAAATTATAGTTCAATTCTTTCACAAAATGTACATTCTCAAAGCTTACCTTGCGATTTGTGATTGTGCCCCTACTTGTGATGTAACCACCCACTGGATCACTTTCAAATGAAACAGACCCTCCAAAGAATGGTTCATATTTGTGTAGATGGGTCTTATTGCCTGTCATGTTCGTGGAACAACCACTGTCAACAATCCACAAGTTGCCTTTTGATTCTTGTTGTCCCTTGTATGAAGAAGTGGAGTCATTGGCCATCAAGGCATTATTTGAGATGGAGGCATCATCAGCTTGAAAGTTCCAATCTAAAAAGTCGTGTTGTTATGCAATGTTTGCACTGTTGGAGGAGCTTGATGTTCTGTGGTTTGGCTGACCATAGGTTGAAGGTTGAGAACTTGGAGACCGGCACTCTCTTGCAAAGTGCCCCAGCTGTTGACAGTTAAAGCATTTGAGTTTAGACTTGTCTAGACCAAACCCGGTTTTCATATTATGCTTCCTAAACTGTCTACCAATTCTCTAATAGAACTTATTCGCCCTGTAGGAAATCATGACCATCTGATAATTAATGTCCAATTCTTCTAGATCATCAGCAGGGAATCCATCTAAATCCTCATGATACAGATGGAAGTAATTGGTCTCTTCAGCCATGAATGCTCCCTGGCTTGAGGTGAGCATTGGAGTTGAACTTGTGAATGGGTTCGAATGGGAGGTTGATGGAGCTGGGGTTTCTGGGAAGGTGACAATGGGTGTGGAATTTGAGTGGTAGATGGGTTGATAGTTTTGAAAGGGAGGATTGTGGATAGGAGCATATAACGCGGCTGAACCTGATGGAACAAATGTAGGTTTTGGTTTCTGGGCGTCAATATCCATTTGGTATGCACTGAGTATACCAAATAACTCTCACAGCTTCAGGGTTCCCAGATTTTCTGTTCTATGAATAGAAACAGAATAGATATTCCATGCTTGTGGATGTGATATAAGAAACTTTCTTATAACATCTTGGTTCTCCGTCTTCACTCCTGCAGCAACCAACTCATCAACTAATTGGACATACCTCAAATACTGAGAAGCCATCTTCTCGTTGTTCTCTTGGCAAAAGTTCTCAAACCTTTGCTTCAGCATGTCCTTCTTGTTCTCCTTGATATCTTCTGACCCCTCATACATCTGCTGCAAAGAGTTCCACAACTCCTTTGCAGACTTGCATTTCTTGAATGCGTGTATGATAGAGTTTGGGATCTCCATCTGGATCAGCCATGGTACCTTAAAATCCACCTCCATCTTCTTATTATCCTCATCTGAGTAAAAAGATGGATCTTTTGGCACGGGTGCCCCACCAGTACCTGCAGCAGCAATGGTTTGGATGAATGGTCCCTCAAGAACTGACTTCCAGAGTTTGAAGTCCTGGTTCCTGATGAAACCCTCCCTCCTAACCTTCCATGTATCATAATCATCTGGAGTGAACATGGGAGGCTTGTTGAGAGTACCATTCTCAGTGTCATGCTTAATGACGGTTGACATTTTGACTTATAGGTATCTTGAAAAAAAAGAGGTGTAGAAGATAAACAACTGGTAACTTAAGAATGGTTAGTTGCTTAAGTTAGAGAGCCAAACCTCTGATACTGCTTGTTGGATCGGGTTATGTAACTTACATAACACTTACACAAGTTATCTTCTACAAAGTTGATAGATGCGGAAATTCTATCAATTAGATTTGTAAAACAGTTTGAAACAAATACAGAAAGCAATTGTTAATTCAAGGTCAAAGTATATTGCATTCAACTGTTAAGTTTACGTCACTTAGCTCAAGCACTCACTCGTAATTTGCTAACTAACAAGTGAACGTATTTATACTAACACCTACATCTAAATCGTCGTAGGGATACACGGCTGGACAAAACACTAGAAACAAACGTATGCCAAATCTAGTATTTGTTATGGTTTTGACAGGCCAAGCCATATTAATTACAATTAATACAAAAGTCTTCATTGACTTTTACAATAAATACCTAAACAACAAAACACATTAACTGTTTAGTATCTTTATAGTCTTGACAAACCTTCTTTGTTGCTGACTAACATCGGAATGTCTTCTCTGTTATTCTGCGTGTGAGAAAGCAGCTCTGATTATTTCCATAAGTATCGAGAATCCTTGTCAGAGAGAAAGTCTTCGGAAGTCTTTGTCTTGGGAACCACTGCTGATCGGAAGCACTGATCGATTTAAACCTCTAAGTACTGAAGAGGTAACCGGAAGCTTTCAGCGGAAGAGAATTATCCTTCGAAAGGAATGGTTCTTCCGAAGGTTAATTCTTGTCTTTTAGTGGTTGTATATCTTCCGAAAGTTCATTACTTGATCCAGAGATGTTTTGGTGCCCATCAGCCTTAAAGGTTCTTACATAAATCTTTACACTTATTATGACTAAACTACCATATTCCTTAGGTAGTTCCCTTGAGCAATTAAAAACATACACCAAGATCTGGAAATAGATTTAAGGGTGATGTGTCAGGAGCAAGGTCATACTGGTATGACCTAGGATCTACTATACGTGACCTAGCCAGAAGTTGAGATTGAACGATCAAGACCTAGAGTTATGAGGACCACATGGGGTAATTCTATAGAAGTATGAACAATGTAGCTATGGTTAGACTACCAAGCTTCCATCTTATACTTCTAGTAAGCCTTAAAATATATGGGACAGTCACACTTGAATGAACAAGTCTGCTTACAGATCCTCTGACATAAAAACGACTATGATGGGGACCATTCAGTTAAATCTTTCACAACTCAAACTGTGTTAAAGGGAGTGTTAGTGCATTAAATGTCCCTAGTTCAGCTTTTGTATGATCTTTGATGTATAAAGTTTATGTTATTAATGAGATCAGTTATTCTATATTGTTGTTTAAATGTTTATTCAAGTTTATATGTGTTTGACTACGTTTAACTTTGATTATATATGTCTTATAGACCCATTCGTGCGAATGACCGTAAGAATGAGGTCATTCGGCCGAATGAATGCCTAGAGAATGACTAGGGCGAACGAATGAGTCATCCGCATCACTCATTCGGCTGAGCCATTCGCCGATTGAGTTGCTTCGGCCACTCATTCGGCCGAATGAGTACAGTCTATATATACCTGTTCAAATAGATTCAAACCTAACTTTTCCGAGCCTCCTCCCTTCCCAGAGCACTCCAGAGTCATACCCTTAGGGTTTTGAGTGATTCTTCCCTGTCCAACTTCAATTCTAACCCTGTGGGCTTCGGCCTTGATCCAAATGTTCACTCCTCACCTTCGGATCGCCACGGGGCCTGTTGATTTCGATTAGAAAACCATGGAATAGGATTCCACACTATTCCAGAGGCTGTCGAGCAGATCTACAAAGGAACTAGATTGTTTCCAGGCTCCAAGTTGGTCCTACAAAGTGGTATCAGAGCTTTGGCTCTTGATTCTGCTCGATTTTCAATCCAAATTATCAAATCTGAGATTGCTTGTTCGAGATCTATGAAAACCCTAAGTTTCTTGTTCTTAAAGTTACCGTTTCATTGCAAATCCGTGGGTTTTTGTGGATGTTTTGTCAAATCGATCGTTTCAATTGCTTGGTAATGATGTCTTGATGTTCTGTATCAAATTTGGTGATTAGATTCGCTCTAGATCGAAAGTTATCGTAATTTTTGCAGCTGAAAACCCCAGATGGTCCGAATGAGCCGTTCATCTGAATAAGACGTCCGAATAACCCTCATTCGGCCGAATAGCTTCATTCGCCGAATAGCTCTCTATCGGTCTTACATTCATTCGGCCTTTTGATTCATTCGGTCACCTATTCTTTCGACACTCATTCGTTTGGTCCAAATGTCATTCGGTGCTTCTCATTCGACTTTCTAGTTCATTCTGTCATCTGTTCTTTCGGTCTCCCTATCACATTCGGTCAGTTTACCTCCATTCGGTCCCCGATATTCGGCCAAGTTATATACATTTGGCCCATTGGATTTCAAATTTTTCTAAGTGTTGCATCTACTTGTTCTTGATATAATGGAAGACTTAGCTTTGATGGCTAACCAGAATCATCGGATTCATACTTTATTACTCACTGAGACAGAGACAGGGAATTCTAATAAAGCTCCTAAGTTGCTTTCATTAGATGATTACCCTCACTAGAAATACAGATTTGAGATACATATCAATGGGGTTGATACAAACTTATGGATGATAATAGAGGGTGGTTACTTAAGACCTCTAAATGAAGATGGAACTCCAATGTTAGTCACCTGGATGACTGAACCCCAGAGGAAATTATATGACTATGAGAAGAAAGCTTATGTTATTCTGTCCCAGTCCATTGCAACTGATATCTTTCATCAGTTCAGACAGTTTACATCTTCTAAGTTTCTGTGGGATGCGTTGCAATAGGGATACGAAGGAAATGATGCTTTGAAGAATATAAAGTCCAAAGCCTTGAGGAAGGAGTTTAATAGTTTCATGTATGTGGGAAACGAGTCCCTTGATGATCTGATTGCTAGATTCTACCATCTTCTGAGTGAGCTGTTCAATCATCAGTTCAAGACTACAACTCAAGAGAAGATTCAGTGTTTGGCAGATGCTTTACCTCCCAAATGGGAGTCATTCTTCATGGTCTTGAAGCAAAATGACATGATGGCAAGTATGGACATCAATGATTTTATCCAAAAACTGAAAGAACAGGTGATTGAGAACAAATGGAAGGAAAAAAGAATTGCTCAAGTTTAGGACCCTTCATTGTATTATTCTACTCCTACTGTAGAGGGAGCTTCTTCTCATGCTCCACTGAAGACTGCCTTTGTCTCTCAGACTAAAGAAGCTCCTATTCCCAATCAGATTCATTTTAGTCAGTCATCTTCAACATCAACCTCTTAGAAAGAAAATAGTCATCCAGTCACCAGTATTAGGACAGACAATTTTGATAAGGTGACTGTAGAGATTGCAAAGGAGCACATGGGTCTTCTGTCTACCCTTGTGAGCTCTTATGATGGATTACTATCCAGGCAGATTGGTAATCCTCACTTGACAAATGATGATTATTCTCCAATAGACCCGGATGACATGGAGAGGATAGACATAACGTGGGCTCTTGCCAGTGCAGTCAGAAGAGCTAAGGATTTCGTGAGAAGAACTGGAAAAGATATTAATCTGAACAACGATTCAAAATTTGGTTTTGATATGGCTTCTATCACTTGTTATAATTGTGGAGATAAGGGACACTTTGCAAGACAGTGCAAACAACCAAAGAATACAGGCAACAAGAATCCTTTTCAGAATTAGAGATCTTCTGCATCAAATCCAGAGAGGACTTGTACCCATTGATACTCCCACTCATGCAAGTTCTTCAAATGCAAGCAAATCCTTGATGGTACAAAATGATGAAGGTGAGAATTGGGATTTCAGATTCAATCCTGATCAGGGAGGACATGATAAAGCCTGTGTTGCAGAAATCAAGAAGACTGATGAATCCAGAGAAGAAAGCACTTGTGAAGAAGTAAAGACCAGTCTGGAGGAATCATCAGGTTCAGAGTCAGAAAGCACTTCAGACTCAGACACTCAAGCAGATTCTGATGCTAATTTTGAAGAACATACTACCCAGTTTGCTATGATGGTGAACACTTCTGCTACCTCTCAGTCAGATCAGGTATTTGATGAATGTTCCTCTTCTCATTCTAGATGCTTTAACTGTATTGATCTTGACAGTAAGGTCCTGGCTTATCAGAAGCACAATGCTGGTCTGATCAGCGATCTCAACCAAATGATTAAAGCAAACAGAATTTTGATACTGGTGCGGACCAGAGTTTTATCTCTGCCGACTTTGCATGCCAACTAGATTCCATAGAGGAACAGTTAGATCCCCCTTATATTATAGAAGTAGCTAACGGAAAACAGATTCCAGTTAGTACAGTATACAGGAATTGCCCGTTGACACTCAATAGTCATACATTTGCTATCGACTTGATACCGATGGAGTTGGGTAGTTTTGACATCATTGTTGGAATGGATTGGCTTTCTTCTAATTGAGTGGAAGTCATCTGTTCTGAGAAGCTACTTCGAGTTCCATTACCAGATGATAGTGTGTTGGGAGTTAGAGGGGATCAAGCAAAACGAAGTGTCAAAATCATTTCATGCATAGAGGCGCGTAAGTGTCTACAGAAGCAATGTGTAGATTTCCTTGCTCATGTAGTGAAAAAGGAGAAAGACCAGAAAGAGATTCAAGACGTGGCCGTAGTGAAAGAGTATCCAGAGGTATTTCCTGAAGACCTACCAGGTTTGCCACCTGCGCGACCGGTAGAGTTCCGCACTGACTTAGTTCCTGGAGCAACTCCTGTTGCTAAATCTCCTTACAGGCTAGCACCTTCAGAGATGCAGGAACTGTCGAACCAGTTGCAGGAGTTACTGGATAAAGGATTCATCAGACCGAGCTACTCACCTTGGGGAGCTCCGGTCTTGTTCGTGAAGAAGAAGGACGGATCGTTTCGAATGTGCATCTATTATCGAGAGCTGAACAAGTTGACTATCAAGAATCGGTATCCATTGCCGAGGATTGATGACCTGTTTGATCAGTTGCAAGGAGCTCAGTATTTCTCGAAGATCGATCTACGGTCCGGTTATCATCAACTTAGAGTTCAAGACGAAGACATACCGAAGAAGGCTTTCGGAACCCGATACGGGCATTACGAATTTCTGGTAATGCCTTTCGAATTGACGAATGCACCAGTGGTTTTCATGGATCTCATGAACCGAGTGTGCAAGCCGTATTTAGATCAGTTTGTCATTGTCTTTATTGATGACATACTGATTTACTCCAAGAGCAAAACAGAACATGAGCAACATCTTAGAAAGATCTTGGAACTGTTGATGAAACAGAAACTTTATGCCAAGTTCTCTAAATGTGAATTTTGGCTAAGAGAAGTTCAGTTTCTTGGTCACGTAGTCAACAGTGAGGGAATACACGTAGATCCCGCCAAGATTGAAGCAATAAAGAACTGGGACACTCCGAAGACACCAACAGAGATACGGTCTTTCCTGGGTTTGGCAGGTTATTATAGAAGGTTTATCTCAAACTTTTCTAAGATAGCTTTGCCTCTTACTAAATTAACTCAGAAGAGTGAACCATTCGTCTGGGAGCAGAAACAAGAAGATGCTTTTCAGACATTGAAACAGAAATTGTGTGATGCTCCAATCTTATCTCTCCCAGAGGGATGTGTTGATTTTGTTGTGTATTGTGATGCATCCCATCAGGGACTTGGTTGCGTATTAATGCAACAGGACAAAGTGATCGCTTATGCATCAAGACAGTTGAAAGTTCATGAGAAGAATTACACTACTCATGATCTTGAACTGGGAGCTGTAATCTTAGCATTGAAGATTTGGAGACATTATTTATATGGCACCAAGTGTACCATATTTATCGATCACAAGAGTCTGCAACATATCTTTGATCAGAAGGAACTCAACATGCGACAGCGCCGTTGGGTTGAACTTCTTAATGATTATGATTGTGTAATCAAGTACCATCCGGGAAAGGCTAACGTTGTAGATGATGCCTTGAGCCGGAAGGAACGAGCAAACCCTTGCGCAACAGAGCAATGGGAATGACTGTGCAGACAAGCTTACGAGACAAGATTATTCAAGCACAACAAGAATCAGTTGATAGAGGAAACTTGAAGAAGGAACTTGACTGTGGAGCAGAGAAACAGTTTGATACAAAGTCTGATGGAATCATTTACTATAAGGATCGTGTATGGATTCCTGCAGTAGATGAACTAAGAAGACTTATCTTTGATGAAGCGCACAAGACCAAGTACTCTGTGCACCCAGGCGCTGATAAGATGTACCAAGACTTACGGGAGTTTTATTGGTGGCCGGGAATGAAGAGAGATATAGCTGAGTATGTCAGTCGATGTTTAACGTGTGCGAAGCTAAAGGCGGAACACCAGAAACCGTCTGGTTTACTGGAACAGCCTGAGATTCCACTCTGGAAGTGGGAACAAATAGCTATGGATTTCATTACCAAGCTACCCCGCACTTCCACGGTGTGCCATTGTCTATTATTTCTGACAGAGATAGCAGATTCAAATCAAGGTTCTGGCAGTCACTACAGAAATCTCTAGGGACACAGTTAAATCTGAGTACCGCTTACCACCCACAAACGGATGGTCAAAGCGAACGTGCTACTCAAACCCTAGAGGACATGTTAAGAACCTGTGTATTGGACTTCGGTGGAAATTGGGATTCTCATTTGCCATTGATTGAGTTCTCCTACAATAACAGTTACCACAGCAGTATTGGATGTGCACCATTTGAGGCTCTCTATGGTCGGAAATGTCGATCACCGATCTGTTGGACTTAAGTCGGAGACAATCGAATAACTGGGCCAGAACTTATTCAGGAAACCACTGACAAGATCGCTCAGATTCAAAGAAGACTGCAAGCGACAAGGAGCAGACAGAAAAGCTACGCCGACAAACGGCGCAAACCGTTGGAATTCCAAGTGGGGGACCGTGTCATGTTAAAGGTTTCCCCATGGAAGGGTTTTGTACGCTTTGGAAAGAAAGGCAAGTTAGCACCACGATACGTGGGACCGTTCGAAGTTATCGAACGTATTGGTCCTGTGGCGTATAGACTGAGATTACCAGAGGAACTCAGTGGTGTGCATGATGTGTTTCACGTCTCGAACTTAAAGAAATGCCTTGCTGACGAATCACTCGTCATTCCACTCGAAGAGATTCAAATTGATGATCAGTTGCACTTTATCGAAGAACCTTTAGAGATTATGGATCGCAAAGTCAAGCAACTGAGGCGAAGCCGTATTCCGATTGTAAAGGTTCGATGGAATTCAAGGCGCGGACGCGAGTTTACTTGGGAACGTGAAGATCACATGAAGTTAAAGTATCCCCAACTGTTTGAAGAGGAAGCTGTACCCGATAACAATTCTTAAATTTCGGGACGAAATTTCTCTAACAAGGGGAGACTGTAACATCAGTGCCGAAACCGTCACAGGAACAGTGATCTCAACAGTACATGAACAGTAAATCAGGTACTTATTCCAGTTATCTTTTGTATATCATTGTCATTACATGTTATCATAACCCAAATTCAGGATCAGTTCAGAGAATCAAAGTACATGAAAAGTATAGTTATCGTCGTGTTCGTACGGGTGACGATTCGAACGAATACGCGCGACGACAATACGATTTGATTGTAAACTGTAAATTAATTATTTTCTTAAAACTTAAAATAAATAAAAGATATTAGTTAATTTATTAGGAATCACACCCTAAAATATTTTTATAAATTATATTTTAAAACCGAGTCGTTTCGTTACGACAACGACGAGAAATCGATGTTTTTACGCAAAACGCGGGTATTTTCCCCTCATTTAATGAGGCAATTAAACCCCAACAACCTCCACCAACCAGCTATTTTCATCTTCATCTCGTTCATCTCTCTCTCTCTAACCTCTCACAAGAAACTCAACATCTCTCTAAGATTTCTCCCTAATTTCTTCATGAAATCTTGAGTTCTTGGTGTCAAAATCACCACCATTACTAGTAGAATCTGAAAGTACAACAGATCTAGACATCTACCCAACCAATTCGAGGTAATGATCAAGTTTAAGTTCAGTTTCTAGGGTTTTTGGAACCCTCATGATCGGTTCTCTTTAGAACCGGTTTATGGCAGCTACAACCCTTAGGTTTCACATTAAAATACACCAACATAGAGTGGGAACAAGTATTTCAACATTGGGTAGCTATTGGGTGGGAAGCACCGACTGCTTGGCGTGGACCTCAACAGGCTGAATGGCCCACATGCCAGACCACCGAATGGGCCATCTCATTTCCTTCGGCCGAATGGCCATGCTGAATAAGTCCCCACCGAAGCAGCACACACATTCGGCTAATAACCTTCATTCGGGCGGCCTGCTTAGCTTGTCGGCCCACCAAAAGATCTTCTATCGGCCCACTTCCCTTTTCCCAGCCACCACTCATTCGGCCGAATAAAGCAAGCTTCCTTCGCCGCTTTGCCTTTCGCCAGTACCCCAATTCATTCGGCTGATTATTTTCTTTCGGCAAAGCCTTTCGGCCCAAGATTATCATAGGGGCCCAAGGGTAACTCGGTCGGCCCATATATTACACCCATTCGACCCACCAGCAAACTCCTTCGGCCAAATCGTTAGTCATTCGGCCCAACTCTTAATCGGGCCATTGAGTAGATTAATTCGGGTTGGATGAGTGATGAGCGAACCACATGGGAAGTTGATGTGTGTGCATGGGATTTTCACGTGAATGCATGCGTGGGATCTTAGGGTTCCTTGTATGAAATCAACACCCATTCTTAATGATGCAACATGAAATTACTTATCAACAAGGGAAAATCAAAACAAGAACATAAGGGTTTTGGGGTTGACATAAATGTTAACACCTAAATCATCAGAATCTATAAAAATGTGTGACTAACCTAGATGGTATTTAAACTTTCAAGGATAGTTAATCAAAGAACTAACAAGGAATTGTTTATATGATCAAAGATTAATGTTGGGCCCAAAGTTGGCCCAATGGGCTTAACCTAAGCCCATCATGTTAATTATGCTTTTCACTTAAATAAATTATGTTTTAATAAAGTGTAATTCAAAATGAATGAACTTGTACACTCTATTATTTATAATAAATGATTTTCTAAATTAATGATTAGTTTAAATTGAATTTACAAAAAAAAAAGGTTAATTAAGAACACGTTATGATTAATCAGGGGATATTGGATTAATAATGGGTAATAAGTTAGAATAAGTTAGATGAAATCCTAGAAAACTCATTAGTAAACTATGACACTTAGTTGCACACCGAGACCAAAACCCTAGTCTACGTCAATTATAACGACTTATCGTATTCAAATCTCTTAAAACAACTCAGGTGCTAAAGATACATAAGCAACATTCGAGGAGCACGCATTACCTTTTGTGATTCATTGCACAACAACACAGGTGAGTTCAATGCCCCTTTTCTAACATTTTTGTTTTAAAACGCGGGGCTGAGAAGCATGCATAAACTGTTTTATTTAAATCGTTTATTTAAACGCTTTTACTTATTATATGTCTTTACATACATATGTTTGTTGATACTCCTAGACTCCTGTCTAGGTAATTATTAAACAGATCAAATATACAAAAAAATTAAAGTACTCTTATGAGTAATATCTTAAATCTAAACTCTAAATCAACGCTTAGTCCATCAAGCTCAAATTCAAGAATCTAAATTCAAAGTGAAATCAAATGAACTAAATCAAAAGATCATATTCAAAGGAAACCTAACTCAGTGTGGGATCTGAGAACAAAGAATCATAATCAAATCAATTATCATTGTGAATCATGGGAATTCTAAAGATCAAGATCAAAAGGCTCAAGAAATCAGAAATCATAAATGTGTGTGAATCATGAAAATAATGAAATCATTATGATCTAATGAAATCATTAATATTCAAGTTAAGGTGGATGTCAGTTGTATAGGGAATCAAGACCACATGTAACACACATATAAAGTCCCTCTCAGATACAGAAGACCTTTGGGTCAGGCTGTAACGGGCAATAACATGAACGATCAATGAAATCAATATCAAAGTCAAATCAGGAGAGTCAAGAGAATCAAGAGATCAAGAATCAAAAGATATCCTTAAAGTCCCACTCAGACGCAGAAGACCATTGGGTCAGGCTGTAACGGGCAAAACATTAAAATCCCGCTCAGTTCAGGTGTACGCCTTGTGAGTTATGCCTGACATGGGTCACGTGTGAGAGGTTACAACTTGGACACCCACCAACAACTAAGTCTGATTGATTGAGTAAAATAATGCCCAATCATCATGTCTTAGTTGTATTTAAATGTTTTATTTAATTATTTAATTAAATATTTAACATTTTATTACTATCATTGACTTTTGGGGAAATCATGTATCTATGACGAACTCAGAAGAATCAAAGGCAAATCAGTTTTTGGAGATCATAATCTAAATCAGAGGTGTGATGGGTAAAAATGCTTAACTATCATTAATAACAGTGTCATATGCATATTAGTATGTGGTGGGATGTTGGCTAGGGCTTGTCCCTTACATATGCCCTATATATAAGCATACCGATGTGGATATTACATGTTGAATTAATGAGGTTAGGGTCTTTACCGGAAGAGGTTTTCAAATCATTTTCAATCACTAAACTATATGAACTCACCATCCATGTGTTGACTTGATCTTTTTGCATGACTTCTCAGGTGACGAACAGGTAAATTAAGAAGTCATTTCTTATGGACTAGGACTTCCTATAGAAGACTTAGTATTTTGGACCTGCATATTTTGAAGACATCATTATACAGATTATTTTGTATATCTTGTGTAAATACAGGATAGAAATTTATGATGTTGATGGTAGATTTACATTGTTAAATTATAAACAATACTGATGTAATTTAACTTTGTAATTCCATTATATTTAGCATTTCTCATTTATATCATGTGCAATGTAAACAATCTGATCATCACGATTATCACTCACGATATCGCGCCCCGGGAACCTTCCGCCCGACGGGGAAACCCGATCCTACCCCGCCGGCTCGGGGTGTGACAGGCAGCACACCGACTCTGGATCCTGCTACTATTGCTCTGGTGACGTTACTGAGTAGCCAGATGACAAATCAGATGAAAGAAGCAATACCGGAGATGTTCCTTCGTCTTCGTAATGAAATCCTTAACACTGGCAACACATCAGGAGTAGCCAGTGGAAATACTGGAGATTCATCTCATTACTCCTACAAGTCCTTTGTAGGATGTAAACCACCCAGTTTTAGTGGGTTTGAAGGTGCCGTTGAATTAATCCAATGGATTGAGAAGATTGAAGCAACCTTGGATCTCTGCAGCTGCCCAGAACACCACAAGGTCCGTTACTCAGCTGGAACATTCAACAAACGGGCTCTGACCTGGTGGAACGGTTAGATCAACGCCCGAGGAAGAGAGGAAGCTATGGCAATGCCATGGGAAGACTTCAAGGCACTGCTGTGAACAGAATTCTGCCCCGAGAATGAACTGCAGAATCTGGAGGTTGAGTTATCCAACCATGTGATGAAGGGGGCTGATCACATGGGTTACACTACTCGTTACCACGAGTTAGTTGCTTTGGTGCCAGACATGGTACCTGTAACACCCCGACCGACGGCGGAATCATCGAGATGCCACGAGGGATGTGTAGATTGTTCAAAAGCTCATGGGCATCTAAATCATATCATCATATATCATTTAATCAACCACAATAATTACACAAAAATCATGTTCATCATGAATCAAGAATGTCAAATACACAAAAGATTTAGTTAAACTAACTAAACTCTAATCGCCAGAAATTTAGTTAATTAACTAAGTCCAAGATCCTATATGATGATGATGTCCAAAATAGAAGAGATCCTCTCTTCATTCCTACTTGTCTCCATCACCTGAAACATGTAAGAAAATCAAGTGTCAACTACAAAAGTAGTTGGTGAGTAATCATAAGTTTTTATATTTAAAAATGTTTTAGTAAAAATGAGTTTAAAAGTTGGTGTTTTAAAATAGTTTAATAAAATGCTTTGTTTAAAACGAGTATAAAACTTATGATCTTCTTGAGAAAATCCATATGAATACCTGTATGAGATAATCCAACACACATCCATCAATTCAACAACCAAACACATACACAATCACATAACCACATAACCAAATCAATCATAGTCAATCACAAATAATCATAATCAAATATAGATAATCAATCCACAAACTAATCAACCAATCTCATCAACCATATTCTCAAATAATGTTCGTGACTATACATGATCATTATGTAATTAACATAAGTTAAATACATGATTCATGGAGTGGTCGCTAACCACGTGACAATACATGAAGCCAAAGCAAATAACCGAAGTCAAAGGCAATGCTTCACAGATGTGGAAACCATCCACGTGACAATACACGATGTCAAAGCAATTAACCGAAGTTAAGAGCGATGATTCTCGGGATTTGTGACAATACTTGTAATCTTTGTTATTGACCTAGGTCAATAACAATGTTTACATGGATATTAAATAATAAGAGATAATCCCATAATAATGATAATTTCAAATGTGAATATCATATTGATAAACAGGTATTAACCTTGTGTTATCAAAATAATATTTAATTTGGTATACATGTTTCACCTCCGGGTTTTAAAACTAAAACGGTTTAAAGAAAAGGAGGTTATGAGAACTCACCTGAAGTCCTTAGATTTCGGGTTCTCGTATAATGCGCGCTCGCGTAGATAAACTCAATCAACTCAACAAATCTGTAATTTATAATGTATTTGTGTTCATAAGTATGTATATTTCACTAAATTACATACTCATGGTTGTTCACCCTTATTCGTTAATAGCTTCATTAGCTTAGTGTATTCAAGCCAAATTAAGTTGTGTACCCCAACCCTTAATGAGTGATCAACCTAACACATATTCTTAGACTTATGAGTTTTCAATTATAAAATGGAGATATTTAATTTGAGAACTTGGGTGTATATCCCTCATGCCTCGTATATAAACCAAATATATTATCTTTATTCATACCCCTCTCTAAACACGCATACATGCATGACCTAATTAAATCAACCACCATAATTTAATTACTTTATTCAAATTTATATTTAAGAAGTTTATATTTAAGTTATTTCTACCCACTTTACACTCCATAAAGAAACCTCATGATTTAATATATATTTCAAGTAAAAAGGTGGTGACTAATATCATTGATGCATGCATGGTTATCATTAGCACTCTTCTAGTGCTAATCTCCTCCTTAACCTTAACTTTGGTTTGTTTAGGTTCGACTAGCCATTTGGGCAGCGAACCCTTTGGCAAACACCATAGGTTCGGCCCAACAAAATCCCATAGTTCGGCTTAGGGTACCCACGTAGGTTCGGTTATGGTTCGGCTAATCCCACTATTAGGGTTCGGCTAATTAGGTAGAAGACTCATTGGCTAACCCATGTAGGTTCGTTGTCAAGGAGGAAGGGTTCGTTGATATACAAGGTTCGGCCAACAAAATAGCTTCATCCTAGAATAAGGTTCGCTGCCTAGGACATTAGGGTTCGCCAAATTACAAGCTTCGGCTTCACATGATAAGGGTTCGTTGGCTCATGAGGTTCGTAACTGGCTGAAGTGAGCTCGGCTGAAGAAGGTAAGTTCTTAGGGTTCGCTGCTTCTTACCCTCAGGTTCGGCCGCAGGTTCAGTGAATGTCGAGGGTTCGTGGCCTCCATGTAGAGAATAGGTTCGCCAATGAGCAGGGTTCGGCAGCCCCTGGTTCGCGACCAGCAGCTCACCGGTTACTGTTCATCATCTCCTTCGACATCCTGCTCAAGTTCTAGCCCAAAACACTATATCTACTCGATTATATCAACTCATTTTAGGGTTTTATGCAATGATTACACCGATTTTAACTACAACAAGTTGAGAATCACGATCAAGCTACAAAACCGAAATTAAACATCTAGATTTACCTCGATCCGTAACTCAAACTCACGATCCTCCTGTACTTTCTCGTTCTCCTTGATTCCCCGGTCGTTTTGGCACCAAGATCTCCCGATTTCGTCAAGAAACGAGCCCGAAATGTTAGAGAGAAGTTAGAGAGAGAAAGGGTGTGCGTTTTTGTGAGTTAGTGAGAGAGAGATGGAGATGGAAATGAGAAAGAAGAGGCTACATCTTCTTTCTTATATCGCGTGTAATCCCCGTGTGCTCGGTCCCGTTTTTATCGCGATAAAACAAAATAAAATGCTCGGTTTTCTAACGTAACATATTTAAAACAATAACCCGTTTTAAATAAATTAGTTTTGTTTAATTAAAATAAGCTTAAATAAATTGTTTCGTAAAATAAATTCCGTTTTCGTTTTCGTTAAATAATTATTTAAATAAATTAATTTATTCGAAAACATTTTAGGTTGTGATTCCTAATAAACGTTTTAAGTTTTATTTATTAATTTAATATCGTGAGATATTATTTAATTATCTCGTCGAAACGCGCTACTCGCGTACGTATTCGTAAAGATCGTCACCTTTGCGAATCCAACGCTCGTATCGTACTTCGATTTGATTTATTATTTATGGAATATCGTTTCAGTATATTATTCTTAATAATTATATTCTTGTGAATCGTCACCCACGCAAATACATTATTAAGTTAATATTTCTGAACCAACATTCGCGTTCAAGGAATGCTCGTAACCTCACATCGCGTAAATAAATTCTCATTATTTAATAACTTAATAATTATCATTTCCCAAACCAAAACCCACTAAACCCTAGTCACTGACACATCCATGATAGACCGAAATATGCATATATATAGGGCATATGTAAGGGTCAGTCGCAACTGCCCTAGCCACCGTCCCACCGCTATTTCGATAAACCATGACCATGGGTCCTTGACTACGTTTAGTAACCAGACTCCAACAAACTCCCAGTTCCATCACAAATAAATTCTCAACCAATAATCCTTCATCATCAGTAATATGTAACTGCAATAAACACTACGGGTCTGTGTAGTTGAATTACAACTAAACTTCCCGTGGTTTACGCGTATAATAAATTATAGACATGCATACCAGTACAGTGATAATATCAGCAATGAAAATCAGTAATTCATAATCATTAATAATTATAAATCTCCGGTCGTAACAGTACATTCGTACGGATGCACGGATGTACGGACAACCGAAAGTACAGTTATGTTACAGTCTCCCCTAGTTAAAGGAATTTCGTCCCGAAATTCAACTTGGAGTGACCGTAGTAAATAAATGTGGGTACTTAAGCTTCATCTGATCTTCTCGCTCCCATGTGAATTCTGGACCCCGCTTCGATTCCCAACGTACTTTGACAATTGGAATTCTACTGCGTTTGAGCTGTTTAATCTCGCGATCCATTATCTCCACTGGTTTTTCAACAAAGTGCATGGTATCATCGATGCGGATGTCATCGAGTGGTACCTGAAGATCCTGATCAGCTAAGCACTTTCTTAGATTGGACACATGAAACGTCGGGTGCACATTACTAAGTTCAGAAGGAAGTTCCAATTTGTAAGCAACCTTCCCGATCCGTTCAAGGATCTTAAAAGGGCCAACGTATCGTGGAGCAAGCTTCCCCTTCTTTCCGAATCGAACAACGCCCTTCCAAGGCGATACTTTGAGCAATACCATATCTCCCACTTCAAACTCTAGAGGTTTCCTTCGTTTATCCGCGTAACTCTTCTGTCGACTGCGAGCAGCTAACAGATTGTCACGGATCTGGCGGATCTTGTCAGTCGTTTCTTGAATAATCTCAGGGCCCGTAATCTGCGAATCGCCGACTTCAGTCCAACAAATAGGTGACCGACATTTCCTGCCATAAAGAGCTTCAAACGGTGCCATACCAATGCTCACGTGATAACTGTTGTTATACGAGAACTCAACCAATGGTAGATGGCTATCCCAATTGCCACCAAAATCGATGACATAAGCTCTCAACATGTCTTCCAATGTTTGAATCGTTCGCTCCGTTTGACCATCCGTTTGAGGATGATAAGCAGTGCTAAGATCCAGTCTTGTTCCAAAGGCTTCATGAAGTGATTCCCAAAATCGTGCCGTGAAACGAGCATCACGGTCCGATATTATGCTTAAGGGAATACCATGTCGGCTAATGATCTCATCAATGTAAATACGAGCTAACTTCCGCAAAGGGTAAGTTTCGCGTATCGGTAAGAAATGAGCCGACTTGGTCAATCTGTCAACAATTACCCAGATACTATCTTTACCGTTCGCGGTCCGTGGGAGTTTAGTAATGAAATCCATGGAGATATTCTCCCACTTCCACATCGGTATTTCTGGTTGTAGTAACAATCCCGAAGGTCGCTGATGTTCTGCCTTGACTTTGGCACAGTTAAGGCACTTTGACACATATTCAGCAATATCCTTCTTCATTCCAGGCCACCAGTACAAGCCCCTAAGGTCTTGATACATCTTATCAGAGCCCGGATGGATTGAGTAACGAGATTTATGAGCTTCATCCATAATCAGCATCCTCAGATCACCCCTGTTCGGTATCCACAACCGATTCAAATAATACATTAAACCGTCATCCTTAGTTTCCAATAAGATTTCAGCCCCGCAAGACATCTCATTTTTCAAGTTATCCTGAGCTAATGAGAGTTGTTGGGCTGTGAGCACATCATTTCGGAGGTTAGTGTGTACTCGGACACTATGGATCTGAACTTGACTTTTGCGACTAAGCGCATCTGCTACTACATTCGCTTTACCAGGATGGTAACGGATTTCACAGTCATAATCATTTAACAGTTCAACCCATCTCCGTTGTCTCATATTAAGCTCTTTCTGATTCAGAATATGTTGCAAACTTTTATGATCAGTAAAGACTACACACTTCGTGCCATAAAGATAATGTCTCCATATCTTCAAAGCAAACACGACTGCACCAAGTTCCAAGTCGTGTGTAGTGTAGTTCTTTTCATGAATCTTCAATTGTCTTGATGCATAAGCCACAACCTTTCCTCGTTGCATTAGAACACAACCGAGACCTAGGTTGGATGCATCACAATAGACTACAAAATCATCATTTCCATCAGGCAATGTCAAGACAGGAGCATCACAAAGTTTCTGCTTCAGAGTCTGAAATGCCTCCTCTTGCTTCGGTCCCCACTCATATGGCCTATTCTTCTGAGTCAAAACAGTGAGAGGGACAGCAATTCTGGAGAAATTCGATATGAACCGCCGATAGTAACCGGCAAGTCCGAGAAACGACCGAATCTCCGTCGGTGTCTTCGGTGTACTCCAATTCTTCACGGCATCAATCTTTGCAGGATCCACGTGTACACCATATTCGTTGACTATGTGCCCCAAGAATTGAACTTCCTTAAGCCAGAATTCACATTTAGAGAATTTGGCATACAGTCGCTCCTCTCTTAGGATCTCCAAAACCAACTTAAGGTGTTTCTCGTGTTCTTCCTTAGTCTTTGAGTAAATCAGAATATCATCAATGAATACAATCACAAATTTATCCAAATATGGCCTGCAAACACGGTTCATGAGGTCCATGAAAACCGCAGGTGCATTGGTAAGGCCGAAAGGCATTACCAGGAATTCATAATGACCATATCTTGTTCTAAAAGCAGTCTTGGGAATATCATCATCATATACGCGAAGCTGATGATACCCAGACCTAAGATCGATCTTTGAAAACCATGCCGAGCCCTGAAGCTGATCGAAAAGATCATCGGTGCGCGGCAGTGGATATCGATTCTTAATTGTGAGTTTGTTCAATTCTCGGTAATCGATGCACATTCGGAATGACCCGTCCTTTTTCTTGACAAATAAGACCGGTGCACCCCATGGTGAATGGCTCGGACGAATGAATCCTTTATCGGTAAGTTCTTGCAGCTGGCTCGCCAACTCTTGCAACTCCGAAGGCGCAAGTCTGTAGGGAGCTTTGGCTACTGGGTTCGCACCAGGTACTAAGTCGATTCGGAACTCGACTTGACGTTCTGGTGGAAGACCCGGTAAATCGTCTGGAAAGACTTCTGGAAAATCTCGTATCACTGGAACATCTTCAATTCTCTTTCCTTTCTCTTTCTTCTCCACAATGTGAGCTAAAAAGGCTATACATTTCTTTCTAAGGTACTTATGTGCTTTAGTGCAAGACATCAGCTTAAGACCTTGACTAGCAGTTTCTCCAAGTATTCTCAAAGTTTCACCCGAAGGTAAAGGAATACGAATATATTTCTCATGACAAACAATCTCCGCTCTGTGGGTGGCTAACCAATCCATGCCTATGATAACATCGAAGCTACCAAGATGCATAGGTATGAGATCAATTGGGAAAACGTGATCATTTAAGTTCACCGTACATCCAACGATAATAGTGTCAATATCAATAGTGTTTCCGTCAGCCACCTCCACATTGAACGGTTTATCTAAGTATGTACGTGTTCTACCAAGCAAGCATTCAAAATCATATGAAACGAAACTCCTATCGGCACCAGAATCAAATAAGACAGATGCATAAGAGTTGTTGATCAGAAATGTACCGTTGACCACATCCTGGTTGGCTTGAGCAGCTGGAGCATTCAACTGAAAAGCCCGGCCTCTTGCTACCCTCTGATTATTTCCAGTCAACTTTGGGCACTGATTTCTGAAGTGACCCACTTCACCACATTCATAACAGGCTCTTGCCTGTGCTTGAGGTACCTGGCGAATGGGTACAGCCGGAATAGGTTGAGTTTGAGGAGCTGGTAGTGCAAGCGGTGCTTGTTGCATCCTTTGTGCTTACGGTGCACTCCGACAAACGTTTGCATAGTGCCCGAACTTGCCACAGTTGTTGCAAACGCGACACGGTAAGTTAGGGGCATGATGATATCTGCAAGTGTTACATTGGGGAGTGTTCCCAGTGTAACTTCTTGCAGCAGAATTGTTTGATGATTGCTGCGCAAACTTCGCAGCAGGTACAGTTACCATGAAATTCCTATTCTTTCTCTTCTTGTTGCTGCTTTTGGACGAGCTAGCAGCTTCAGACTTGACTTCAGTTTTGACTTCCTTTGCAGCAGTCTTGGTGTCAGTCTTCTTATATCCCTTTCGAGTAAGAGTTCCATTCTTCACGTGATTGTCAGTAAGAGTTGCAGATAACCGGATTGCAGCCTCAAGTGTTTTGGGATTGCTCCCATAGACTGTATCCTGAATCTGCACCGGCAGCCCGCCGATATACTTCTCAATCGCCCTTTCCAAGGGTGTCACCAAGTGAGGTACCAGCAAGCTATACTCATGAAACTGAGTATTGTAGATGACATTCTCTCCGCTATCCTGCTTGAGTTCCCAGAACTCAGCCTCCAGTTTCCTCATCTCGCTTCTAGGACAGAATTCAGTGGTCATCAGAGTCTTGACCTCTGTCCATGTCAATGCTAAGGCAGCATCTACTCCCCTAGTTCGCTTTTCCCCATTCCACCAAGTCAGTGCTCTCTTTTGGAAAACACTGGTGGCATAGCGAACTTTCAGATTTTCAGGGCATTCGCTGTTGATGAAGGTGTTCTCCATACTCTCAAACCACTGTAGCAGACCAGTGGCTGATTCAGCACCCGTAAATTTCAGGGGATTGCAGGAATTGAAGTGTTTGAATGTGCAAGTTGTCTGGTTTGCACCACCTCGATTCTGGTTGATGTTTTGGTTGGCCTGAGTCAACTGGTTCACCAACCCAGTGATGAGGTTAGCTAACTCTTGCATGCCAGGGTTAGCATTACCGTTAGCATCCTCTGCGTTCGTATCATCTCCGTTGTGACGGCGAGGCGGCATGTTTCTGAAGGAAATAGAAACATGTTACTACCGTTTACAACGTAAGTCATACAAACAATGGTCAAATGAGTTTATTTAAGCAGTTAGGATTTCATATAGGAACTATATTTATCTCCTATCTGTCTTTAAACTCAGAATGTGTATAATTCCCTATCATTTTACTGAGTGTCCTAGTTGGTCATAACTAGTGCTAGCTAACTATTCCTAAGTCCTATACATTCATCACTCTATACTAACACTGACAACCTCCCAATGCAATGCAACAAGCTTATATATAGGGCATATGCAGAGGTAGATCGCAATCTCCCCTACACCGTCCCACCACCGTTCCATTGCACCACGATTATGCCCTTGCTAGTGTGTAGAGTGTGTCATGTATTTCACCATAAATCTCACTTCACAACTCTTATCCTAAATAGGATAATTTTGAGTGAAGTGATCACTAGTGTCCTTGGACAATTAGGTTTGCCTAATGTCTAAGTTCACCTGACATGTAGGCTTGCCTATTTCTAAGTTCACCTAATGTCTAAGTTCACCTGACATTAAGTTTCCCCCAATTGTATAAGTTCACTAAAATCCATATCAATACCAATGTAGATAATCATCATTAAGGGTTCATATCATCACAAAGTGCTCTTATTGTCACTAAGTGTTCATATCCTCCCTATAGTTTATTCTCATCAAGTTTCCATACCATCACTTAGTGTTAGTATCCTCACTATGCGTTTATATTATCATCAAGTGTCTATATCATCTCCCACGTCCATATCACATCACTAATCGCTCATTATCTTTCGTTAATCCTATGCACCCTACGTGTCCAATCTGTGTGTTTCATAAGTGAGTTTATAAATATTCATCAAGTATAATCATCCATGAACCAATCCCAGTCAATCCATCAAATATATCATCAACAGTCCACAATCATATCCTTTCAACCATTCCTAGTAAGGTCCTAGTAGTAACCTATGTTCCTGACACTGACAGACCCCCGATATACTACAAATGGTATATGTATAGGGCATATGTAGGGGTCAGTCGCAACTGCCCCAGCCACCGTCCCACCACCTTTGTAGTATACCACGAGTATGTCCTTGTCTGGTGTTTACAATATAAACAGATAATTCCTAAAGCAAATAATTCATAAACAATTTATTTCCTAAGCAAGTAATTTCCCAAACGGGTAGTTCCCACATTCTTCAATACTGACATCCACCTAATGTACCGTAAATGGTATATATATAGGGCATATGTAAGGGTCAGTCGCAACTGCCCTAGCCAACGTCCCACCACCTTTACGATACACCACGTGCATGTCCTTATCGAATCATTAGGGCACACGTAAGCAAGAAATTAATAAGCAGCATATATATCAGATGTATAACAGGAGTTCAATTAACATGTAGTAAACACATAAGCATGAAATCCTGAATATACTAACTAGTGTATGAATTTATTCATACTAGGGTATCCTACGGTTATAGACTAGGTCAACCATTTCTAGTAACCTAATTCCCTATAACCCAGGCTCTGATACCAATCTGTAACACCCCGACCGACGGCGGAATCATCGGGATGCCACGAGGGATGTGTAGATTGTTCAAAAGCTCATGGGCATCTAAATCATATCATCATATATCATTTAATCAACCACAATAATTACACAAAAATCATGTTCATCATGAATCAAGAATGTCAAATACACAAAAGATTTAGTTAAACTAACTAAACTCTAATCGCCAGAAATTTAGTTAATTAACTAAGTCCAAGATCCTATATGATGATGATGTCCAAAATAGAAGAGATCCTCTCTTCATTCCTACTTGTCTCCATCACCTGAAACATGTAAGAAAATCAAGTGTCAACTACAAAAGTAGTTGGTGAGTAATCATAAGTTTTTATATTTAAAAATGTTTTAGTAAAAATGAGTTTAAAAGTTGGTGTTTTAAAATAGTTTAATAAAATGCTTTGTTTAAAACGAGTATAAAACTTATGATCTTCTTGAGAAAATCCATATGAATACCTGTATGAGATAATCCAACACACATCCATCAATTCAACAACCAAACACATACACAATCACATAACCACATAACCAAATCAATCATAGTCAATCACAAATAATCATAATCAAATATAGATAATCAATCCACAAACTAATCAACCAATCTCATCAACCATATTCTCAAATAATGTTCGTGACTATACATGATCATTATGTAATTAACATAAGTTAAATACATGATTCATGGAGTGGTCGCTAACCACGTGACAATACATGAAGCCAAAGCAAATAACCGAAGTCAAAGGCAATGCTTCACAGATGTGGAAACCATCCACGTGACAATACACGATGTCAAAGCAATTAACCGAAGTTAAGAGCGATGATTCTCGGGATTTGTGACAATACTTGTAATCTTTGTTATTGACCTAGGTCAATAACAATGTTTACATGGATATTAAATAATAAGAGATAATCCCATAATAATGATAATTTCAAATGTGAATATCATATTGATAAACAGGTATTAACCTTGTGTTATCAAAATAATATTTAATTTGGTATACATGTTTCACCTCCGGGTTTTAAAACTAAAACGGTTTAAAGAAAAGGAGGTTATGAGAACTCACCTGAAGTCCTTAGATTTCGGGTTCTCGTATAATGCGCGCTCGCGTAGATAAACTCAATCAACTCAACAAATCTGTAATTTATAATGTATTTGTGTTCATAAGTATGTATATTTCACTAAATTACATACTCATGGTTGTTCACCCTTATTCGTTAATAGCTTCATTAGCTTAGTGTATTCAAGCCAAATTAAGTTGTGTACCCCAACCCTTAATGAGTGATCAACCTAACACATATTCTTAGACTTATGAGTTTTCAATTATAAAATGGAGATATTTAATTTGAGAACTTGGGTGTATATCCCTCATGCCTCGTATATAAACCAAATATATTATCTTTATTCATACCCCTCTCTAAACACGCATACATGCATGACCTAATTAAATCAACCACCATAATTTAATTACTTTATTCAAATTTATATTTAAGAAGTTTATATTTAAGTTATTTCTACCCACTTTACACTCCATAAAGAAACCTCATGATTTAATATATATTTCAAGTAAAAAGGTGGTGACTAATATCATTGATGCATGCATGGTTATCATTAGCACTCTTCTAGTGCTAATCTCCTCCTTAACCTTAACTTTGGTTTGTTTAGGTTCGACTAGCCATTTGGGCAGCGAACCCTTTGGCAAACACCATAGGTTCGGCCCAACAAAATCCCATAGTTCGGCTTAGGGTACCCACGTAGGTTCGGTTATGGTTCGGCTAATCCCACTATTAGGGTTCGGCTAATTAGGTAGAAGACTCATTGGCTAACCCATGTAGGTTCGTTGTCAAGGAGGAAGGGTTCGTTGATATACAAGGTTCGGCCAACAAAATAGCTTCATCCTAGAATAAGGTTCGTTGCCTAGGACATTAGGGTTCGCCAAATTACAAGCTTCGGCTTCACATGATAAGGGTTCGTTGGCTCATGAGGTTCGTAACTGGCTGAAGTGAGCTCGGCTGAAGAAGGTAAGTTCTTAGGGTTCGCTGCTTCTTACCCTCAGGTTCGGCCGCAGGTTCAGTGAATGTCGAGGGTTCGTGGCCTCCATGTAGAGAATAGGTTCGCCAATGAGCAGGGTTCGGCAGCCCCTGGTTCGCGACCAGCAGCTCACCGGTTACTGTTCATCATCTCCTTCGACATCCAGCTCAAGTTCTAGCCCAAAACACTATATCTACTCGATTACATCAAACTCATTTTAGGATTTTATGCAATGATTACACCGATTTTAACTACAACAAGTTGAGAATCACGATCAAGCTACAAAACCGAAATTAAACATCTAGATTTACCTCGATCCGTAGCTCAAACTCACGATCCTCCTGTACTTTCTCGTTCTCCTTGATTCCCCGGTCGTTTTGGCACCAAGATCTCCCGATTTCGTCAAGAAACGAGCCCGAAATGTTAGAGAGAAGTTAGAGAGAGAAAGGGTGTGCGTTTTTGTGATTTAGTGAGAGAGAGATGGAGATGGAAATGAGAAAGAAGAGGCTACATCTTCTTTCTTATATCGCGTGTAATCCCCGTGTGCTCGGTCCCGTTTTTATCGCGATAAAACAAAATAAAATGCTCGGTTTTCTAACGTAACATATTTAAAACAATAACCCGTTTTAAATAAATTAGTTTTGTTTAATTAAAATAAGCTTAAATAAATTGTTTCGTAAAATAAATTCCGTTTTCGTTTTCGTTAAATAATTATTTAAATAAATTAATTTATTCGAAAACATTTTAGGTTGTGATTCCTAATAAACGTTTTAAGTTTTATTTATTAATTTAATATCGTGAGATATTATTTAATTATTTCGTCGAAACGCGTTACTCGCGTACGTATTCGTAAAGATCGTCACCTTTGCGAATCCAACGCTCGTATCGTACTTCGATTTGATTTATTATTTATGGAATATCGTTTCAGTATATTATTCTTAATAATTATATTCTTGTGAATCGTCACCCACGCGAATACATTATTAAGTTAATATTTCTGAACCAACATTCGCGTTCAAGGAATGCTCGTAACCTCACATCGCGTAAATAAATTCTCATTATTTAATAACTTAATAATTATCATTTCCCAAACCAAAACCCACTAAACCCTAGTCACTAACACATCCATGATAGATCGAAATATGCATATATATAGGGCATATGTAAGGGTCAGTCGCAACTGCCCTAGCCACCGTCCCACCGCTATTTCGATAAACCATGACCATGGGTCCTTGACTACGTTTAGTAACCAGACTCCAACAAACTCCCAGTTCCATCACAAATAAATTCTCAACCAATAATCCTTCATCATCAGTAATATGTAACTGCAATAAACACTACGGGTCTGTGTAGTTGAATTACAACTAAACTTCCCGTGGTTTACGCGTATAATAAATTATAGACATGCATACCAGTACAGTGATAATATCAGCAATGAAAATCAGTAATTCATAATCATTAATAATTATAAATCTCCGGTCGTAACAGTACATTCGTACGGATGCACGGATGTACGGACAACCGAAAGTACAGTGATGTTACAGTACCAACCTTGGAGAAACGAATAGACAGATATGTAGGTGGACTCCCCGCCTGCATTCAGGGCATGGTTGTTTCAGCCAACCCTAATACTGTTGAATCTGCAGTGAGATTGTCTGGGAAACTCACTGATCTCATGGTAGCCTCTGGAGTCCTAAAGAAGGAGGCTGAACCCAGCAAGAACAAAGCTGAGTCTTCAAAGAAACCCCACCACCATCAGAAGAAGAAACAGAAGACCATCAAGAACTACACGGTGGCCACACCTCTTCAACAAGTAGCAGCAGCACCACAGAACCCAACCGCAAACCTTACACTGGCACGTTTCCTCTGTGTGCCAAGTGTCAGTATCATCACCCTGCTGACACTCCCTGCAAGCAATGCACGGGATGTGGAAGAAAGGGCCATTGGGTCCAGTACTGACGGATGACACCTAACCAAGCAGTCAACAATGCTGTTTTGGCTCTCCCTCCACCAGCTAATCAGAACAATGGTGGATGCTTCGATTGTGGCGAACAAGACCACTTTGCAAAGAGCTGCCCGAAGAAGGCTCAACAGGCAGTTCAAACTCCTCGTGGACGAGCCTTTGCCATCGGAGCACCAGCTGCACGCCAGGACCCAAATGTGGTCACTGGTACGTTTCTCTTACATGACTTTTATGCAACTGTTCTATTTGACACTGGTGCGGATCAGAGTTTTATCTCTGCCGAATTTGCATGCCAATTAGATTCTATAGAAGAACAGTTAGAGTCCCCTTACATTATAGGAGTAGCTAACGGGAAACATATCACAGTTAGTACAGTTTATAGGAACTGCCCATTAATACTTAATGATTATACATTTACCATCGATTTGATACCGATGGAGTTGGGTAGTTTCGACATTATCGTGGGAATGGATTGGCTTTCTTCTAATCGAGTGGAAGTCATCTGTTCTGAAAAGTTGCTTCGAATTCCAATGCCGAGTGATCGTGTATTGGAAGTAAAGGGGGATCAAGAAAAAAGAAGTATCAAAGTCATCTCTTGCATAAAGGCGCGTAAGTGTCTACAGAAGCAGTGTGTGGCGTTTTTGGCTCATGTGGTGGAAAAGGAGAAAGAGAAGAAAAAGATTCAAGATGTACCGGTAGTGAAAGAATACCCTGAAGTGTTTCCTGAAGATCTACCAGGTCTGCCACCCGTGCGACCGGTAGAGTTTCGTATTGATTTAATTCCTGGAGCAACCCCAGTTGCTAAATCTCCTTACAGGTTAGCACCTTCAGAGATGCAGGAATTGTCTAATCAGTTACAGGAGCTACTTGACAAGGGTTTCATCAGAGCGAGCTACTCACCTTGGGGAGCTCCGGTTTTGTTCGTAAAGAAGAAAGACGGATCGTTCAGAATGTGCATAGATTACAGGGAGCTGAACAAACTAACCATCAAGAATCGGTATCCGTTATCGAGGATTGATGATCTGTTTGACCAACTGCAAGGAGCTCAATACTTCTCAAAGATTGACTTGCGGTCTGGATATCATCAGCTGAGAGTTCAAGATGAAGACATACCGAAAACGGCCTTCCGAACAAGATACGGGCATGATGAATTCATGGTGATGCCTTTCGGATTGACAAATGCACCAGCGGTTTTCATGGACCTCATGAACCGAGTGTGCAAGCCGTACTTGGATCAGTTTGTCATTGTCTTTATTGATGACATACTGATTTATTCCAAGACCAGAACAGAACAAGAGCAACACCTTAAAAAGATCTTGGAGCTGTTGAAGAAAGAACAGCTCTATGCTAAATTCTCTAAATGTGAATTCTGGCTAAAGGAAGTTCAATTTCTGGGTCCTGTAGTTAACAGCGAGGGAATTCATGTAGATCCTGCCAAGATCGAGGCGATAAAGAACTGGGATACTCTGAAGATACCAACGGAAATACGGTCTTTTCTGGGATTGGCGGGTTATTATAGAAGGTTCATCTCGAATTTTTCTAAGATAGCCTTACCACTCACCAAACTAACTCAGAAAAGTGAACAGTTTATCTGGGAGCAGAAACAAGAGGATATTTTCCAGACTCTGAAACAGAAACTATGTGATGCTACAATCCTATCTCTCCCATAGGGCTGTGATGACTTTGTTGTATATTGTGATGCTTCCCATCAGGGACTCGGTTGTGTGTTAATGCAACGGGACAAAGTAATAGCCTATGCATCAAGACAGTTAAAGATTCATGAGAAGAACTACACTACTCATGATCTTGAACTGGGGGCAGTAATCTTCGCCTTGAAGATTTGGAGACATTATTTATATGGCACCAAGTGTACCATATTCATTGATCACAAAAGTCTGCAACACATCTTTGATCAGAAGGAACTCAACATGCGACAACGCCGTTGGGTTGAACTTCTGAATGACTACGATTGTGTGATCAAATACCATCCGGGAAAGGCGAGCGTTGTAGCTGACGCCTTGAGCCGGAAGGAACGGGTCAAACCCATACGTGTTAGAGCAATGGGGATAACGGTGCAGTCCAGTTTAAGTGACAAGATTAATCAAGCACAACAAGAAGCACTCGACCGAGGCAATTTGAAGAAGGAACTTGATTGCGGAGCAGAGAAACAGTTCGACACGAAACCTGATGGAATGATCTACTACCGGGAACGTATATGGATACCGGCGGTAGATGAGTTGAGAAAACTTATCTTCGATGAAGCACACAAGATTAAATACTCTGTTCATCCAGGTGCTGATAAAATGTACCAAGACCTGCGTGGATTTTATTGGTGGCCTGGAATGAAGAAGGACATAGCCGAATACGTCGGTCAATGCCTAACGTTTGCAAGGGTAAAGGCAGAACACCAAAGACCGTCTGGTCTACTGGAACAGCCTGAGATTCCGCTCTGGAAGTGGGAACAAATAGCTATGGATTTCATTACCAAGCTACCCCGCACTTCCAGTGGTCATGATACAATTTGGGTGATCATTGATCGTTTAACAAAATCTGCTCATTTCTTGCCCATGCGTGAGAACTTCACCATGGATAAACTGGCAAGATTGTACATCAACGAGATAGTGGTACGCCACGGTGTGCCATTGTCTATTATTTCCGATAGAGATAGCAGATTCACATCAAGGTTCTGGCAATCACTGCAGAAATTTCTAGGGACACAGTTAAATCTGAGTACAGCTTACCACCCACAAACGGATGGTCAAAACGAACGTACTATCCAGACCCTAGAGGACATGTTAAGAACCTGTGTACTGGATTTCGGTGGGAATTGGGACTCCCATTTGCCACTGATCGAGTTCTCCTACAATAACAGTTACCACAGCAGTATCGGATGTGCCCCATTCGAGGCTCTCTATGGTCGGAAATGTCGATCACCGATCTGTTGGACTGAAGCTGGAGACAAGCGAATAACTGGGCCAGAACTTATTCAGGAAACCACTGACAAGATAGCTCAGATTCAAAGAAGACTACAAGCTACAAGGAGTAGACAAAAGAGTTACGCTGACAAACGGCGCAAGCCGTTGGAATTCCAATTGGGAGACCGAGTCATGTTGAAGGTATCCCCATGGAAAGGCATTGTACGCTTTGGAAAGAAAGGTAAATTAGCACCGCGATACGTGGGATCGTTCGAGGTCATCGAGCGTATTGGTCCTGTAGCTTATCGACTGAGATTACCGGATGAACTCAGTGGTGTGCATGACGTGTTTCACGTCTCAAACTTAAAGATATGCCTTGCTGACGAGTCTCTCGTCATTCCGATTGAAGAAATTCAAGTAGACGAACAGTTACACTTTATCGAGGAACCTTTGGAGATTATGGATCGCAAGGTTAAACAACTGAGGCGAAGCCGTATTCCCATTGTAAAGGTTTGATGGAACTCAAGACGTGGGCCCGAATTTACTTGGGAATGCGAATATCACATGAAGTTAAAGTATCCTCATCTGTTTGAAGAGGAAGCTATACCCAATAACAATTCTAAAATTTTGGGACAAAATTTCTCTAACAAGGGGAGACTGTAACATCAGTGCCGGAACCGTCACCGAAACAGTGATCTCTACAGTACATGAACAGTAAATCAGGTACATATTTCAGTTATCAATTTCATGTCATTTTCACTACATGTTATCAAATCACTGTTCAGATTCAATTCAGAAAACAAAGTTCTGAAATAGGGTTCTTGAGTCAGATAATTCTTTGACAATACAGAACCATCATGTGATTACTTGTTTAGGAATTATTATGTATAAACGTATGTGAGACTTTAAAGAGCAAAACACATGAATATCGTTACGTGATGCTAAACTGACGGGTTATTCGTATAGGTGACGATCTTTACGAATATATCTGAAAGTTTAACATTCTGAATGATATTCTATAATTAGAAAACAATATTGAAAAGTATAGTTATCGTCGTGTTCGGCCGGGTGACGATTCGAACGAATACGCGCGACGACCGTACGATTCAATTTAAACGGTTAATTAATATTTTAAATTAAATGACTAGAAGATATTAGTTAATTTATTAGGAATCACAACATAGAATAATTAAATGATTTCTAATTTTATAAACCGTGTCGTTTTATCTCAAAAACTACGCGAAAAGGTATTTTACGCGAAACCGATTGAGACCGAACCACCGGGTAAATGAAAAATTAAATGTAGTGAGTAAATGCACCACCAACCATCATCAACCTCACCTTTCCTCTCACAATTCGTTTCTCTCTCTCTCTCTCTCTCTCTCTCTCTCTAAGAAGAACCAAGATCCATCTTCTCTCTAGAAGATCATTCTCAAATCTTCATTGTTTCAAGCGTAGTTGGTGTCAAAACGACCACCTCTTCACATACATCACGAAAGTACAGGAGTTCAAGCACTCACCCATCAATTTCGAGGTAAATATCCAAGTTTGTTTCGGTTTTTAGGGTATATCACGATCCCCTATAATAACTTTGTTCTAATCGGGTTAAAACACTAGGAATCACGAGATAAATGATAGGGAACCATTAGGAAACCTTGGAGAAACAAATCTGTAACAGGTAGGGTTGAAGGAAGATCGAGAGGGCTTGCTTGGAATAAGGGTTGATCGAACGAACCTGTACCAGAATGCCGAACCTTCTTGTGGGGATAGCCGAACCTTAGCTGAGCAACTGGACCACGAACCCTTCATGTGCAGCCGAACCCTCACCCTGCACTAATCAGTCACGAACCCTGCGGCTCCTGACCACCGAACTTTTTGTCAGCCTAACCCTAGCCCCGAACCTTGTAGCATTCAAATCAGCCGAACCTATTTAATTGGAAAGGGACGCGAACCTTGCATGGCCGAACCCTGGCCATGCAGACTTGAATAGCTACGAACCTTAAGATCACCGAACCCTATGGCTGAATCCTAGGTGTGCAGCGAACCATAGTTTCAGACGAACCATATGTTGCTAGCCGAACCCTACATGTTGCCAACTTAGCCGAACCTTAGGACCACTTGTGGGTTGGACGAACCTAAGCTAAAAGGTTTGCTGCCCTGGGTATGTTGAACCTAGAGAGCCATTAAAATCTTTAGTTTTTATGATAATTAGGGCTTGTATACGTAAACATGCATGGGTTTATTTAATTGATGTGTGTGCATGGGATTAATACAGAGTTAGTTATAAATAATGATGAATAATGAAGCCATAGGTGGGGAAAATTTCCATAACTAAGGTCATTAACACATAATAACAACTTCAAATGAGTTGTTAATATGAATAACTTGGACATCTATGTCATATGGTTCAAATAATTTTGATTATGATCAAGAAAGAATCAAAAAGTTGTCATTGGGCTTAAGTGGGCCAACGGGATTTGATTAAGTCCATCACATGTTAAATGTTTATCAAATTCAAATAATAATGTTTTTATTATAAAAATTTAAAGCTTGTGGATTTATTTAATTAAAGTTGGTAATTTTCTAAAATCTTGTTAAATGGAAATGTAATTTATAATTGTCATTGGTTTCTTTTATGTTTATTAAGTTAATTGTAATGTTTTGGTTTAAAGACTGATTGTGATTTAAATTGTTGGGATTTGATTGTGAAGAGACAATATAATTGTCTGGATTTTAACAGGAAACAAAGGAAACTCTGCCGAAATTTCTAAAAATATAAAGTAAACTATTACAACTAAACATGGGATTTGGGGTTATAAAAAGGGTAACTAAGATAGATGAGGTTCTAGATACACTTAGTACTAAGACACTTATTTGTACACACACCAAGATCAAACCTTAGGCACAACTACTACTGCACGTACTTATTTTATTTGAATTCTTATAAAATAACTCAGGAACGGAAGATACTTAGCCTACAAACAAGAGTGCGTATTCTGTGATAGTACATTAGACATCAACACAGGTCAGTTCATTGCCCCTTTTCTAACATTTTTGTTTTTAAAACGCGGGGCTGAGAAGCATGCGTAAACTGTTTATTTAAAATTGTTTACTTAAATTCTTTTAAATTTTATATGTTTACATATATAAATGTTATCCTAGACCATTGTCTAGGAAGATTTTATGCAGGTTTACTAACTGATTTACTTATAAATTAAGTGAATAATCGGGTTAAACTAAAACATTTCAACAGATCAAAACATTTCAAACGAATCAAACTAAACATTTTGACAAAACAAGTGTGTGAGTTCAAGGTATCAAACGAAACATTTTGATGAATCAAACGGGTGATTTCAACGAATCAAACGAAACAACCTTTGCAAATATAACATTCAATGTTCTACAAATCAAGTGTTTGTTGAACAATGAATCAAGTGTACAATTGATTAATGAATCTAATATTCTATGATCAACGAATCAAGTACATCTTGTAACAGAATCAGACGAATCAATAAATCATTTTCAAGGGAAAGCCTGGGAAATATCAAAAATAACATATGCCAAAACGGACGAAACAGAAACCCTACATTTCAAGAAGTCCTAGCTAGACCGTTTGATTTGTAGGTCGTATGTTTGATGATATTTACAGATTCCCTAACTACTAACTACCAAGATTGACAGACTAGTCTACTCGAGTTTGACCAAGGCCCCAATCATTAGGATTAGATTTTATTAAATGTTTATTTATTTATTTAATTAAGCATTTATAACTGTTTTATACAATACTGTGGTTGATCATATTGTGTGATGAACTTATGAAATCAACATGGATTTCAAATGATTGTAATTACAGGAACAACAAATAGAAGAACTTATGGGTTTGTGTTAAGGGTAAAAATGCTTAATTATCATTAACAACAGTGTCATATGCGTATTAGTATGTGGTGGGATGGCGTCTGGGCGGGTTTGTAGGCTCGACTCAGGGGTATGCCCTATATATAAGCATACCGATATGGATATTACATTGAAGTTAATGAGGTTAGGGTCTTTACCGAAAGGAACATTTTCAAATCATTTTCAATTACTAAACTATATGAACTCACCAACCATGTGTTGATTTTATTTTTGCATGACTTCTCAGGTGACGAACAGGTCAACTAGGAAGCTTATGCTTTTGGACTAGGACTTCAGATAGAAGACTTAGTATTTTTGGACCAGCATATTTTTGAAGACATCATTATACAAATTATTTTGTGTATCTTGTGTAAATACAAGATAGAACTCTATGATGTTGATAATAGATTTACATTGTTAAATTATAAACAATACTGATGTAATTTAACTTTGTAATTCTATTATATTTAGCATTTCTCATTTATATCATGTGCAATGTAAACAATCTGATCACTTTTGATTATCACTCATGATATCGCGCCCCGGGAACCTTCCGCCCGTCAGGGAAACTCGATCCTACCCTGCCGGCTCGGGGTGTGACACGTTGCCTGAGAAGTGGAATTCATTGGTGCTAATCTTGAGAGAAAATCTACCACTTCTTATCTCAATAATATCAATGAGATTAAAAAGAAGTTAGCTATAGTCGAGTGTGACTATGAGACCTTAGGACAGAAGCTCAAGAGCTATGAGAGCTCATCTTATATTATTGAGCACATGATCAGTAGGGGTACTGATCAACAGGGAAAGGGAAAAGGTAACTATAAAAATTGTCCTCCACCTATCCTCAACACCTTTGTCAATACACCAAATGACAAAGATGTTAAGGATTTTCAAGTCACTACTCCATTAGTAATAGACCCAACTGGACTATTTACTAATGAGGATTCCTCAAAGTCTGAGGAATCTCGTGTGGATTGACTTGTTGAGGATTAGGTCTCAGATTCTGAGAATGAATCAGATGATTCATCTAAGTATGTTACTACTCAGAATCTAGTTCCTGCTGTCATGAAAGGTGACCCAATCTCAAATTCAAAGATTTACAAAGAATTACGCTTTGTAAAAGCTTCTCAAGAGTTTGAAGCAAAATGTGTTACCAAGTCTGCTTTTGTTGGTAACAAAGGGACAAAAGGGTTAGGTTTTAATTAAGACAAGCTAAAAACAAATGTTTTTAAATCACATAAACAGTCTTTCTCTGATTTAAAACATTTTCATAAAAAAGGTGAAAAAGTTTGTTTTGAGTGTGGTGAACCTGGGCACATTGTTAGATTCTGCCCTCATTTGATCAGGCCAAAGGTCGTGTCATTCAGACAACTGAATCCAGTTTTAACTAATCCTGTAAAATCTGTAACAAGGCCTGTTCAAACAAAACTCAAACAACAAAGTCAGATTAAATTTTTAGACAATGGTAAAGGGAAATTAGAGAACTTGGATGTTCCAAGTGTGCTTAAAGTTAACCAAGCAAAATCATCATCCATTTATCTGAAAACATCTTTTGATAAAAATGCAATTTGGAAAGTTAAATCATCTGAGGATTCTGTTCCACCTATTTCAGATAAATCTCTTCCTGATGGAAAATGGATTGATGTATGGATCCGAGACTCTATGGGTCAACCCAAGACTGTAAAGGCTTGGGTTCCCAAAGTGAACTGATTGTCTCTTTATTGTGCAGTTTGCCCCAAAAGCTGGAGTTAACAGCAATTGAATCGTTGATAGTGGGGCTTTCAGACACATGACTGGTGATATTTCTCTGCTCACCAATGTGAATGCAGTTCGAGGTGGATATGTAGCTTTTGCCGGTGACAAAGGCGGATTCATTACTGGAGAGGGAATTCTGACAAATGGGCAAGTTTCTTTTGATAACGTCAGATATGTTAAGCAGTTGGAAAACAATCTTCTCTCAGTTTCACAAATCTGTGACAAAGAGTACAAAGTACTATTTGATGATTCCAAATGCTACATTCTAAAGCAAGGTGTTAAGATTTCTGAAGACTGGATTTTGATGTCTGCCCCCAGAAAGCAAGATTTGTATGTTCTCAACATGGCCACAGCTTCAACAACATCCTCCACAGCTTCATGTTTTATGACAAAGGCAACTGAGAAAGATTCAATCCTTTGGCATAAGAGGATAGGTCATTTGAGTTTACGCAAGATGAATCATTTGGTTCATAATAGTCTGGTTGAAGGAGTTAGCTTGAAGAATTTTAAGCTGTCTGATATCTGTGTATCTTGCAAGAAGGGAAAGCAGTCTAAGCAGTCTCACAAGCTAAAAAAATTTCATTCAATCAATGTTCCTCTTGAGCTTCTCCACATGGATTTATTTGGTCCTGTGAATCAGAAGAGTATAGCTGGAGATCAATACTGTCTTGTCATCACTGATGAGTATTCCAGATACTCTTGGGTTTTCTTTATGAAGGAGAAATCTGAAACTTTTGATTGCATTCAAGTTTTGGTTACCAAACTTGAATCACTTTATAAGCTCAAGATTCGTCAGTTTCGAACTGATAATGGAACGGAATTCAAAAATCACAACATGGAGAATTTTTGTAATGCAAGAGGCATTGTGCAACAATTTAGTGCTACATACGTTCCACAAATGAATGGTGTTGCTGAACGCAAAAATAGGACATTGATTGAGGCTGCTAGGACCATGCTTGCTGATTCCACTTTACCGGTTCAGTTCTGGAATGTAGCTGTAGCAAATGCGTGCTATACCCTGAACCGGGTTCTTATTGTGAAAAGACATGGGAAGACTTGTTTTGAACTGCTCCATAACAGAAAGCCAAATCTTAAGTATCTAGAACCATTTGGTGCACCGTGCACTATGCTTAAGAAACATGAGCAGGGAAAGTTCAATGAAAAGGTGGAAGAAGGGTATTTTCTTGGGTACAGCACTCCAAACAAAAGAGTTTACAACACATCAACTCATAATGTGGAAGAGTGGTACCATGTTAATGTTCAGAAATATTCTATGCCCCCACCAGGAAAAGGCCCAGACTGGATGCTTGATTATTCTGGTCTTTTTGACTCTTTCAATATGTCTCCCATGTATTTAGATGAAGATGTTGCAGTTCAGATGTTGTATGATGTACAGAATGCACCTGATGAACCTTTGCAACCTTCCTCTGCATCCGTTCCAATCACACAGATAAATGATGACAGCTCAGACACAGATGATAATCCTTTTCATCCAGCTGATCCTGAACCAGCTGTTGACAATCTTGTACCTAATCTTGAGAATTTGAATATGAACAACTTAGATCCTCAGGTTGAGGTTCCAGCTCATCCTATTGGAAGAATTAATCGTATCCATCCTCAAGAGAACATAATTGGAAGTCCTTTGGATGGAGTTAAGACGAGAAATCAGCTGTCTTCAGGAGGTCTTGCTGACATTCTTGACTTTGCAGATGTAAGCTTTTGTGCTCATTCCTGCTTTATCTCCCAAGTTGAACCGCGTACTGTCACTGAAGCGCTCAAGGAAGAATCATGGGTTGATGCTATGCAAGAAGAACTTTTGCAGTTCAAAAAGTTAGGTGTCTGGAAATTGGTTGACAGACCCAAAGGTGCAAAAGTCATTGGCACTCGATGGGTTCTTCTTTGCAAGAAAGATGATCATGGGATCATAGTGCGAAACAAGGAACGTCTGGTGGTTCAGGGATTCAGACAGATAGAAGGTTTGGACTACAATGAGGTGTTTGCTCCGGTTGCTCGACTCGAAGCCATTCGTATCTTCTTGGCTTATGCATCCTTTAAGAAGTTTAAGGTTTATCAAATGGATGTCAAGAGTGCATTCCTTCATGGTGTGATCAGTGAAACTGTATATGTCAGTCAACCTCCCGGGTTTGAAGATCCCTTACATAGAGACCAAGTCTACAAGCTAGACAAGGCCTTGTATGGATTACACCAAGCTCCGCGAGCGTGGTATGAGACACTTTCTACTCACCTTCTGAACAACGGGTTCAGAAGAGGTGTCATTGACTGCACATTATTCATTCGTGAAAAGGATGGTGACTTACTCTTGGTACAAGTATATGTGGACGACATCATCTTCGGTTCAACAAATGATGATCTGTGCAGAGACTTTGAAAAGGTTATGAAAGAGAAGTTCGAAATGAGCTCAATGGGAGAGATGAAATTTTTTCTGGGATTACAAGTAGATCAGTCTGAGGCAGGAATCTTCATTCATCAAACCAAATATGTTGGGGATATACTGAGCCGGTTCAGTATGTCTGATGCAAAACCTGCTGGTACCCCACTGGCTGTCAATCACGGGATTACACCAGATGAAAAGGGGGAGTTAATTGATGCTACTTTGTACTGAGGAATGATTGGGTCTCTTATGTATCTTACTGCTTCTCGGCCAGACATCATGTTCGCCACATGCTTGTGTGCATGGTATCAATCAAAACCAAGAGTCTCCCATCTCATTGCTGTCAAGAGGATTATGCGTTATCTGAAGGGTACACCGGATCTTGGCTTATGGTACCCTAATGATGATAACTTTGAGCTTACTGCATATAGTGATTCAGATTATGGTGGATGCAAGAGAGATTTCAAATCAACATCTGCAGGATGTCAGGTCTTTGGAAACCGATTAGTCACCTGGCAGTGCAAGAAGCAGACGTCGGTGTCTACTTCAACATGTGAAGCTGAATACATTGCTGCTGATAGTTGTTGTTCTCAAATCGTCTGGATACAACAGCAACTCAGGGACTATGGGTTACATTTTTCTAACACTCCTATATATGTTGATAATACTGCTGCCATAGCTGTCACTAAAAATCCTGTTCAGCACTCCAAAACCAAACACATCGACATTAAATATCACTTCATACGTGATTGTTTTGAAAAGAAATTAATCGATGTAGTGAAAATTCACACCGATCACCAAAAAGCCGATCTTTTTACAAAAGCATTTGACAAACCAAGATTTTTATATCTGTTATCGGCTAATGGTGTTTTCCAAAAAGATGAAGTTCAATCCTCATCTGAGTCTAACAAATGATCATCATTTTTCTTTGCTAGTCTTTGCTTTGTTTATTTTAGTCCAGTTCTTAAATTTTTTTTCTTGTATAATTTATTTTCTTCATCAAAAACTCAAAAAGTTTTTCTATTTTTTTTAGGTTTTTAGGGGGAGATATTCTGTTATTTGAAAAACCAAAAACAATAGAAAATTTGAAAAACCAAAAACAATAAAAAAATTAAAAATTGAGATGGTCTTGTTTTATAAAGTAATACATTAATCTATCATGTCATCGAAACATAAGTGAATGTATGAACTAAAATCACAAGAGAATTATGATGGGATGTACTGATAGGCTGACTATACATAATGAATAAACAACTTGTGATAACTTAGAAAGTTTGATCTGTGGGACTCATTTTATAAAACCACTTGAGTGAGAAACGTTTTTGACTCAAATCAAGTATACACCTGTCATCATGGAATCAAATGAGGTTTCATTCAAAGAAAAATAAAGGCAAGCTGGTATTAAGCTTGAAGAAAATCAAAAACAAGCTGGTATTAAGCTTGATGAAAATCAAAAACAAGCTGGTATTAAGCTTGAAGAAAACCTAATGCAAGCTGGTATTAAGCTTGAGAAATACTTAAACAAATTAAGTTCGATTCCATACATGTGCCATATTGCTGGGACGGACCTAGCTGAAGCCATCCATTTGGATAGAACAAGAAAAATACAAAACGATATTAATGTTTGAATCTTATTGAATTCATGATGACTGGTTTTAAGATATGCAGAAATGAGTTTTGAACTGACTTTGATCTTTAATGGTGAAATGAAATGGGGAACTCAATCAGAAAATATGAGTGATCATAAAGTTTGTTTAGTAGTTGTGTATTGTTCGGTTTAATTTTTGGACAAACATATCAGTAATCGTATCATAATAAAATTGTGTTTGAAGTAAAGCATTCATCGAAGACAACGTGATGTGATTAGAGATATGTGTTATTTTATTAATGGACTTCTCACAAAAACATGTGTTTAATTGTCTTTAGTTACTACTTGTATAGTCGTATTTGTTGTTTCAGAAAAATACAAAAAGATTTTCTATTTTAAATTTTATTTTAAATGATCATTTGTAGATTCGGATGTCTGTCATATCTGAATCCTGAATCACCCAGACATATCTTCATAAATTGTCAAAAGTTTGTTGTTCAAAACGCCATATATTGAAAAATTTGAGTTTTGGGTGTTAACATCTCTCATTCGTCCGAATGAGAGGTAAAATTCATTCATTCAGCCGAATGACCTCATTCTGCGAATGAGTCATTCGACCGAATCAATCAAACAAAGTTTTTATCATTCGACGAATGAGGGGTGTCGAATGACCTCATTCGAAAAACTCATTCGGCGAATGAGACTGAGTTTCAACCGACCTTTCGTCTAGCTCTTTCGGCGAATGAATGTGACCATATAATAGTCCTTCGGCCGAATGAAAGTCATTCGACAAAATTTCTTTCGCCACATCAGAGGGTTTTCCATTCGGCGAATATAAGTGTTCTCATTTTCGATCAATTTCCTGTGCCTGTCATTAACCCTGCTTCTGATTATCACGTTCTTCTTCATCTCAGGTACTTGGAGAATGATTATCAACGATTTCCAACCGTGGAATCATCGAGAACAGATCAGATTTTTAGTTTCTAGGGTTTTGTTAATCGCTTGTTCAATAGATGATCAAAATGGACTTGAAACCATCTAAGACCTGTTTTAAATAGCTTAATCGGTCGATTCTGAGCATGTTTGTGTAAATTTTGTGGGCTGATTTGAAGATTTTGAAAAAGGGGATTTTTGAATTCAATCTGACTGTCGAATGTCGTCATTCGGCGAATGACTCATTAGGCGAATGATGTCTTTCGGCGAATGGCTCATTCGGCGAATGATGTCTATTCGACAAATGACTTCCATTCGGCGAATGGGTCATTCGCCAAAGGTTTCATTCGGCAGAATGAATCTCATTCGGCCAAATTGTTTAAGCTGATTTTGTTTTTCTGATTTCTGTTTTCTGTTCAACTGAATTGCACTAACACGTTTATTTCTTCTATTGTTCAGTATGGCAGGTTACAAGTCAGTCCCCAAGCATAACATCTGTGCTCATTTGGATCTCAACACACCGAACGCCAAACACTACTCAGAGATCATTACTTTTCTACGGCGTTCGAGGATTTTTACAGCAATATCTACTGTATATGTGCCTTACCACTCTCACCAGCAAGATTTCTGGTCTTCAGCAGACATAGACTGTGAGGCAGAGCCTACAGTTATCAGAGGGAAGGTGCAAGGGCACGATGTTGTCGTATCGGCTGAGCACATTAGGAGAGTGTGTGGATTTCAGGACACTCCCGATCAGCCATCTCTGCTTGATCGTTTCTTGGTTCGTGGATGTTTTCTGAGATGCAAGTATGAGGGTGATATTGGAGCGGGAATCCTCAACAAAGCTTTCATGTCTCCGCAATTCAAATATCTCGCACATGTTCTAGTTCACTGTCTCGGATCAAGGAGAGGTGGATTCGATGACATGCGAGAGACTATACAGTGTGCTTTTGCTGCTTTAGTGCTGAACAAGCCGTTCAACTTCTCGGAGATGATTTTTATACACATGAAGGAGAACGTGGTCTTGAAGGGAGACAAGAAGTTTCTGATGTACCCTCGGTTTCTGCAGCAGATTATTGATGCTCAAGTTCCTGATCTGCCAAAGATCAATGCTGATATTGTTCGTCTGGAGCACATGAATGACACCACTCTGAACAGAGTCTTGTCATACAGGGGGGAAAGAGAGGAAGCCAACCACCCGATCCTTATTTGGTCATCTCTCTCGACCAGATTACAGAGCTCCTGCTGGTCGCAAATGGAGGCACAATGATTCTGATTCAGATGTTGAAGACATTGTTGTACCAGTGGATGGAGGTGACAGTGATGGAGGAGATGATGATGATGCAGGTGTTAGTGGTCCAGGAGGTGGTGAGAGCTCAGTGATTGTGAGCACTGCAGCTGTGAGTTCTGTTGTGATGAGTGTGGGTACAGGTGTCATAACCACTGCTGCAGATATGAGCATGGTTGATGTTGGTGGTGCTGTTGCTGGTGGTGATGCTGGTGTGTCTACAGCTCAAGAGGAAGACATAGATGTTGACTCTTTCTTAGAGTTGGATTTCGTGTCTACCACCACAGTTGCTACTTCTGCCTCTTTTGATACTATAGTTCCTCATGTTACTGGAGGTGATGATGAGTCAGAGGACTCTGGTGATGATGATGTTGTGGCTGGAGAAGGTAATGAAGAAAGTACTGATTCTGATGATTTCATGGAGGAAGGTTATGAGAAGGTCATGGTTGATGGTAAGATGGTTGTGAGGAAGAGGAAGAGAACCGAAGAGGAGATGGAGGAGATTACTGATCCACTGTTCATTCCTGAGTTTGATTTGTCTCCTCCACCTCGGTCTTCTGCTTCTGTTTCAGTGGCTATTTCTGCTGCCACTTCTCAGCCTACATCCTCCCGAGCTGGAAGGGGAAAGAGGTCCAGGTTTTCTTTTCAAAGGAGGTCAGAACTGACTACAGCTGCTACATCTACTGTTACATCAGTAGCAGCTGTTTCAGTTTCTTCACTGACACGGTCAAGGGCTGTTCTTTCACATTCTACTATTGCCCCGCTGACCACTCCTATTACTCATGAGCCAGTGTATGTTGCTGCTTCTGCTGGCCCCTCTACATCCAGAGCTGATATGTTCATACCTACTGTTTCAGTTGTGGATCAGCTGAGCACGCTGAACAGTATGGTTCTGAGGCTGATGGAGAAGAACATGGAGCAGGAGAACAAGATTGCTCAGCTCTCTCAAAGAATAAATGATCAGGATGCTTTGTTGCTGCAGGCAGCTGATCAACAAGCTGATCTTAGGGCTCGTTCTGCTCAACAAGAGGAGCAACTGCTGAAATATATCGATGAGCATAACCAGTTGGCTATGACTGCCACTGGTTTCAATGAGAGGATTTTGTTATTGGAAGCTGAGAATGCTCGCCTTGCTGAACTTGTTGAGGGTTCCAAGAAGGGCACTCCCAGGCTTGAAGGCACTGAAACCCGATCCGATGATTCAGATTCGGAGAAATCCAAGGAAGATGAAGATGAAGAAGATGAAGAAGAGGATGATGAATCTGATGAGGAGAAGGTGGATTATGAGGAATCTGTTCGCGATGATGATAAGGACGGATCTGGGAGTGGGTCTTCAGAATCATCCGGTACTGATGACGATGATGATCAAGCCCCTCCGTCTTCTGAGATCCGGTCCAAGAAGGCCAATGACAAGAAGTCAAAGGCTCCTCCTCCTTCGTCTCCCTCAAAGACAGCCGAACCAGAAGCTACTGAGGAAGTCGAAGCTGTGCCTGTGAGACGTCAACTGGATGAAACACTTACTATGATTCTTGACGCTCAAGGCATCATACAGCACTCAGTCAGCTATGACAAGGAGGAGGGAGAGATTATTCATTGCTTGACAAAGGAACAGATTGCTGAATTGTTCAGGTTAAATCCTGATGAGGTGATCACTGACGATACCTCTGTTCCTTTTGTCGATGAGCCAGAGCCAGAAAATTTTGATGATATTGATGAAGTGATTTTGGAGGATATCACTGAAGAGGAATATCCCAAGTACACATCGGCTGAGGATGAGCTGCCTACATTTACGGAACCATTTGATCAAGAAACAGAGGATCTTTTGGTCAGATATCTGGAAGAGCAAGTCGAAGCCAGCAAATCCGAAGCCGATGATCAAAAGAAGAGAAAAGAAGAATGGGAGACCTACTGGGTGGCATTGAAGAAACAAAGCACCGAGAAGATGCCAGCTACACACAAGAAAGTTTACAGGACCAAAGGCTACAAAGCTAGAGGTCACATCTTGAGCTGGGCATACTTTCACGACCTCGGTTGCTATGCTGTGAAATGAGAAAAGGGTATTGATTACTTCAAGCACCCTCATGACTTCAAGATGTTGCCGGGCTTTGAAGTCAATCAACTAGCACGTCTGAAGTTACTGTATAGTGAAGACTCAGGAATGTCTGCCTGGTTTTCTAGGCAAATTCAGTACGAGTACAGAAAGAGATGGGTGAACTTTCAGCCCCAGCAGCCAGAACGTTATTACTTGCCAGAAATTGATGGAGATACCCGTAAGCATAAAGTTATCCTGAAGTGGCTTCCCCCTAGAGTTTTGAAGAAGATTCCTTTACGGAAGATGCGACAAGACTTTATGGATGGCTTCCGATGGTGGTATTATGATGGGCGCACTGGTGAGGCTGTGATAGTTTTGTGCAAAGATAAACAGTGGGAGACTGTTAGGATTTTTGATCCTATGTGGCTGACTAACTTATCTCACAAGGATGTTCAAGCTTTGTTCAGGCACCAGATTTTCTTCGACATTCCAGACATGGTGCAAGCTTTGCAATTTATAAGAGTGATCCGTCTCTGCAGCATTTTCAAGATCCACGCTGGAGCAGACTGGAAAGCTATATCAGAAAAGTATTTCAAGAAAGACACTTCCAAGAGTTGAACTAGGTCCAAGGGGGAGTTTGTTGATACATGTTATGTCCCTAGTTCTGTTTTGTAACTCTAATCCTGTAAAGTTCAAGTTATTAATGGAAGTTGTCTTTATATATCATTCTTAATGTTTATTATTGATTATACGAGTAGTTGATTTGATTAAATTAATTGTTGAGTATGAAGAATGCACATTCGGGCGAATGACTCTAGAATGAAGTCATTCGCCGAATGAACGACCTAGCGAATGGCTGGCGAAAGAATGAGTCATTCGCCGAATGACTCATTCGATTGACAGCCCATTCGAGCAAGGTCATTCGCCGAATGAGCTGCTTCGGCCACTCATTCGGCCAAATGACTACAGCCTATATATACTTGTTCAAATCATTTCAACACTAACTTTCTGAGAGCCTTCCTTCTTCCCTGAGATCCCAGAGTCAAACCCTAGGAGATTAGAGCGGCCATTGATCGTCCAAGTTTGATTCTCAACCCGTGGTGTTTGATTCTTGCTTACAAGTCCTTCCTACGCCTTCGGATCACCACGGTTGCTGTTGGTTTCAATTGGAAAACCCTAGAATAGGATTCCGCACTATTCCAGAGGCCGTCGGGTAGATTTACATTGGATTCGGATTGTTTCCGAGCCCTAATCGGTCCTACAGAAGGACTTTGGTGGAATTTATTCAAAAGCTAGAAGAACAGGAGATGAAGGATAAGAGAAAAGCAAGGAGAGTGAATTTTTTGATTATTTGTTTTGACTTTGAAACATTAAAACATTGTTTTGTTTGAAATTTGAAATAAAATTGAAATTTTTAAAAGGTTCGCCTAACAGGTTTGTGAGAAGGTTCGTTGGATAGGTTCGTCCAATTGGTTCATTGGACAGGTTCGTCCAATTGGTTCAATTAGACAGGTTCGTCCAACAGGTTCCTTCAAAGGTTTCCCTGGATGCTACTCCAGTCTCTGTTGTTGCTTCTGATAAGGCTAGAGATTGTACTGATGATGATGTTGAAGATTTAATTGAAATGGAGCCAAAGGAGATTATTGATTATTCTCTGCCTACTTTTTCTTGATTTGTTTAAACAACATTCTTATATTGATTTGCAGAGAATGATTGTTGAAAGATCTAAAGATAAAGAATTGGAGGAAGGAGAGATAGCTGGTGGTTATTCAAGAAATGATTTTTATGAGATGTTTGAAGTGGATTCTGATCAAGTGTTTGATTTTTAACAAGATGATGAGATAGAGTTATTTGATTTTGAGAAAGATGATCCAACGGCTGAAAACTTATTGAATATGCAAACTTTGAAGAACATTTTTAATCTTGGAGGTGTATCAAGAACATCACTGGCTCATATTAAAGAAAAGACTAACATGGATTAATGGAAAGAAAATGAAGATGAAATGAAGTACATTGTTGATCACTTGTACATCTTCAAGCAAATGATTGAAGTAATAGATGAAAAAGTTCAGGAAAACCAAGCTAAACAATTCACAAGATTCAAGATTGGATGTAAGTCAATGATGATTGGAAGAATTGTTAGCTATGGTTACTTTCACAACATTCCAGGAAGTATCAATGATAAAGGATGTTGTGTATTGAAGCGGGTTGATGGATGTCAATACTTTGGAAAGGCATTAGATCTAATGTCTTCACCATCATTTTAGTGTATGGAATTATCTTGGTTAAAGATGATCAAGCCCATTCAAACTAAACAAAATGAAACATTTGAGAAGCTATTGAAGAAAGAGGCTAAATCTGGGTAAAGGTTTGTTGAGTCCTCAAGTCAAAGACAAGCTGTATGGATATTCAAAGCCTAAAGTTTTCAAAAGACCAAGGTTGAGGAAGGTAGAACAGAATTGGAATCCATATTTCAAGTTCTGGTTCTATGATGAGAAGACATCTGAAGCTGTGATTTTGTTAAGACAAGAAGATTAATGGAGGGTGATTCGAATGATGGATCCTGTTTGGATAGTTAACTGCTTAAAAGAGGATATTGATTTGTTAAATGTAGCTGAGATTTTTGCTGGTGAAGGTTATCATGATGTTGGGATCAGTTACAAAGATTTGGCAGTTCAGTTTCAGACTATTGCTCGGATGTGTTAAACTATGGGTATACATTCTGGATGCGACTGGGAAGATGTCAACTATCTGTATGTTGAGTTGATGAAAGTACCAAAGGAATTTGATGACAGGGATGCTAAGCTGGAAGCAGAAAGATTAGCCAAGATTCCTAGATCGGTTGTGATAGGAGCTGCTGATAATGTTTGTGGAGAAACCAGTGGAGTTCAAGACAAAGTTGATGACAAAGACTGAAGTAATAGAGTGAAGATTTTTGATAGCAACTATTAAGGGGGAGTTTGTTAGTACATATTTGTAATAGGTTGCTGTTCAAACATGTAAATTATAGAAAGTTAATAAGGTTTGGCTTAGGTTCGTCTGGCCCACGAACCTTAGTAGGTTCGGTGAACCTATCATCTTGATAGGTTTGGCGAACCTATAACCTTGGAAGGTTCGGCTAAGAATAGGTTCGGCTGGCAGTGTTTGTATATATAGAAGGTTTGTTTGATTTTGTCAGAACTAGAGATAACTTCAAAAAACCTGTAGAGAGTGTGTGTGTATTCTCTGTGTGAGAATTCTCTGTGTGAGAGCTGTAATCATTTCATATTGATTAATGAGATGAAGATGATTATTGGAATGCTTGTTCTTCTTTGATTCTTATAGATCAAACATAGATTCCGCATGTGTTTGATTGTTCATAGAAATTCGTTATACGATCCAGATCTAGTTCAGTAGATCTACAGTGGTATCAGAGCTATTGGTGGAGTTCTATACAAGATTTGTCAAAGAAATTCAAGTATTTTAAGATTAGAAGATCAAGAAATCGATCAAAATTCTAGTTTTCTTTGGGTTTGATTGCTGTTTTGAGTGCATATTCATCATCAATTGTTGTGGAATATTCAAATTCACGAATTCGTGGTGAAAATTTGAAGATTTGGAAGGATTTTCAACAAGTTTTGGAAGGTTTTCCCTCCAAAATTTCAAATTTGGAATTACAGGTTCGTGAGCCGAACCTGTGGATAGCTGGAACAATAGGTTCGCTGTTCAAGACATTTTTCTGAGGTTCGTTTGCAGTTTTTAAGCAGAGGTTCGTTGCTTTTCTGCACAGGTTCGTCTGAAGGTTTTCTGCAGGTTAGGTTTTATGCAAAGGTTCATTGCTTTTCAGCAAAGGTTCGTCTAACTTGAGGTTCGTTTGTCTCAAGGTTCGTGAAAATCAGATCAGTTACAAGGTTCGTTGCATCAGGTTCGTATCTCAGGTTCGTGTGACTTGAGGTTCGTGAATTGAGGTTCGTGACTTAAGGTTGGTGACTTAAGGTTCATGACTTAAGGTTCGTGACTTGATGTTCGTGGATAGAGGTCGTGTCTTCAGGTTCGTGACTGATGGTTCGTTCAGATCAAAGATTGGTGAAGGTTCGCCTGATTGTTAGGTTCGTGAAGTGAAAAGGTTCGCTGATAAACACTTGAAATCATGGCGGAGATGTATGCTGCTGTAGCATGTCAGAATTCTAAGATTCATAGCATATTGATTAGTGAAACTGAGGTTGGAAGTGCGAACAAAGTTCCAAAGTTTCTAGATTTGGCAGATTATGACAATTGGAAAGGTCGTTTTGAAACACACCTTAATGGAACGGCCACTAATCTTTGGGAAAGGATTTTTTCTCAATATGAAAGACCTAGAGTGGTGGGAACAGATTTGTATCAACTCCTTGAGAGATTAGATGTTGACGAAAGAAAGAAGTATGATTCAGAGAAGAAGGCGTATTGGATGTTAAGCCAAGCAATTCCTAATCAGATTTTACATCAGTTTGATGAGCACAAGACTTCTTATGGTCTATGGAATGCTTTGAAAGCAAGAGTTGAAGGAAATACCAATTTTAAGAAGATGAAAGCCACGGATATTCGCAAAGAGTTTGAAAATTTCAACTTTATTGGCAATGAAAGTCTTGAAGCATTGATTACAAGATGTAGACATCTATTGACTGAAGTTAGAAGGTGTGGTATCGAATATACTGAAGATGAAAAGATCAATTGTCTTGCAGATGCGTTGCCTGAGAAGTGGAATTCGTTGGTGCTAATCTTGAGAGAAAATCTACCAGGAAGGACTTTGGTGGAATTTATTCAAAATCTAGAAGAACAGGAGATGAAGGATACGAGAAAAGCAAGGAGAGTGAATTTTTTGATTATTTCTTTTGACTTTGAAACATTAAAACATTGTTTTGTTTGAAATTTGAAATAAAATTGAAATTTTTAAAAGGTTCGCCAAATAGGTTTGTGAGAAGGTTCGTTGGATAGGTTCGTCCAATTGGTTTGTCCAATTGGTTCGTTGGACAGGTTCGTCCAATTGGTTCAATTAGACAGGTTCGTCCAACAGGTTCCTTCAAAGGTTTCCCTGGATGCTACTCCAGTCTCTGTTGTTGCTTCTGATAAGGCTAGAGATTGTTTAAACAACATTCTGATATTGATTATTCTCTACCTACTTTTCTTGATTTGTTTAAACAACATTCTGATATTGATTTTCAAAGAATGATTGTTGAATGATCTAAAGATAAAGAGTTGGAGGAAGGAGAGATAGCTGGTGGTTATTCAAGAAATGATTTTTATGAGATGTTTGAAGTGGATTCTGATCAAGTGTTTGATTTTTAACAAGATGATGAGATAGAGTTATTTGATGTTGAGAAAGATGATCCAATGGATGAAAACTTATACAATATGCAAACTTTGAAGAAGATTTTTAATCTTGGAGGTGTATCAAGAACATAACTGGCTCAGATTAAAGAAAAGACTAACATGGATTTATGGAAAGAAAATGAAGATGAAATGAAGTACATTGTTGATCACTTGTACATCTTTCAAGCAAATGATTGAAGTTATAGATGATAAAGTCCAAGAAAACAAAGCTAAACAATTCACAAGATTCAAGATTGGATGTAAGTCGAAGATAATTGGAAGAATTGTTTGCTATGGTTACTTTCACAACATTCCAGGAAGTATCAATGATAAAGGATGTTATGTAGTGAAGCGGATTGATGGATGTAAACACTTTGGAAACGCATTAGATATAATGTCTTTACCATCATTTAAGTGTATGGAATTATCCAGGTTAAAGATGATCAAGCCCATTTAGACTAAACACAATGAAACATTTGAGAAGCTATTGAAGAAAGAGGCTAAATCTGGGTGGAGTTTGTTGAGTCCTCAAGTCAAAGACAAGCTGTATGGATATTCAAAGCCTAAAGTTTTCAAAAGACCAAGGTTGAGGAAGGTAGAACAGAATTGGAATCCATATTTCAAGTTCTTGTTCTAGGATGAGAAGACATCTGAAGCTGTGATTTTGTTAAGACAAGAAGATCAATGGAGGGTGATTAGAATGCTGGATCCTGTTTGGATAGTTAACTGCCTAAAAGAGAACATTGATTTGTTGAATGTAGCTGAGATTTTTGCTGGTGAAGGTTATCATGATGTTGGGATCAGTTACAAAGATTTGGCAGTTCAGTTTCAGACTATTGCTCGGATGTGTTAAACTATGGGTATACATTCTGGATGCGATTGGGAAGATGTCAACTATCTGTATGTTGAGTTGATGAAAGTACAAAAGGAAATTGATGACAGGGATGCTAAGCTGGAAGCAGAAAGATTAGCCAAGATTCCTAGACCGGTTGTGATACGAGCTGTTGATAATGTTTGTGGAGAAACCAGTGGAGTTCAAGACAAAGTTGAAGACAAAGACTGAAGTTAAAGACTGAAGATTTTTGATAGAAACTATTAAGGGGAGTTTGATAGTTCATATTTGTAATAGGTTGCTATTCAAGCATGTAAATTATAGAAAGTTAATAAGGTTTGGCTTAGGTTCGTCTGCCCATGAACCTTAGCATGTTCGGCGAACCTATCATCTTGATAGGTTTGGCGAACCTATAACCTTGGATGGTTCGGTGAAACTATTAGGTTTGGCAGCCTAGGTTCACCTAGCGAACCTCAAGGTTCGGCTGGGGAACCTAAGGGTTCGGCTAAGGATAGGTTCGGCTGGCAGTGTTTTTATATATAGAAGGTTTGTCTGATTTTGTCAGAACTTTAGATAACTTCATAAAACCTGTAGAGAGCGTGTGTGTATTCTCTGTGTGAGAGCTGTAATCATTTCATATTGATTAATGAGATGAAGATGATTATTAGAATGCATGTTATTCTTTGATTCTTATAGATCAAACATAGATTCCGCATGTGTTTGATTCTTCATAGACCTTCGTTATACGATCCAGATCAAGTTCAGTAGATCTACGAAACATGCAACGCGTAAAAACCCACATCCATGAACATCCACCCACATGCAACTCCATGTGGCTATTGTGCACAAATTTGTTGGTGATTTTGTGTAATATTGATATAGATCTACTGAGTTTTGACTATAGGATTGAGTTTTGGACAGGTAATTTTGATGATTTATAGATCTTGCCATAAAAAGAAACTTTTATGTCGCATGTGATGAATTTGTGATGATCTAGACATGTTAGACATCTCCATATGTTGTCAAATTCATATTGAAGTGTTTAGAAACACATTTGGGTATTTGATTTTGTGAAAAACATGGTTTTATAGAAACTTATTATAAATAGAAACTTTTTGAAATCAAAAGAGGGGTTTTGAAGTTTTAACATATTTTCGTGATTTGTGATCCTTGAGATATTTTAAGAAATGATTTCTAAGCATACTGGAAACTTTGATTTATGAAAACGGACATTTAAACAGATACTTTTCAAATAAGGAAACTTTATTTGGGCAAAATGCCAAAAACGATGATTTATGTGTAAACGATATGTTTTAAGTGTTTAAACGTGTTTTTACAAACATACTAGAGTTTTTAGTTTTATGAAATGGGATTTCATAACTATACTTTCCAAAAATAGAAACTTTCTAAATATAGAAAGTTTCCTGAAATGGAAATCTTAAGATTATCGAAACATGACTTATGTGGGTACCGCGTGGCGGTGATATATGTCACACCCCGAACCGGCGGGCCGGATCGAATATCCCGTCGGGCAAAATGGTCCTGGGACGCGATATCAGGGATGATAATCATGATGATCAGATTGTTTACATTGTACATGATACATAATGAGAAAATATTGAATGGAATAGAATTACAAAGTTAAATTACATCAGTTTCGTTCATGATTTAACAATGTAAATCTACTATCAACATCATAATTCTTCTATCTTGTATCTGCACAAGATATACAAAATAATATGTGTAATGATGTTCAAAAATATGCACGTCCAAAATACTAGGTCCTCTATCTGGGCATCCTAGTCAAAAGCATGAACTTCTTAATTTAACCTGTTTGTCACTTGAGAAGTAATGCAAAAAAAATCAAGTCAACACATGGTTGGTGAGTTCATATAGTTTTGTTTTAAAATGAATTTTGTACAAACTTGACCAGATAACAACCTTAACCTCACCAATAATCACCTATACCATCTAATTCAGTATGCTTATATATAGGGCATACGTAGGGTCAAACTTACCGCCTGCCCAGCCGCCAGCCCACCACATACCAAACCACATGATATATTGTTCCTAGTGATAATTAAGTGTTTCATCCCATACATTCAATTCACAACATTTGAAAAACCTGAAGTTTGATAACACTAAACATCCACAATGACAACCTTAACCTCACCAAGAACCACCTACATTATCCAGTCAAGTATGCTTATGTATAGGGCATACATAGGGTCAAGTTTACCGCCAGCCCAGCCGCCAGCCCACCACATACCAAACTGCATAACATATTGTTGTTAATGATAATTAAACGTTTCACTTCTCATCGTCAACACCATAGTTCTTTAGTTCTTAGTTCTTTTAGTTTCACAAAATATGGAAATTCTCTTGATTCCTTAAGTTCATCGCACTCTCATGATCAACCATAGCATTTGTAGAAACATGACATTAAATGCTTAAATAAATAAATAGATAAAAATTTAATAAAATATAAGACCTAACGATTGGGCTTTGGTCATACTTGAGTAAACTAGTCTAGCAATCAAGGTTCTTAGTAGTGATGGAAATATGTAAATATCATCAAACATGCGACCTATAATCAATCAGTCTAGCTAGGACATATTTTGATGTATATGATTTTATAGTTCGTCTAGATCGTCCATAGTTCGTCCTTGTTTGTATAGTTCGTTAGTTCATTAGCACATGTTATCTTTGAGTATTTCTCATATGTTCCTTGGAAAATGGTTAGGGTATACTGTAAATATCATCAAACATGCGTCCCATATTCAATCAGTCTAGCTACGATATCTTTTGAAACATAGGATTGGCACATACTATCTTTGATATTTCCCAGACATACCCTTAAAAATAGTTCTGTGATTATAGATCGTTTGAAATAGTTCTTTGAAATAGATCCTTAGTTCTTTGAAAACACACCACCGAAAATAGTTCTTTGAATAGACCGTTAGTTCTTTGAAAATAGACTTTTGAAAATAGTTCTTTGTTTTAGATCTTTAGTTCTTTGGAAATAGACTGTTGAAAATAGTTCTTTGTTTTAGATTAGTTACCTACTCATAAGGAATAGATACCCATTTTGAAAACCTGCAATTGGTTTATCCAAAAAAAATCTAAGATAACCATTATACATGTTAAGCATATATGAAGTAAAAGCATTTAAGTAAATATATTCCAAGGAAAATAATTTACGTATGCTTCTCAGCCCCGCGTTTATAAAACAAAAATGTTTAGAAAAGGGGCAATGAACTCACCTGTCACACCCCAACCGACGGCGGAATAACATTTGGGCGCGACGCAACTGTTCATAACACGTGACGCTAATTAGGTTTCATAATTTAATCATACCAAATTCAATACATGCTCAAATCAAGTAGTTTTAAACATAACAAAAGATAAATTAAACATTGTTTTTATTTTCCACACTAGGTCCATAGCATCCTACATGTAGCATCAACTTGACAATATTCAAACGGCATTTCCTGTAACATGTATAAATATAGAGTCAACTAAAAAGTTGGTGAGTAGACATAGGTTTAAACTATATGTAACAGAATTGACACTTTTGCGATTCATATGTCAAGGTAGGTTACAAGCATGTATGTATAAACATATGTATGATCAGACCTTTGTTGACTTGACACTCGACTCGAAAGTCGCGATTAGCTTGAATATCCAAAGGCCCTCATTAGGGTCAAAACGATGGATGGGCGTCACCCAATAGATCTATTATTGTTACCATTGGCTCATAGAGTTAGTGATCATAGTAGAATTAGACTTCGAATAGCATGCACATAGAATCATAGTTTAACACATATGACATAGTATCATACACATAGACCTAGAGTTTGAATCCGCAAGTTTTGTGAAATAGAATTTGAAATTGAATAGCGTATACATGTTGCACCAAATACTTTGAAATTAAAAGGACTACGAATACTCACATAGTATGATTGATGATCGATTTCTTGATTGTCTTTTATATGGAGACTTATAACTCGGTTCCTTGAGTTTGTGTGGCTTGATCCTAGCTTTGCTCCTTGGCTTCTTGGAAGCTTGAAATGACCAAGAATGGAGGGATTAGGGGCTGGAGTTGGCTAGAAAAATGAGAGAAATATAGAGGAAACTTGGAAAACTTGAAATCTTGAATGTGTGTTTGATTGTGTAAAGGAAGAAGAGGTTTTAAGAGAGAGAGGAGGGGGGACAACTAGGAGGGAAGAGAGAGAGGGAGATGGTGTGTTGGTTAGTGGGAGTGAAGGGATTGGAGGGTGAGGTTGAGTGTGTAAGAGGTTGATTAGGAAGTTTTGTCATTATATGCTTAGAATGAATGTTGTATGTATGTAGTCATGTATTTTGTAAGTATACATGCATGATGTTGTATATTATAACCAAGTGTAGGTTATAAATGGGTATATATTGGGTATTATGGTGTTTAAATCATGTATCGGGTATAAATTTTGGTATTATTGATACGCGATTATTTTACGATAATTAGTAAAATAAATAAATTTAGTAAAATAATTAAATTTTAGTAACTAATAAGATTTTTAAATGATGTGTCACGTATCATGACTGTCTTATCCGGCTAAACACAAATATCTTTCGTTTCGGATTGTTTCGCATAATTACGAGAATTACTAATTGCAAGACTATATATATATATATATATATGTATGAATGTTGCTAAACTTTAAACGAGAATAAACATTTAATTATTACATTTCTAAATAATTCTGTCATAGTCAACGTTAAATACATTAACGGTGTTACTAAGCTATTAATTAGCACGGCATATCATCCACAAACATATGGGATCTAAGCTATTAATTAGCACGGCATATCACTTGATTCACCTCCTGGTTGATTATACTTGGATGGTTATTTGAGATTACTTGAATTATGAGATTTTTGTGTTTGTCTATATTGGTTTGGAACTGGTGGATTATGTTGCAGGTGCACATGTGGATTTTCTCGAGGAAATTATAAGCTTTCATAAACCTATTTATAAACTTTCATAAGATTTTATAAACATTTTTAATACATAAAAACTTATGATTTCTCACCAACTACTTCGTAGTTGACACTTGATTTTCTACATGTTTCAGGAAATGAAGAAAAGTAGGTAGAGTAGGATGGCTCTACATCTTTTGGGACATCATCACTTAGGGTCTAGGACTTAGCTAGATAACTGAAATTCTGAAGACTAGAATTTAGTTAGATAGCTAAATCTTTTGTGTATTTGATGTAACTAATTCATGCTGAACACGATTTTTGAAGTAATTAATTTGGTGATTAATTGTGATGTGATGATTTAATTAGATGCCCACGAGCTTATGAAAAATCTACACATCCCTCGTGGCATCCCGACGTTTCCGCCATCGGTCGGGGTGTTACAAGTAGAGTAGCCAAAGCGATAGTGGCGGGATCCAGCTCCGGGTTTTGGTTCTGTTTGTGAGGTGGAGTGTGTGGGGGAGGAGGAGGTCGCGGTGGTGGTGGTTGTCTTCTCGGCGACATTCTGGTCACAACCGAAAAGGAATCGGTTAGTGCAATGATCGAATGTTGAAGACATAATGCAAATAATTTCCTAAGTCCTATGTTCTCTAAATGAGGGTCCCTAAGTTATAGTCTATGCCAAACCGTTATAAGTAAATGACCTATTTTCTCTATAACCTTGAGCTATAATACTAATCTTTAACACCCTGAGCCGGCGGGCTGGATCGGCTTTCCCGTCGGGCGGAAGGTTCTCGGGACGTGATATCAAGTGATAATCGGAATGATCAGATTGTATACATAGCATCAACGTTTGAGAATAACGAATGCACAATAGAATTTAAACTAGGCTTGCAATGAATGAGTTCACTATCTTGTAACTGTACAAGATATCAAAATGATTCACAAGTAGATAACAAAATATGTGCTTCCAAAGCTACTAGGTCCTATATATGGGCATCCTATTATGCAATCCTGAACCTTAGCTTAATCATGTACATCACGTAAGAAGCATGTAAGAAAACAAAGTCAACACATGGTTGGTGAGTTCATAGAGTTTAGTGATTGAAACACGAGTTTCACAAACCTTTTTGGTTACAACCTTAACCTCATTAATAACCACTTGTCTTATCCAGTCCGATATGCTTATATATAGTGCATACGTAGGGCCAAGCTTACCGCCAGCCCAGCCGCCAGCCCACCACATACTAAACCACATATGATATTGTTGCTAATGATTATTAAGCGTTTTACCTATCATTCAAATACGCATCCATCATAGTTTTCCAAGAATTCTGTTTAAATTGATTTATCCATTCATTAGAGTTCGAAAACCAAGCTTTATAGTTTACTTCTATGGAAAACTAAATACAAGTGGGGAGTGACACTTAAAGGCACTATCAGAGGCATTCAGTATCAATCCGTAGAAGAAACTAGGTGTGACTTTCAACATCGGTGTTTTGATAGAGGAACCACAAGAGGACACAAAGTCAACTAGATGAAGCCAAAATCATCCTACTCACTCATCACAAAACCATGGATGAACCATGAAGAACACTGAATGACTAGTAGGGCTTGACCAATAGTCAACGCTCAGAGGCCAATCAGTCTGTCTTGCGAGGTTCTGACAACGAAGAACACTAATGACAAGTAGGGAGTGAATCCTAAAAACACTCTCGGAGGCTAATCAGTCTTTCTTACGAAGTCTGAAAGCATATATGTTGGAAAATAAGGACTGATGAGCAAAACCACTGAAGCCAGACACTTGAATAAAACCATGGAATGACAAGCAGCGGATGCTTCCCTAGTATGAATTATTTCATACACTAGTTAGTATATTTAGGATTTCTTGCTTATGTGTTTATTACATGTTATTGGACTCCTGATATATATCTACCATGCATATGATACTTGTTGATTATATTTGATTGACTATGCCCACATGATTCGATAAGGACATACACGTGGTGTAACGTAAAGGTGGTGGGACGCTGGCTGGGGCAGTTGCGACTGACCCCTACATATGCCCTATATATATACCATTTACAGTACATTAGGTGGATGTCAGTATTGAAGAATAAGGGAACTACCCATTTGGGAAACTAATTGCTTAGGGAATTATCTGCTTAAGAATTTATCTGCTTTAGGAATTATTTGTTTGATTATTGATCACCGGACAAGGACACACTCGTGGCACACTACAAAGGTGGTGGGACGGTGGCTGGGGCAGTTGCGACTGACCCCTACATATGCCCTATACATATACCATTTGTAGTATATTGGGGGTCTGTCAGTGTCAGGAACTTAGGATGTTATTAGGTTATGTTGTGAAGTTATGGTTGATGGAATGTTGGTTAAGGTTGGTTTGGATTGACACTTTGGGTGATCATATTTAAAGAACATATAAACTCATTTATGAACACACTATTGGACACGTGGGGTGTATAGGATCAACGAACGATACGAACGCTTAGTGAGAGACTGAAGACTTGGATGATGATATAGACACTTAGTGAAAATATGAACGCATAGTGATGATACTAACACTTGGTGATGGTATGAACACTTGATGAAAATGAATTATAGGGGAGGATGTGAACACTTAGTGACAATAAGAGCACTCAGTGATGATATGAACCCTCATTGACGATTATGAACATTGGGATTTGGTATCGATTTTTAGTGAACTTAGACATTAGGTGAACTTAGAAATAGGCAAGCCTACATGTCAGGTGAACTCAGACATTAAGCGAACCTAATTGTCCAAGGGAACTAGAGACCACTTCACTCAAAATTATCCTATCTAGGATAAGGTTTGTGAAGTGAGTCAATGATAAGAGACATGATACACCCTAAATTCTAACAAGGGCATAATCGTGGTGCAATACAACGGTGGTGGGACGGTGTCGGGGATGTTGCGATCTACCCCTGCATATGCCCTATATATAAGCTTGTTGCATTGCATCGGGAGGTTGTCAGTGTTGGTGTAGGGTGGGTGTGACAACTAGTACCAGACCGGCCGGCAAGTCCGTACTGTGTGTGTACTTTCAACAGTAACTACGTGTGATTTCATATGTATACACATTATTTGTATTAACAGAATTCAGATTTACAAGAAACAGTTGTATGTATTTTTGTGTAAACTTAAATACTGTAAGTACAACACTCAATTGAAACATTAGTTGTGTGTATTTAAGTGAAAACCTAAGTATAGTTAACACAACTAAACATGAGAAACAACGATGTTCAAGCGAATGACAAAAACAAATCGGTTGCGATCTGATATCCATAGATGACAGGAATCAGATGGCCGATAATTCAATGTGAAAACAATGTGATATTAGGGTGTTTAGTTGAGTCCAAAAGTGAAGAAACACAATTCAAACATAAATTGCAGTGTCGTTTCAGAATAACAAACTGACAGTGTGTTTGCGTGGGTGACGATTCACACAAACATATCTGTGAGTTTAATGTTCTGAAATGATGACTGACAAGTAGAAAACAAATGTCTGAAAGCCAAACCATCGAAATGTTCGTTCGAATGACGATTCGAACGAATACGCGCGATGGTGACGCGATCCGACAAAACGAAAACGAAAACACGACACGAACGAAATTAATTTAATAAAATAAAATAAATAACATTTTACAATTTTGAAACTCATCAATCAATTAAAATAATTTTCTTTTATTTATTACATTTAAACTACGCGTAAAATTCCGGATACGCGACGAAAACGCGCACCGAGCAACCGAAACGAACCCGAATACCATCGGGATATAAAAAGCCTAAATGAGAGAGTTTCTCTCATTTCACACCTTTCCATTCTCTCTCTATCTCCAATTTCCGGTCACCAGCTTCTCACCACCATTAACCACCTTCAGACCAGCATAACTCCCTCGTTTCTCAAAGAAAATCGGTGATTCTTGAACCCACGCGAAGCTCTCGAAGTCCTCTTCAAGAAAGTACAACCGATCTGGAAAGTTACCCACTGGAAATCGATGTATGATGCTGTGAAAGTTCACGAAAATAGCATTTTTGATACCTTTGCACAACCCACACATCTAAACCAGTTTGAAGCCATCCTACAACCACTCTACACCTTCGAGATCTAGTTCTGGCTCACCATCGGCATGGGGAGCAGCTTTCTAGTCTGATCAGATTAGATGGGAGATCGAGGGGTTACAAGTTAGCTGCCAGAGGAGAGGGCCACGAACCACAGTCAACATCGCCGAACCTTGTATGACCTTAGAACCCTCGACGAACCCTGCTGGTGCCCACCGAACCTCAAGGAGCCGAACCCTTCGCTGAGTCACGAACCCTATGCATGCATGAACCTCTTATGGCCGACGAACCCTTGTATGAGCTCCTAGTCGAACCATGGCACGAGCACCGAACCCACGTTGGCCGAACCCTCAAGTCACCACAACCGAACCCTTAGAACCGAACCTTGCATGGCTTCTTAAACACCGGCGAACCAGTACATTAGACGAACCTTGGACCTGAACGAACCCATGCACTGTTAGCCATGGTTGAACCCAACGTTATCTCAAGGGTTCGCTGAACAACATGAGCATCGGGATACTAGTCTTCGCCGAGCCTTTTTCCTTGGTCCACTATTCCTGGCAGCCCATGAACATTTCTTGGCCAATCAGCCCCCACACATATTGGATCAAGTCTTATTCAGCCCAACATTGAACTCATGCTATCCATTTCACGGCCCACATCTCCGGCCCAACATAGAACACACCAGCCCAACTCAATCCCTTGGCCCATTTCCTGGTTACGGCCCAACGTGGGCATTCAGGCCCAATAACAACCCAATATAACATATTCGGCCCACTATAGCCCAACCGGCCCAAGACTCGTCTAGTATCGACCCACTATAATTCATTCGGCCCGGTTAACAAGGGATGTAAAACATTATAAACAACTATTAGTGGTTACGTGCATGGGAATTCTCAACTTAAATTACTACGAAAGTGGTAGGATATTGGAAGTTAAAAGATTTCCTAAGACTCAAAACCTTATCATTTAAATTGCTAACAAGTGATAACAAAATGATAAGGGTCTAACTCTTACTCTAACACAATGTAAAATGGTATTCGTAAACTATGGTGGTTTCAAGCTTAATTAAAATTGATCATGTAATATGGGGGATCAACAATAGGAAATAAGGGCCGAATGAAGACCAAGACTGAGACCCACAAGTGTTAGCCAATTTTAGGCCAACACAAACGCGCACACAAAACAATTACATTCAATACTTATAAATTACATACAACATGAAATCAATATTGGATCGTGAAAACACAACAAATACAATCAAGGAGCGCGTACATTCTTCTTTTAAGCTAAGTCAACCCTACAACAACAAGGTGAGTTCATATACCCCTTTTTCTTTAATCTTAACTGATTTTAAACTCTCGGGGCTGAGAAACATGTTTACTTTTATTTATTTAAAAGTTTTGCTTAACATGTTATTTATACTTTGATTTAGATAATACTTAATTGTTTATTATCGCTTATCATTGTATGCATGCTTGTATGATGATGACATGACAGGGATAATCAGATGAATTAGATAATATATCTTATTAATTCATCAATACATTAGAATAATATAGTTATAAGAATTTATCTTATAACACTCAGTTATTCTTACATAAACAGACATTGGAACAATCTCAGGCAAACATATGAATGTTATAAAGATATTAAATATCTTTGTAATAACATTCGAGACAAGAGTTAAGTAAGTGTAATAGGATAAATCCTTTTAACACTTAGTTTTACAACTCAATACATATTACAAGAGAACATGGAACAAAGAATGATAATCATGATAATGTAACTTCATGATAACAACATCATTCACGCAAATAATTAACATTATGTAATAAGACAATTTCTTATTTAACTTTGTTAATAACATGGAGAACATATGACAATGAGAACAACAATACAGATGAACACAATTACAATTAGTTACTATTGACCTGTTGTATTATATCACTTCAATCATGTGCCAATTGTACAAGTTGATCATGTAAGCCCCTTTTAATTCGCTGACCAGTTAGTTTGACGTGACTAAACCGACGATAGCATAGTGGTACCATAGGTTTGACAAACCTCTAGCTTGTAGGGCTAGTATGTTGATCGTATTGATTCATTGGCCAGTAACGTATGACCGGTGACAGGGCTACCTCAAGTTAGGTTCTGGAAAGCGACACATGGTGATATTAATCTACAGTGATAAGTAATTAATCCAGCGGAAATTCTATTGACTAGTAGGTTGAGAAAGTGATCTTCTCTCATGTTACACTACTAGTAATAGATTTCGTTGAGGACACTAGACATACAAGGTGGTAGAGGTAAATCGGATGCATTGAAATCTGATTACGTGAGGATTTCAATGGATTCCTTTTAGCCTGTATGCACTATAGTTCAAGAACAAATTGCAAGTGGTTAACTAACACTCTTAATATTTAAAAGTGTAACAACAGTTAACCCCACACATATAGAATAATACATGGAAAAGATTTGATAAATCTAATATCCTTAACATATAATGGTTATCTAAACTCCGATTCGATAACTACAATTACATCATTATATTATTCTATACAAGTTATCACAGGTAATTCAAGAACGATATGGACAAGTGGATTTGGGAATGGAAATCAGTAGTTGTATTGCAAGTTGTGTGGAGTTCTAGTAGTGATGTGGTGGGATGTTGGCTAGGGCTTAGTTCCCTTACATATGCCCTATATATAAGCATCACTACCAGGATGAAATATTACTTGTAAATATAACTATTGAGAAGCCATTTGGGTGAACAAGTGAACAAACGACATACAAGTAACAAAATACATATTATGATTGTGAATGTGAATGAATCAAGGTTTTCAATTAACTTACTTATGAACTCACCAACCTAGTGTTGACTTTGTTTAAATACATGTTTCTCAGGTGATGAACAGGTGTAGATACATACATGAAAGGATTAAGCTAATGGACTTTTAGAAGACCTAGCTTATTTTGTGTTGCATGCTTTTGGTGACAAGAACCATGTATAATCTTTTGTATATCTTGTACATATACAAGATATAGTCATATTGATTCTTTTAATAGACTTACTCGATTAAATTATGAACGATACATTGTAATTTAATCCTGTAATTCTATATCATGGATGTGTTAGTATTTCTCATTTATATTATCATGTGCTATGATACAATCTGATCATTTGATTATCATTTAAGATATCGCGCCCCGAGAACTTTCCGTCCGATGGGAAAACACGATCCGTTCCCGCCGGCCCGGGGTGTGACAGATTGGTATCAGAGCCATGGTTATAGAGAAATATAGGTCATATTATTGAAACGGTTTGTCCAAGACTATAACCTAGGGACCCTCATATAGAGATCATGTGACTTAGGATTCTATTTGCATATGTCTTCTGCTTCTGATCACTGCACTAACCGATTTCTTTTCGGTTATGATCAGAATGCCGCCAAGAGGGCAACCGCCTGCTTTATTGCCACAACCACCACAGGACTCTGCTCCTCATTCTTCTACACCAACACCGCCTGACTCTCCTCCACATTTACCACCGCCTCCACCTCCTCCGCCGCCACCACTGGTTTATCAGTTGGATCCTGCTACTGTGGCATTGGCCACTCTTCTAACTAGCCAACTGAGGGATGTGATTCCCGAGATGATGAACCGTATCAACAACAACAACAGCGACAACGTTGCCAACTCATCTGGAGAAGGCAACGACAACACTCGACAGAGTCAGGATTATGCCTACAAGAACTTTGTAGGTTGCAAGCCACCCAGTTTCAGTGGTAGTGAGGGTGCCGTTGGATTAATCCAATGGATTGGGAAGATGGAAACTACCCTTGACACCAGTGGCTGTCCTGAACAGAAAAGAGTCAAGTATGATGCGGGATCATTTCATAAGCGAGCGTTAACTTGGTGGAACGCTCAGGTTTCAATCAGAGGTCGGGATGAGGCCCAAGCCATGCCTTGGGATGATTTCAAAGCTATGCTGCGGGCAGAGTTTTACCCAAGAAATGAACTGAAGAAGGTTGAGACTGAACTGCTCAACCTGGAGATGATTGGTGCTGGGCATCTGGCCTACACCACACGATTTCATGAGTTAGCCACTTTGGCACCTAACGTGGTGCCAACACTGGAGAAGCGGAAAGAGCGGTATATTGGTGGATTACCGCCCAGCATCTAGGGGCATGTGATTTCTGCCCATCCTACTACCATGGAGTTAGCTGTTACTCTGTCAGCATCGTTGACAGACATGATGGTTGCCTCTGGGGCATTCAAGAAAGAGGCTGACTCAGCCAAGGCTGGAACTTCAAAGAAGTCGGACAAATGTCCGACAAAGAGACAATAGGTGGCTAGAAACTTTGCTGCCACTACTCAAGCCCCAATGCTTAATCAGCCACCACCACTACAAGTTAGAAAGCCCTACACTGGCACAACACCTTTGTGCAACACTTGTCAATATCATCACACGCCAAACACTCAGTGCATGCAATGCATGAACTGTGGAATGTTTGGCCATTGGGCAAACCGCTGCAGGAGCACGGGAGCCCCAAACAGAAACAACAATGCAGCTACTACTGTTGCTGCTGATCACAGGTCTTGCTACAACTGTGGCGAGCCTGGACACTTTTCTCGGGATTGTCCCAAGAGAAATCAACAAAGGGCTCAAGCACCAAGAGGACGAGCCTTTCAGATCGGAGCGGCTGCAGCTCGATAAGACCCGAACGTGATCACGGGTACATTTCTCTTATCTGACTTCTATGCATCCATATTATTTGACACTGGAGCGGATCAGAGTTTTATCTCATCCGACTTTGCATGCCATCTTAATTATGTTAAGAAATTGTTAGACTCCCCTTACACTATTGAGATAGCAAACGGCAAACAGATCACAGTAGACACAATATTTAGGAATTGCCCACTAACACTTGGCGATCACACATTTTCCATCGACTTGATACCGATGGAGCTGGGCAGTTTCGACATCATTATCGGAATGGATTGGCTATCTCTTAACCGAGTTGAGTTCATTTGTTCCAAGAAGCTATTACGCATTCCAGTGGAGAACAATGAGGATTTGGAGATTCGTGGAGACCAAGCGAAACGCAGTGTCAAGATAATATCGTGCATGAAGGCTCGCAAGTATTTACGAAAGCAATGTGTCGCATTTCTGGCTCACGTGGTCGAGAAAGACAAGAAGGCAATCAAGATTCAAGATGTACCAGTTGTGAAAGACTATGTGGACATGTTTCCGGATGACTTACCGGGACTGCCACCCGAGAGATCGGTGCAGTTCTGAATCGATTTGATTCCGGGAGCGACTCCTGTAGCTAAGTCTCCTTATAGACTCGCACCATCGGAAATGCAGGAGCTGTCCAATCAATTACAAGAACTACTTGACAAAGGGTTCATCCGACCGAGCTTTTCCCCGTGGGGAGCTCCGGTTCTTTTTGTGAAAAAGAAGGATGGAACTTTTAGGATGTGCATTGACTACAGAGAGCTCAACAAACTCACCATCAAGAATCGGTACCCGTTACCGAGGATTGATGATTTGTTTGACCAGTTACAGGGAGCACAGTACTTTTCAAAGATAGACCTGAGATCAGGCTATCATCAGTGTAACATCTGTACATTTAGTCATGGTAGTTGTAAACAGTGTTAGAACAAATGTGTTTTCATATCAAATCAGTCAATGTGATTCATGTCTTCATAATGTGCTTGTGTGTTAGGATCTTTATTATTTAGGAACAAGTATGTATTATTTATTTACAGTCGAGTTCGCTAGGCAAGAACAGTATCGTATTATATCGAAACAGTGGTGGGACGGCGTCAGGTACGGCAGGTAGCTAGAATCTGGGGTATGCCCTACACATATACTGCGTTCGGTGTAATGGGATAGTTTTAGGGCGTAGTGTTGAGACGAATATTATGACAATTAATTAAACAAAAATCGTAATATTTAAGCGAGACTGAGTATAGTTATGGGTGACGATCCATAATATTACGAATGTTGAACTTATAACTATGATTAAACGTCTCTAAATAATTAATACGATCGGAAAACGTACGCGATTGCGGGTATACACGTAATTGTATCTGTTTAACGATCTGTCAACACTCGAAGAGTAAATATAATTGAAATATATTATTTTACATTTTTACAATTTTGAAACTCATCAAAATGATGAGAATAATAATCCATTATTTAAATCGCGTAAAATACGCGTTATGTTCCGGAAACGCGAACCGAGCGACTGAAACGAACCCGAATACCACTTGGACTATAAAAGCCATGAAGATGGCTATTTTTCTCATTAATTGCAGCCACCAACCTCTCTCTAGCTCCAAATTCGCAAACCTATCCTCTCTCTAAAAATCCAAACTTCAAACGGGTGTATCTTCTTCGTTTCTTGACGAAATTTGGTGATTCTTGAACCTACGCGAAGCTCTTGACATCCTCTACACAGAAGAACAGAAGATCTGAAGTTTTAGCCGGCCAAAATCGAGGTACTTGTGCTAGAATAGATCGAAAAAATAGGGTTTTTGTGTGGGTGTTGGTTAAACTCGACATCTAGCCGGTCCATGCACCACCATTTTGAGTCTCGCACCTATAACGACCCTCCCTGATGTTAGATTAACATAGATCGCGATCTGGAGATGAGCATTCGATGTAGGTGAGGATGCAAGTCGACAGGTTCGGTGGTGGTTGTGGAGCCGAACCCTAAAGGATGCGACGAACCTTCAGTTGGTTGATAGTGGCCGAACCTTGTTCAATCTCACGAACCTAGCCTGGCTCACGAACCCTCAACAACTCGGCGAACCCCTGATCAGCTGAATGTATGGCAGACAAACCTTTTTAGTCAGGCGAACCCATGCATGGGTTGCATGGGCGAACCTATGGTCGAACCTACACGTCACCATAGGGAGCCGAACCTTTATGATCCAGACGAACCCTAGAGATCCTGGTGAACCCATGCCGAACCCTTAGCCATGCAGCGAACCTCTCCCATACGCGAACCCAGACGAACCTTGTTGGTCAACCGTTAAAGCCGAACCTTAAGGGAAGTGTTGGCCGAACCTTTAAATAGGTTCGCTGGAACCTTTGGCAGCCCACATCCCTTTCGGCCCAACTCAACTTTATTCAGCCCAACTTCATTAGCAATCGGTCCCATAGATTAAACCAAGCCCAATTGAGTTATATCGACCCATCATGATCTTTAATTGGCTCAATATTATCTTTGGAACTCTACATGGCCTATATACACGTTGTTTTGGCCCAATAGGTAACCCACATTGAGTTCCACTTAGAATGATTGGCCAAGGAAACCTCAATTGGCCCAAATCATTCGTTCAAACCACTAGGGCCCAACACCACACTCAATTGGCCGTTACGAACTTTGAAGGTCCATGGACTTTGTTTAAAGACATTATGATTTCATGGGCTTAGGGCCCATGGTTTGGCCCACAACTCAAAGAAATTGTGATTTGATCTTAGTGGGTTAAGTTACAACCTAACATAACTATGAGATCAAGTTACAATCCCAAAGACTCAAATAATTGGTGCATTTATTCAAACTGCATGTTAATCAAAGGATATCATATACATAAACCCATGTTACTTTTATGTATACAAGTTATGCATAAGAAGAACATGACATATTCTTTTACATGAATCAATTATCAATCAGGTATCATAATCATGACTTTCAAGTTCATACAACGTTTCCAAACACGAGAACAAGTTATTCAAGATGTTAATCACAAATCATGTTAACACGAGTCAAGCAATGAATCAAAGTCTATACAATTATAAATCTTATATGTTATGCATGATTACTATGATATAGGAACCAGTTAGAAGTCTTGTTTGCTACTTGCTATTTGTTATAGTTCAGAGTCTACTGCAGACAGGTGAGAACATTAGCCCCTCTTTTACCGTTTTTCAACTATTTTGGGGTGGAACACGTGATCAAGTACACTATGTACAATTGTATTTCATTATACAAGATGTATGCTATTCTTCAAACATTACAGGTTCATGGTACAATTTCATCAGATTATTCAATTGTTTCAAAGGATTTTATCAACTGTTAAACCCTTTCTATTAAAGAGGTTTTATAAAGTTTTCTTGAACTGTTTTATATCAGTTTTACTCGAATGGATTTATAAATGACAAACACTTTTAAATAATGTGACTTATAAACTTTTTAACTATAAACTCGTGTTTTCGAAAATAATCTTTTATAAACCTTGTTACTATACAAGGACACTATTCTATGTACTCAATCAAAGGTTTCAAAACCAGGTATTCACACAATGGTTTTCATGGTGATGTTCAAACAAAGGATTCATTTCATGGTGTTCAAACAAAGGATTCATTTCATGGTATTCAAACAAGGTTTCAAATCATGTTATCAAATAAGGCATTAAATCATTGGTTTTTAAAGCAAAGTTCAAAATCATGGTGTCCACTGTTGTGAACAAACTTATAAACCCATCAAGTTTCATATTCATTAGCGTTAGTACTGGGTGATCACAACAAGGGAAAGCGGACACTCTGGTCCATACCAAGATGGAGTTAGCTTTTAAATTTGTTTTATAAGCTAACTGCCGGTTTGGTTTCATTATGGTTTTATCAAAACTGCTGATACATTATCTAAGTCCAAACGTAGTTTGGGACTTGATAATAAGTTGGCTTCACTAGCAAATGGTCTGTTGACTGTTTGGACACGTTTTATATACTTGATGTTAGTTTGGGTTGCAGCTCATCCATGTAATTGATTTATTGTTTTAAACATATGCCTTACACTGCAAATTCATGTTTAAAATTGTTAAACCTATTGTTCTCACCAACTACTTCTGTAGTTGATAGTTACTTTTCACGTGTTTCAGGTAATCAGGTTTAAGACACACTGAAGGAAAACTAAGGAGACCGCTTAAGATAGAACAAGATGAAGAAACATGCTAGGATGGATTTAGAAACACACTAAAATCCTGAATGTTTAATTGTCTTGTTTGAAGTCTTATTTTGTAAACTATATTTTGGGTCTGTAGTTGTCATTCTTTTGGTAGATAGATTGTCTGTAACTAAACAACTGTCTAAACATTATGAAACTTAGTAATCCATTGTGGTTGTTCTTAATCAATACTTGTGCATGATTCAACTATTCATACCTCACCGCGCTGTGGATTCCGCACGCGGCGCAGGGGGTGTGACAATCAGCTTCGGATTTAAGAGGAAGACATACCAAAGACGGCCTTTCGTACCCGATATGGTCACTACGAGTTCATGGTGATGCCATTCGGATTGATGAACGCACCGGTTGTGTTCATGGATTTGATGAATCGAGTGTGCAAGTTGTACCTAGATCAGTTCGTCATCGTCTTCATTGATGATATACTGATTTATTCAAAGAACGAGAAGGAACATGAGCAACACCTCAAGACAGTCTTGGAACTCCTAAAGGAGGAACGACTCTATGCCAAATTCTCCAAGTGTGAATTCTGGTTAAGAGAAGCTCAATTCTTGGGTCACGTGATTAACTGTAATGGTATTCATGTGGATCCTGCCAAGATTGAGGCAATCAAGAACTGGGAAGTGCCTACAACACCAACAGAGATTCGAACATTTTTGGAATTGGCAGGTTATTACAGGAGATTTATCTTGAATTTCTCTAAGATAGCTTTGCCTCTCACCAAGCTCACACAGAAGTCTGAACCTTTTGTGTGGACTCATAAACAAGAGGAGGCATTCCAGACACTGAAACAAAGATTGTGCAATGCTCCAATCTTAACACTCCCAGAAGGCAATGATGACTTTGTAGTTTACTGTGATGCTTCCCATCAAGGACTCGGATGTGTTTTGATGCAACGAGACAAATTCATTGCTTATGCCTCACGACAGCTGAAAATACATGAGAAGAATTACACGACACACGATCTCGAACTGGGAGCTGTTGTATTTGCTTTAAAGATTTGGAGACACTACCTTTATGGTACCAAATGCACCATTTTCACTGATCACAAGAGTTTACAGCACATATTTGATCAGAAGGAGCTTAACATGAGACAGAGACGTTGGGTTGAGCTTCTGAATGATTATGATTGTGTGATCAAATACCATCCAGGCAAAGCAAATGTTGTTGCAGATGCTTTGAGTCGGAAGGAAAGAGTCAAACCCTTGAGGGTTCGAGCAATGGGAATGACCGTGCAAACAAGTTAGAAAGAACAAATTCTACAAGCACAATAAGAAGCAGTGGCAAGAGACAATTTGAAACGCGAGCTCGATTGTGGAGCCGAGAAACACTTCAAGACAAAACAGGATGGAGTTATCTACTATCTGGATCGTGTTTGGATTCCAGCAGTAGATGAACTTCGAACACTCATACTTGACGAGGCACACAAGACACGTTATTCAGTTCATCCTGGTGCCGAGAAGATATACCAAGATCTTAGGTCCTTTTATTGGTGGTCGGGTATGAAGAAAGACATTGCCACTTATGTTGGCAAATGTATTACATGTGCCAAAGTCAAATCAGAACACCAGAAACCTTCGGGTTTGCTGGAACAACCGGAGATACCCCAATGGAAGTGGGAACAAATAGCTATGGATTTCATTACCAAGCTACCCCGCACTTCCAGTGGATACGATTCTATTTGGGTCATCATTGATAGATTGACCAAGTCCGCACACTTCTTGCCGATCAGAGAAACGTACAAGATGGAGAAACTAGCGAGGCTATACCTTGATGAAATAGTAGTGAGGCACGGGGTGCCATTGTCTATTATTTCAGACCGAGACAGTCGATTTACTTCGCGGTTCTGGCAATCATTGCAACAATCCTTAGGGACAAGTGTTATCTTGAGCACCGCTTATCATCCACAAACGGATGGACAAAGCGAGCGCACCATTCAAACCCTAGAGGATATGTTGAGAACATGCATCCTAGACTTCGGTGGAAGTTCGGACACACACTTACTTCTCATTGAGTTCTCCTACAACAGTAGCTACCACAGCAGCATTGGATGTGCTCCATTTGAAGCACTCTATGGTAGAAAATGTCGGTCTCCAATTTGTTGGACCGAAGTGGGAGACAACAGAATTACTGGGCCTGAACTTATTCAGGAAACTACAGATAAGATAGCCCAGATACAACAACGATTACAAGCAACACGTAGCCGCTAAAAGAGTTACGCAGACAAACGGCGCAAGCCTTTGGAATTCGATGTGGGTGACCGAGTCATGTTGAAAGTGTCCCCATGGAAAGGCGTTGTTCGATTTGGGGCTAAAGGCAAGCTAGCACCTAGGTATTTCGGACCGTTTGAGATTACTCAACGCATAGGTCCTGTGGCATACAGACTCAGACTCCTTGATGAACTCAGCGGAGTACACGATGTGTTTTCACTGATCATACCATTGGAGGAAATACAAGTTGATGAGCAATTACATTTCATCGAAGAGCCTGTAGAGATTATGGAACGTGAAGTCAAGAGACTGAAATGAAGTCGTATCCCTATTGTAAAAGTTCGATGGAACTCCAAGCGTGGACCAGAATTTACCTGGGAGCGCGAGGATAACATGAAGACAAAGTATCCCCACCTGTTCGAGAAGTAAGCCCGACCTTTATGCTTAAATTTTGGGACGAAATTTCTTTAACAAAGGGAGACTGTGACAACTATTACCAGACCGGCCGGCAAGTCCGTACGGTGTGTGTACTTTCAACAGTAACTACGTGTGATTTCATATGTATACACAGTATTTGTATTGACAGAATTCAGATTTACAAAAAACAGTTGTATGTATTTTTGTGTAAACTTAAATACTGTAAGTACAACACTCAATTGAAACATTAGTTGCATGTATTTAAGTGAAAACCTAAGTACAGTTAACACAACTAAACATGAGAAACAACGATGTTCAAGCGAATGACAAAAACAAATCGGTTGCGATCTGATATCCATAGATGACAGGAATCAGATGGCCGATAATTCAATGTGAAAACAATGTGATATCAGCTACTTTTGCCATCCTCTTCTTCTTCTTCGGCCAGAAGTCTCAGGTTCATTAACTGTAAAACTAGGATCAGCTACTTCTTCTCTAGCTTCTACATTTTGTTATTGAGCAGGCCACTTCTTCAATCTCCTGACCATGTTATTTCCAACCTGAACAGTCTCAAACTCAGACTCAGTCTCTGTAGATTCTTCACCTTCATCATCAACTTCAACATTCTCAGCATCAACATAAATAGAAGAAGTATCTTCTTGTTGCCTTTCATCTCTTTGTTGATCTGGAAATATAACCTGAAGAGGATCCAATGTAGAAGGAGTTACACTTGGTCCTTGAGTTTGATCTTGACTTTGTGAAGATTGAGCTTGTGACTTCCTTGCTTGTTGTCTAGGAGGAGGAGGAGGTGGTTGTTGTTGGTCATAATCATTGTCACTGAACAGTTCACTATCAGAACTAGAATCTTTATGCCTCCAGGCATCATTATCAGGAGCTACATAGTTGACTCTGGCTCAATGACATACTAAATCTTTAGTCAAAACGTCATCGCTGCTCTTCTAATAAATCTTAACTTGACCAAGACTTGAGTAAGTCATATGCTTTAGCTTGAGAAGATCAGCAGCAACTCTGGGCAGGTTCTGCTCTGGGAATCTCTCATCAATCAACATCTGGATGAATCTGGGATACATGTAGAATATGTCTTTGGCTTTTGTGATGTTGTCAGATATGTATCTAAAGATCATTGCTGAGAAATTGAACGGTTTGTTCAATATCAAAGCCACCATAGCCGACCTCATCAAAACTCTAAGCTCATCAAACGTTCCCTTCCTCATATTCAAACAATACAACAATACATGAGCCAGCAGCTTATACTGTAGAGGAAGTTTTCCTTTCTTGATGGAGTTCTCACTGTACACTCCAAAATAACGAATCCTCATGAAGCAACCCTTTATACACCTTTCAGGAACGAGTGTCATTCCTGCAAATTCTCCACCGAATTGTAGAACCCTTCGAATATCAGCTTCAGTAATCCGAATGGCTTGACCAAGCACATTCGCCTCAATCACATAATCTTCATCCATAGTGATTAGCCTTGCTGAATCCCAGAAGCTTTGATTGTGTGATCTATAAATCTGACATGAGTTGGATATAGCATGATAAATCCTTGAACGCCTCAGAAACTCAATCATAGGTCTGAAATCTTTGCCATTCTTGGTCGTAGGATCAAGATATGCACAGAGATTATGCTTATCTCCAAATGTAAGATTCGCCATTTCTACAATCAGAAAGAAAACAAAATTAAAACAAAATTAAAAAAATTAAAAAATTAAAAAAAAATTTAAGTGTTGAAAGCAGCGAACCCCCTGTGCCGAACCTAAGCCTAGACGAACATTTTGTTCAGACAAACCTGGTAAACCTAACGAACATTTAATGAACAAACCTTAATGTCACACGAACCTTCTGGTCAAACGAACCTTGACCAACAAAGGTTCGGTTCAGTGACATCCAGAGGTTCGTCCCGAACCTATCAAGTTCAAACGAACCTTAGAGATTTCAGCGAACCTATGTCCATTTAAGGAACCTAATTCATTTCAATATCAAATTTTCAAATCTGCGAATAAGATAAAAAAATTGATATCCAGAGGTTCGCCATTAACATATTAACAAGATTAATGAAAACATTTTGTCCAGAACCTATATTTAAACAGGTTTTAATCAGAAACAACATGTTCGACTAAACCAATCTTAAAATCAACAAATCTCTCAATTTAGCAGGTCAATCTTCAAGATTTTTACCTATAAATGATCACAAGACAATTCCGAATATGATGATATAATGCAAAAAGTTTCTAACACCCAAAGTCAAAAAATCTAAAAATCTCTTTCGCAGGTTCGTGAATGAGATCTGATGAAAGTGACGAACATTTCAACCACGAACCTCTATTTATATACGAACCTGTTGACAAACCTTTGAACGAACCTTTGACCAATTGTTGACCGAACCTATCAACAAACCTCTCAAGCGAACCTGTTCACAAACCTCTTGGACGAATCTGTCCAACGAACCTACTCACAAACTTTTTCAACGAACCTCCAAGCAAACCTTTTGAAATTTGATTTTATTTAAAATTTCAATGTTTTAAAGTTTCAAAGTCAAAAAAAATAATCAAAAATTATTGATTTAATATCAGATAAAAAAATCTTTTTGTATTTTTAAAATTTTTAAAACAAACAAACAAACTACAATTTTAACAACTCTAACTATAAAATATAAACTAGCAAAACAAACACATATTTTTGTTTGAGAAAGATCCAGACATGAGATCATATTGTATTACAATCGTCAACACATCTGATTGTATTAATGAATATATTTATTAGCAAATTACAATTCAAAGATGATTGTTAGTATAATTATCGTATTTAAGTTTAATTACCTAGTTAAGATATCAAATAAAAACAAAATCATCAAATACCTTATAATATCCATTTACTTGAACACATCCCCGTTTTGTAAATAACTATTTTAACACAAATGTTCTTGAAATTTAATTACTTCAATTTTAACTAGCTTGATCATGTAAAAAAAAAATTTCTTTTAAAACAACAAATTGTAAAACAATTTGAATTTGTTCAAAATCTTGGAATCAAGGTTAATACTTTCGTATACTCAGATGATCCAGAAAATGAACTAAACAATAATTTAAGATTAAGCTTTTAACAATCAGATCGATATTTTCATATACGCAGAGATTGTTCAAATCTTAATCAGAACCAAGAAAACAAATTTAAATTGTTTAAAGCTATAACAATCAGGTCGATACGTAAGTATACACAGAATATGTTTCAGCTTTAAACTAAAATAAAAGAAAAACAAGTTCAGAATTTCTTTTGAAAAAAATAAACACATGATCAAAACTAGTAGCTTGACTTTTGTTCAAGAAACATTTTGTAAAATTAATCACCACTCATCCAGGACAAAACTAAGTACTGTATTCTAAGCATCTGTTTCTCATAAAGCATATATCAAAATTTTTTCTAATGTTATCTTAACTAAGTTATAACCTTACTGACACATCATACTAAGTAATTATAAATACTCTTTATGTTTAAGTTTTTGTATGATACAGATGTGCTTCCAATTGCAAACAATGTACTATCATTTCTCACTTGGTCAAATCAATTTCTCAAGATTTTAAACTTTTAATGTTTTTGTGTTTTTGATTTTTCAAATGTTTTTGTATTTTTCAAAATTTTCTCCCCCTAAAAACTAAAACACAAAACAACAAAAATTAAAATATCTTATGTTAATTCAATAAAAATTGATTATGAAGGAAGTTGATTTAAAATTACCTCACCCATGACCCCGAATGCCATTTAATTTGAGCAAATACTCAAAACGGTTTTTATCAAAAACCTTGGTGAGAAGGTCTGCTCTTTGCTCATCTGTATGTGTCTTCACCACATCAATAAGTTTCTTTTCATACTAATCTCGTATGAAATGAAACCTAATATCAATGTGTTTTGAACGTGAATGATGCACAGGATTCTTTGTTATAGCGATAACAGCCTCATTATCAACATGAATGGGAGTAGTCAGAAAATTCAAACCATAGTCTCTCATATGTTGTTGTATCCACAAAACTTGTGAACAACAACTGGCAGCAGCTACATACTCAGCTTCACAAGTAGAAGTAGCAACAGATGTTTGCTTTTTACACTGCCAAAAAACTAAACGTTCCCCCAAAAATTGTGCACCTCCAGTTGTGGATTTCTCATCTGTCTTGCATCCTCCATAATCAGAATCACTGTATGCATTGAAGGAAAAATTATCATCCTTAGGATACGACAGACCGGTGTCTGGTGTACCCTTCAGATAACGAAGAATTCTTCTGACTGCAATCAGATGTGACACTTTAGGTTTTGATTGATATCAAGCACAGATACTTGTAGCAAATACACTATCTGGTCTTGAGGCAGTCAGGTACATCAAACTTCCAATGATTCCACGATACAAAGTAGCATCAATTATCTCCTCCTTAATATCAGGCTCAATCCCATGATTAGGCTGAATGGGCGTGGAAATCGGTTTTCAATCAAGCATGCTAAACCGTTTTAGAACATCTTGAATATATTTTGTCTGATGAATGAAGATTCCATCATTAGTTTGATCAATTTGTAAACCCAGGAAAAATTTGATGTCTGAAATGACACTCATTTCAAATTTCTCAATCATCACCTCTTTAAACTCCAAACACAGTTGTTCATCGGTAGATCCAAAAATAATATCATCTACATAGATCTGAACAAGAATAATATCCTTGCCCTTTTCCCGATAAAACAAAGTTTTGTCAATCTGACCCCGATTAAACCCGTGTTCAATAAGGTGAGTCGATAATGTCTCATACCAGGCACGCGGAGCCTAATGTTTACCATACAATGCTTTGTCCAAGAGGTAAACCTGATCCCGGTGGATAGGATCCTCAAAGCCCGGTGGCTGACAAACATACGCTATTTCCTTCAAAGAACCATACAGAAATGCAGACTTGACATCCAACTAAAAAACTTTGAATTTCTTGTGAGCAGCAAAAGCAAGAAAAAGTCTAATTGCTTCTAATCGCGCCACAGTGCAAACACTTCATCATAATCAATTCCTTCAACTTGTTTGAAACCTTGAACCACTAAACGAGCTTTGTTACGAACAATTACGCCTCGATCATCTCGTTTGCATCTTAGTACCCATCTAGTACCAATTTACTTATCTCCTTTTGGAAAATCAACCAAATGCCAAACCCCCAACTTCTTAAACTGATTTAGCTCTTCTTGCATAGCCTCCACCCAGGCAGGCTCACGCAACGCTTCAGTCACAGTCTTTGGCTCTATCTGTGGAATAAATGCAGAATGCATCCAGAGCTCTTGACTGCCATGAGTTCTTTCTAACTCCACATACAAACTCACCTCATTAGTGACTTGATGTCATGTCTGTACTCCAACAGCTGGATTTCCAATGATCTGATCAACAGGATGATGTACATGAACTCTAGTGACAGGCACTTACGAGACATCCATATTATGATCAAGATTTGTAATATTCTGATAAGTATCTTGATCATGAGAAATAGTATCTTCAAAAACATCATGATCATCATCAGATGACCAATCATCATTAATTATTCTGAAACACCTTCCTCATGTGGATTATAATTACCATCTTCAGAATGATGAGAAATACCTTGATCTTCAGAATTCTGCAAATCATATAACATTTGTAAGGTTATTTCATCATCAGAAACATTTGGAGACAAATTAAAACACTCAAACAGTTTATCATAATCAAAAAGCCAATCTGGTCCTTTTCTGTCTGGTATAGGTGTATGTCTTTGAACATCCACATGATACCATAATTCCATAACACCCGTACGTTTATTAAACACACATTTGTTAGGAAGAATATAGCCAAGAAAGAAACCCTCTTCAACGTTAGAATTTAATTTTGAATCTTTCTTTAGCACGGTACAAGGAGCCCCAAAAGGTTCCAAGTGTTCCAGATTAGGTTTTTGATTTTGAAGCAATTCATAACATGTTTTATTGTGTCTTTTAACAATCAACACTCTGTTAAGAGTAAAACAAGCTGTAGCCATAGCTTCACTCCAGAATGTAATGGGAAGTTTAGAATCAGCTGGCATTGTTCTCGCAAACTCAATCAACGTTCTGTTCTTTCTTTCAGCTACACCATTCATCTGAGGCTCATACGGTGCACTGAATTGCTGCTGAATGCCTTTGGAATTGAAAAATTCCTCCATTTGATGATTCTTAAACTCAGTCCCATTATCTGATCTAACACATCTCACTCTCAACTTATACAATGTCTCCATCCTATTAACCAACAACACAAAATTTTCGTAAGTATCTGATTTATGCTTTAAAAACATAACCCATGAAAATCTAGAAAAGTCATCAGTCACCACAAAACAATATGATTCACCACCTATACTTTTCACATTGATAGGTCCAAACAAATCCATGTGAAGAAGTTCAAGTGGCATATCAATAGAAAATACTTTCTTTGTTTTGCGAGACTTCCTTTTCTGTTTACCCTTTTTACACGACACACACACATCTGGAAGTTTAAATTGTTTAACCGGTACACCCTCAACTAAATGATTGTGCAAAAGATGATTCATCTTCTTGATATGAATATGCCCCATCCGTCTGTGCCAAGAACGTGTATCTTGCTCAGTTACTTTAGACACAAGACATGTCTCCACTTTATTCACCGTCTCCGCCTTTGCCATGTCAAGTACATACAAATCCTTGCTCCGATCAGCAGTCATCAGAATCCACTCCTCAGGAATCTGAAATCCTTGCTTAAGTACATAACACCTGTCTTTATCAAACATCACCTTGTATGCTTTATCACAAATTTGTGAAACACTTAACAAATTGTTAGTTAATTCTTCACATAAATTAACATTATCAAATGAAACCGTTCCATTCGTCAAACTACCCAAACCAGTAATTTGACCTCCTTTGTCTCCTGCAAAGTTCACATAACTTCCTTTGATTTGCCTGAAATCCTTCAACAAATTCAACTTTCCAATCATTTGCCGTGAACATCCACTATCAACAATCCAACGACTATTGATATGGCCCATGGATGCCACCTGCACAATAAATTAAAACCAATCAGTATCAAAAGGGATGACCCCCGCCATTTCGGCGTCGAGTCTCTCTGAATGGACCCCTGCCATTCTGTTGTGATGAACTGCTTGAATAACCATCTTCACTGTGATCATCCTTTTTCCCAGAAATTTGATCACCTGACCTGTTTTTCAATTTCCAAAATGATTTTGACTTAAAAGATGGTTTTGAAAATGATTTTAAAAATGCCTTGTCGAAAGAATCATCATCAGATGATATCATAAGATTGACAAGCTTTTTCACATTTCTTTTATTATCAAAAAGTCGTTTCTTCTAATTAATTTCTTCTTTTACCCAAACACAATAAAGATCAAATTTTCGAAGAACTTTCATTTCTTCTTCACTCGGTTTCATTTTCCTAGGACTTCCATTTGACCTATTCACCCAACTCTCATCATCAGAACTCTTTCTGATTCTGTTATTTGGACAATTAGCAGAAATATGTTCTTTCCCACAACAAGTAAAACACTTTCGTGTTTCTCTTGGTGAATAAGACCTAAAGCTGCTATAATCAGTAGAACTGATATCAAAATTACAATCAGCAATCAGATGACCAAATTCACCACAACGGTAACATTTTCTTTGCAAATGATTCTTTGGTTTTGGTTCGTCATAATACTTAGATGAACTGAAAGGTTTAGAAACAACCTTTGCAGATGAGAATCTGTTTCTCAAACCAGTTGATTTTATCTTTGAATTAGTCTTTTGATTTTGAAAATTCTTTGATTTGTCTTTATGTCCAACCCCAAACTTATCAAAGAAAAAATCCACTTTGTCAATTTTTTTAGAAAACACATTTTGCTTTTGAAATGTACCACTAGACTCTCCTTGATGTGTAGTAGATGACTTTACATACACAATAGGTTTGAGAGTAGTAGTTGGTTTAGTTTTCATCACTGTTTTGGAAACAAGATTTGGTTTAATCACAACCTTCTCAACTGGTTTCATCTCAGTCTTTGACTTCTGAAACCTCAGACTCTTTTTATCACGAGTTTTAATTTGATAATCATTCTATCTCAAAATGTCAGGTGAATATTCTGATTCAGTGACGTCTTCAATAACGGGAGCATCACTATCAAGAGACACTTTTTCATCAAATGATGATCCTCCAGCAATTTCAATGACATGTTCAGACCGATGTTCATCCAAAGAGACAGGATGAACTTCCAAATTCAAATCAATTTGTGGTCTTGGCACGTAGCTGGAAAGAGGTGGTACAGCATGAAAACCTATTCCTGTAGTATCATGTGATGATCTTTGCATGGCAGCAAAGTAATCGATGACATACTTAGAATTTTGATAATTTTCAAGCTTGCTCTTGTTCATTTCAGCTTCTTCGTTTGTTGCTGATAATTCAACCTTTAGCTTTTGCACTGATTCAAGATGCACAGAAACTGCATGATTATTTTGTAAAACTTTGATTTTCAACTCTTCATTCTCTTTTCCTAAATCAATTATCTTTTTGTCAAAGGCTTTTTCTCTTGAAATTAGCTTCTTGTTAGCTTCTGTGCACTCTACCAGTTTAGTAGTCAGCTGAGCATTCATCTCTTTCAATTTATCAATAATCTCTAACAGATCATCATGTACCTCATCAACCTTCTCTTTGCCTTTTCCTACGTCTTCATCCAAAGAAGCCATAAAAGTACCCATCAACTCATCATATTGATTTCCCCAATCATAACCTTCATCAGCTTGACATACTAACGCTTTTGATGACTCTTCAGACTTTTCTTTCTTCTTCTGATAAGCTTCCTTTGGTTTGAAAGGGTTTAAATTTCCTTGCTTCTTCGGATTTTTGCATTCTCTAGCAAAATGGCCTAACTCACCACAGTTGTAACATTGAGTAGTCTTTGAATTAAATCCAAACTTGGTGTTTCGATCAAAAGAGAATTTTTTCCCAGTTTTCTTTTCATATCGATTGATTATTCTGATCACACTCGCCAATGCCCATTGAGTGTCAATCAACTCCATCTTGTCATCATCAATTTGCTCATAATCTTCAAATGTAAGATTAGAGTTTCCAATCTTTCCTGCAATTTGTTCATCATACGCACTGACTAGACATGACAAAATTGACATATGATCCCGAACACCTCTACAGTTACTTTCCCCAGATTTGTTGTATTCAGCTGAACAGGAGGTCTTGTTGAGTCAGACTTCTTCTCTTTCCCAGAATAAGATGAACTAGAACTTGTAGATGTAGAAGATGCAGGAGTACTATCAGAAGTACTAGAAACAAATGTTGTCTGAATCTTTGCTGAAGATACAAGTGGTGTAACCACTGATGCACCATATGTAGAAAGAACTTGAGTAACATTCACTCTCCTTGATTTTCTCTTATCTTTCATCTCTTGCTCTTCTAGCTTTTGAATAAATTCTACCAATGTCAGTCCTGGTAGATTTTCTCTCAAGATTAGCACCAATGAATTCCACTTTTCAGGCAACGCGTCTGCAAAGCAATCTATCTTTTCCTCTTTAGTGTATTCAATGCCACACTTCCTGACTTCAGTCAATAAATGCCTATATCTTGTTATTAAAGCTTCAAGACTTTCATTGCCAATAAAGTTGAAGTTCTCAAATTCTTTGCAAATATCAGTGGCTTTCATCTTCTTTAAAATGGTATTTCCTTCAATCCTTGCTTTCAAAGCGTTCCACAAACCATATGAGGTTTTGTGTTCATCAAATTGATGGAGTATCTGATTAGGGATTGCTTGGCTCAGCATCCAGTAAGCTTTCTTCTCAGAATAGTATTTCTTTCTCTGATCGACATCTAATCTCTTAAGAGTTTGGTCTAAATATGTCCCTACAACCTTGGGTCTTTCATAAGGTGATAAAATCCTTTCCCACAGATTAGTGTCAGTTCCATTTAAGTGGATTTCAAACCTTCCTTTCCAGTTCTCGTAATCTGTCAAATCAAGCAACTTTGGAACTTTGTTTGTACTTCCAACCTCAGTTTCACTAATCAGAATGCTATGTATTTTAGAATTCTGACTAGCTACAGTAGCATACTTCTCAGCCATGATGTTAATCTTTTATAAGCGAACCTCTGATGAAAACTTAACTTCATGAACCTTACAACCAGGCGAACCTCCAACACTCGTTGATTTGAACGAACCTCAATACACGAACCTCAAATCACAAACCTCAACTCACGAACCTCAAGTCACGAATCTCAATTCACGAACCTGAGACAAACCTTTTATCTGACGATCCTGATGCAACGAACCTTGAGACAAGCCTTTTATCTGACGATCCTGAAGCAATGAACCTTGAGACAAACTTGGTGTCACGAAACTGATACAAACGAACCTCTGAAGAAAACCTTCAACGAACCTCTTCAAAATCACTAAACGAACCTCTGAAAAATCTCATAAACAGCGAACCTCTTGCTTCAGCTACTCACAGGTTCGGCTCACGAACCTGTACTTCAAAATTTAAAATTTTGGAGGGAAAACCTTCCAAATTTGAAGAAAATTATTCAAAAATCCCAAATTTGTACGACAAATCTTTTAATTGTAACGTTACACGGCAATAGATGATGAGATTACACTCAAAATAGCAACCAAACACAAAGAAAACTAGAATTTTGATCCATTTCTTGATCTTTTATAAGTCCAAATGCTTGTAGATCTTGAAAATCTTGTATAGAACTCCACCAAATCTCTGATACCACTATAGATCTACTGAATTTGATCTTGATCATACAACGGAATCCTATTAACAATCAAATATATGCGGAATCTATATTTGATCTATATGAATCAAAGAAGAACAAGCATTCCAATAATCATCTCCATTTCATTAATCACAATCAACTGATTACAATAAACACACAGCTCTTTCTCACACAGAGAAAATCACTCAGAGGGTTTCCAAAAGTTCAAGACTTCAAGTTATGTCAAAATCAGACAAACCTACAATATATACTCTGTCAGCCGAACCTAACTTAGCCAAACCATTAGGTTCGCCAGCCGAACCTTGAGGTTCGCTAGACGAACCTAATCAGCCAAACCTAATAGGTTCGCCGAACCTGCTAAGGTTCGTGGGCCAGACGAACCTCAGCCAAACCTCACAAACTTTCTATAATTTACATGTTTGATAAGCAACCTATTACAAATACGTACTAACAAAAAAATAAATAAAGCCAACATGTTGCTTCAACAACAAAATCAGGAGTTGGAGCAACTGCTAGATAATAAAAATTCTAAAATAGAAAAATTAATAATGAATAAAGACAGTCAAATCTCTATCCTAATGACTGAAAAAACCAACCTACAAGCTCTATTTGATTTGCCAAATGAAAAATATGCAGCTTGTAGAGATGAGCTGTCTCAGACCAAGGTCAGCTGTGACAAGTTGGTTGAATCCTGCAAAGGGTTCAAAATGCTTTTAAGTAAGCAAGTTCACAGCAAGGCCAAATTTGGAATCGGGTATAATCATACTAGTCCTCCAGAGGACTATACCCCGATTGATAATGAAATAAATGAGATTGATTCTGAACCCATCTCCCCCACCTTTCTTCAGGATGAAATTCCATCCAAAAGAATCTCACCTCCAAGAGTGTACCAACCTAGGCAGTTTCCTACGTTTGTTTATCCCACTGAAACTAACGTTGAAAAACTGGAGGAAACACCCTTGGAAAGTGATCAAAATAATTATTCTTCTGAACAAACTGAGATTGCTCCAACCATGAGCTCTGCTCAAAGTTTGGAAGGTACAATTCTTCTTGAAACCTCTGATAATCATGCTGCCCGCCTTGACAAAGGAAAGAGGCCCATGGTTGACATCAGATTTCCTCCTTCTCATCCTCATCCACCCTATCCAATAATGAACGCAAATAAGCCTTTCATCCCCAACTATTCCTCTCTATCTCCTGCTTGTCTAAAGTGTTTCAAGTATAATCACACTACTGAAAACTGTTGGACAAAAACTCCCTTGGGGAAAGCTAGAGACAAACTAAATGCTGAAAGATTGAAAGCCGAACAGGTTTCCTCATCTAAAGGGAACCTCTCTAATAAGATGAAGAAATCAAAGAAAGCAAATAGATCTTCAGCTAACAGTTCAATAAGATCTAACTCCCATCCATCTCTTCGCTTGTCTTCTCCCCCATCTGCTTCTCCCGGGCCATACATCCTTGGAACACCACCTTCTTATCTCATGGTGACTCATGCTGCCCATTCTCCTACTGATGTGAATCCTTCTTCCGTGGATTCACAAATCAATATCTTACATCAAAATCAGCAACAGCTAATACTGATGATGCATAAATTGATGAATAACACTCAGCAAAGAAAATAAACATCTTCTCTTTCTTCTAAAAATAAAACAAGACCCATATCTAACCTATTGCAATTAATTCTCATGTGCAGAGACCTTCTTCAAACCAAAATCATCTATGGTATGTGGACAATGGAGGCTCTAGGCACATAACAGGATGCAGATCAATTCTAAGTAACTTCATTCCAAAGAATGGAGGATCTGTTTCCTTTGGAAATAATGCAAAAGGTTCGATAGTAGGGTCTGGTTCTGCCCTAAGTGGAAAACTGCACTTCAAAGATGTAAGCTTAGTTGAAAATATCAAGTTTAATCTCTTGTGCGTTTCTCAACTACCTGACAAAAACTTTAGTTCATTTTTCACCAAGGACAGTTGCAAAATTCTCTCTCCTGAAATAAATTCAAAACTAAAGATCTTAATTGATCAACACACCTTGCTAACAGCAAAAAGAAGTGGAAATGTTTACGTTGTAGACATGACCACTGATTCTCAAACATCATCTCCTACTTGTTTGATAGCCAAAGCATCATCTTCTGAAAGTGCTCTCCGGCACAGAAGATTCAGTCTCCTTAACCACCAATCTCTTCATAAGCTTTCTACCCTTTCTTTAGTAAGAGGATTACCTTCCCAAGAATTTCACTTTGAAGGTCAATGTGAATCTTGCTTAAAGGGAAAACAACATAAAACATCACATAAGTCTATTGAGGAGTCCAAAACAACTAATTGTCTCAATCTACTTCATATGGATCTTTTTGGTCCAGTGAAGGTAGCCAGTTTGGCAAGAAAGAGATATTGTTTAGTTGTTGTGGATGACTACTCAAAATTTTGCTGGACCTTCTTTCTTTTCAGCAAAGATGAGACTTCTGATAAAATAATTGCCTTTATCACCCAACTTGAAAGACAATTTGGTCTTCCTGTCAAAACAATAAGGAGTGATAATGGGACTGAATTCAAGAACCATGTCTTTGATATGTTCTGCATATCTAAAGGAATCCTCAGACAATATAGTGTTCCTAGAATTGCTGCTCAATATGGAGTTGTGGAAAGAAAGAATAGGACACTTATTGAAGCTGCAAGAACTATGCTTGCAGATACAGTATTGCCTTTATCCTTCTGGGCTGAGGCAATAAACACTACTTGCTATGTCTTAAACAGAGTTCACATCGTGAAGAGACATAACAAATCTTGTAGATTTGGTGAATCTGATCAGGATCGAATCATGAAGTTCTATGACCAATCAAACACGTGCGGAATCCATGTTTAATCTCTAAAGAATCAAAAAGAACAAGTAATTTCATAAACAACTTCTTGTATTAATCAATCAATTGATTACAAATCTTTCACACAGAAAGTTTCTCACATAGAATACACACTCAGTTCACTCAGAATTTCCAACAGTTCATAGAAAATCAGACAAACCTTCTATATAAACACAGCTTCTGTCAGCCGAACCTATCATTAGCCGAACCTCTAGGTTCGCCAGCCGAACCTTTAGGTTTGCTGGGCGAACCTAGGTTTCCAAACCTATAGGTTCGCCGAACCTTTACAAGGTTGTAGGTTCGCCAAACCTATCAAACAAATAGGTTCGCCGAACCTGCCAAGGTTCGTGGGCCAGACGAACCTTAGCACAACCTAAACACACGAACCTATATATACAAACTTTATATAATTTACAATTTTGAATAGCAAACTATTACAAATATGCACTAAAAACTCCCCCTTAATAGTTGCTATCAAAAAATCTCTAGTCTTTATCTTCAGCTTTGTCGTCAGCTTTATCTTTCACTCCACTTGTTTCACCAACAACGTTATCCACCGCTCGTATCACAACCGAACGAGGAATTTTTGCTAATCTCTCAGCCTCCAACTTGGCATCCCTTTAATCTCTTTCCTTCTGAATTTTCATTAACTCAACATATAGATAGTTCACATCTTCCCAATTGCATCCTGAATGTATACCCTGAGTGTAACACATTCTAGCAATGGTCTGAAACTGAAATGCCATATCTTTGTAGCTTATGCCAACATCATGACAACCATCAGCTGCAAAACTCTCAGCCATGTTAAGTAAATCAATATCATCCTTTGAACAGTTAACAATCCACACAGGATCTAACAATCTGATTACTCTCCATTGATCTTCTTGTTTCAACAAAATCACTGCTTTAGTTGTATTCTCATCATAAAACCAGAATTTGAAGTATTGATTCCAATTCTGTTCCATCATTCTCAACATTGGTCTCTTAAATACATTTGGCTTGGCATAACCGTGTATCTTGTCTCTCATTTGAGGAGATAACAAACTCCATCCAGACCTAGCTTCTTTCTTCAACAACTTCTCAAAAGTTTCATTGTGTTTTGTCTGGATAGGCTTGGTCATCTTCAATCTTGCCAATGTCATGCATTCAAAACATGGTAAACTCATCAAGTCTAAAGCTTTGCCAAAATACTGACATCCATCTATACGCTTCACCATATAGCATCTTTATCTGCAAGACTTCCCCGAATATTATGAAAGTAACCATAACTAACAATTCTTCCAATCATCTTCGACTTGGATCCAATCTTGAATCTTTTGAATTGTTTAGTTTGGTTGTTTTGAACTTTGTCGTCTATCACTTCAATCATTTGTTTGAAGATATATAAATGATCAACAATGTATTTCATTTCATCTTGACTTTCTATCCAGAAATCCATGTTTGTCTTCTCTTTAACAGAAGTCAATGAAGTTCTTGACACACTTCCAAGTTCAAAAATCTTCTTCAAGTTATTCATGTTATACAAGTCTTCATCTATTATATCATCAACCTCATATTCAAATAAATCCAATTCATCATCTTTCTCAAAATCAAAGACTTGATCAGCATCAATATAAAACATATCATTAAAATCTTTTGCTGAGTAACCTCCATCTATTTCACCTTCTTCTAGATCTTTATCAACTGAAATCTCAACAATCACTCTCTGCAAGTCAATATCAGAATGTAGTTTAAACAAATCAAGAAATGTGGGCAAAGAGTAATCAATAATCTTCTCAGGATTTTCTATTGCATCCAAATCTTCAAATTCAACATCATTACAATATTTGGTCCTATCTGAAGAAACAGCACTAACAGGAGTAGCATCTACAACAATCTTTGGAGAATCATACAAAACCATAGCTCCAGTCAAATAGTTTAGCTCACCAGATCCACTAACACCATCAACATCACCATCACCATCCTCATCCTCATCATGAACATTTAAGTTCGGATGTTCATCCATATCAGAATCACCATAGTCTAAGTTCTCCTCTTCCTCTTCTTCTTCATCATCATCTACATTCACATACACTTTCTCACCACCCGAAGTATCAGCTTGAGAATCTTGAACTTTCAGCTCATCAATCTTCTGCCTTAAATCACCGTTCTGATTCTGCAGCTCTACAGTATCAACATTTAGAATTTCAATCATGGATTCCAAAGAAGCAATCCTTTCATTCAACACTTTCTTCTCAGCTATATCTTCCTCCCTCCATTTCATCAGCTGAGCAATTTGAGCTTTCATCTCATCTAACTCAGTTGTTACTGATGAAGATGGTTGATCAGCTGTAGCTTTCTCTTTCTCCATCTTACAAAGATTAAACTCTTTTGACAGCATTGAAATTCTTCTTCTTAGCTCTGTGTCATCATAATTCATAGCAAAATCCATACCCAAATCATCAAAATTATCATATAGCCCTTTTGAAACAAAATCATCCTGAAATAGAGTTTCCGGCAACGATGTAGACACTGTAGTAGAATCTATAAATGATGTTACAAATGAAGCAACTTCACATATTCAAGAATTTGCCCTAAGCCTCCTGTAACTGTAGAAACAGGTACTGACTCAGGAGAAGCAGAAATTGTAACAGTTGAAGATGAAACATGAACTGCAGCAGTTGAAGAAGATGTGATAATAGGAACTGAAGAAGATGTAACAGTAGAAGTTACAACTGATGAAGATACTATAATCTTAGGTGCTTTGTTCTTCTTCTTGGCATATGGACCTTTTGCCATTCTCTTCTTCTTCTTAGGCCTAGAAAATTCAGGCTCTACAGAAACAAAACTAGGATCTTCTCTTTCTTCCCAAGCTTCCTCTGTTTGTTCAGGAGCATGCCTTTTCTTCAGTCTCCTTACCATATGATTGCCAACCTGTACAGTCTCTAACTCAGACTCTGTTTCAGGTGACTCTTCACCTTCTACACCAGCAGGTTCACCCTGTTGCTCTAGAAACACAACTTGAACAGGTTACTGTGTACTTGGTTCTTGAGAAGATTGACCTTGTTGTTGAGATCGGGGAGATTGGCCAGTAGACTTCCTTGATTGTTGTCTTGGAGGAGGAGGTGGTGGTTGTGGCTAATTATCATCATCATCAAACTCTTCATTATTAGACTCAGACTCTGCATGTCTCCATCTATCGTCCTCAGGTGCTAAATAATTAGCCCTGGCACAGTGACCAATCAAATCTTTCTCTAATACAACATCTCCACTCTTCTGGTACACCCTGACCTGACCAAGACTTGAGTCAGTCATGTGTTTAAGCTTTAGAAGATCAGTAGCATCCCTAGGCAACATCTGCTCTAGCATCCTCTCATTAATCAACATCTGAACAAAGCGAGGATACATATAGAATCTATCCTTGGCTTTAGTAATGTTGTCAGACATGTATCGGAAAATCATCGCAGAGAAATTGAATGGTTTGTTCAAGATCAATGCTACCATGGTCGACCTCATAAGATCCCTCAGCTCATCAAAAGTACCTTTCCTCATGCTCAAGCAGTGTAACAGAACATGAGCCAGCAACTTATACTGTAAAGGAAGTTTGCCCTTCTTGATGGAAGTAACATTGTAAGCTCCAAAATATCTGATCCTTAGAAAACAGCCTTTGATGCACCTCTCTAGTATGATTGCCATACCAGCAGGCTCTCCACCTAACTGTAACACCCGACGGATATCAGCCTTAGAAACACGAATTGCTTGTCCAAGCACATTCGCTTCGATGACGTACTCTTCATCAACAGAAATCAGTCTCGCAGACTCCCAGAAACTCTATTTATGAGATCTATATATCTGGAAAGAATTGGAGATGGCATGGTAAATCCGAGATCGTCGCAGAAACTCGATCATCGGCCGAAAATCTTTGTCGTTCCTCGTTGTAGGATCTAGGTAGGCACACAAGTTGTGCTTGTCTCCGAATGTCTGATTCACCATTTCTACAATTAAAAAAACAGAATTAAAACAAAAAATCTAAACAAATTTACAAAAATTAAAAAAAAAATTCTAAGTGTTGAACACCAGCGAACCTTTCCCTAAAACGAACCTAATTCTAGACGAACCTGTATTGTTCAGACAAACCTATTTACTTTGAACGAACCTTCTGATGAATGAACCATTTGAATGAACGAACCTTATGAATGAACGAACCTTCAATGACCGAACCTTCATTGAACGAACCTGTTAGTCAAACGAACCTTGACCAACAAGGTTCGGTTCTTTTGAAATTCAGAGGTTCACCACGAACCTATTAGATTCAGAAGAACCTTCAAGGTTCGGCGAACCTTAGTTCATTCAGCGAACCTTGTTCATCCAGCAAACCTTTCTATTTTCAAAATCAAATTTTCAAATCATCGAAACCAATGAAAAAGATTATATTCCAAGGTTCGAAACTCAACAATGAACAACTTCAATGAAAACAATTTTTCCAGAAATTAGATTTTAATAGATTTTAACCCAAACACACAAGGTTCGACTAAAAATCCTAAAAAAAGTCATTTCTCCTAATCTAGCCGGTCAAAATCAAAGATCTAAACCTAAAAATGTTCACAAATCAAATCCGAGTCTAATGATGTAAAGCAAAAAACTTTGGAGGTTCAAGATCAAAAATCAAAAAATTTATTCTTGCAGGTTCGTCTCTATCAAAATGATGAAAGTGACGAACCTCAATAACGAACCTGATTTATATATATGCGAACCTTTTTGACCGAACCTATTTGACGAACCTTTGACTAATCAGTTGACCGAACCTCTTAGGCGAACCTGTCCACAAACCTGTTGGACGAACCTGTTGGACGAACCTGTTCAAAACCTATTTAACGAACCTGTCCAACGAACCTAGCCAACGAACCTAGCCAACGAACCTGTCCGATGAACCTAGACAACAAACCTGTTGGACGAACCTTCTCACAAACCTTTTTCAGGCGAACCTTTTAAGAAATTAGGTTTTTATTTAAAAATTTCATAACAAATCCATGCTTAAGTGTTTCCAAGTCAAACAAATAATCAAAAATTATTGATTTAACATCAAATAAAACAAAAAATATTTTTGTAATTTTTCAAATTCTTTAGAACAATTAAAATACAAATTAAACAAATGTAACTAAACTAAAAATCAAATCTTTTTGTTTGAGAAAGATCCATACATGAGATCATATTGTTTTACAATTATCAACACATCTGATTGAATTAATGAATATATTTATTAGCAAATTACAATTCAAAGATAATTGTTAGTATATTTATCCTTTTTAAGTTTAATTACTTAGTTAAGATGTTAATTAAAAACAAAATTATCAAATACCTTATAATATCCATTTACTTGAACACATCCCCAATTTGTGAATAACTAATCAAACACAAATGTTTTTGAAACTCATTACTTCAATTTTAACTATCTTGATCATGTAAAACAAAGCATAATTTCATTTTGAAAACAACAAAATAGAAAATAATTTGAATTTGTTCAAAATCATAGAATCAAGGTTGATACTTTCGTATTCTCAGATGATCCAGATAATGAACTAAAAAATAATTTAAGATTAAGCTTTTAACAATCAATTCAATATTTTCATATATAAAGAGATTGTCCCAATCTTAATCAGAACCAAGAAAACAAATTTGAATTGTTTAAAGCTATAACAATTAGGTCGATACGTAAGTATACACAAAGAATGTTTCAGCTTTAAACTAAAATAAAAGAAAAACAAAATTAGAATTTCTTTTGAAAATTAAACACATGATCAAAACCAGTAAATTGACTTTTTGTTCAAAAAATATTTTGTAAGAAAAATTACCACTCATTCAGGACAAAACTAAGTACTGCATTCTAAGCATCTGTTTCTTATAAAGCATAATCAATCTTTTGTTTAATTTCATCTTAACTAAGTTATAAACCTACTAACACATCATACTTAGTACTTCTAACTGCTCTTTATGTTTAAATTGTTAATGGTACAAATATGCTTCCAATTGTAAACAATGTACTATCATTTTTCACTCGGTCAGATCAATTTCTTAGAATTTTAATTTTTTTAATGTTTTTGTGTTTTAGATTTTTCAAATGTTTTTGTATTTTTCAAAACTTTCCCCCCTAAAAACTAAAACACAAAAAATTAACAACAAAAAATATCTGATGTTAATTCAATAAAAATTGATTAAGAAGGAGATTGATTTTGAATTACCTCACCCATGACCCGAATGCCATTTAATTTGAGTAAATACTCAAAACGATTTTAATCAAAGGCCTTGGTGAGAAGGTCTGCTCGTTGCTCATTGGTATGTATCTTCACCACATCAATAAGTTTCTTTTCATAGCAATCGCGTATGAAATGAAATCGAATATCAATGTGTTTGGATCGTGAATGATACACCAGATTCTTGGTGATAGCAATATCAGCCTCGTTGTCGACATGAATCGGGGTAGTCAGAATATTCAAACCATAATCTCTCATCTGTTGTTGTATCCACAAGACTTGTGAACAACAACTGGCAGCCGCTACATACTCAGCCTCACAGGTTGAAGTAGCAACAGATGTCTGCTTTTTGCACTGCCAAGAGACTAACCTCTCCCCTAAAAACTTTGCACCTTCAGTTGTGGACTTTGCATCAGTCTTGCATCCTCCATAGTTAGAATCACTATAAGCATTGAAGGAAAAGTTATCATCCTTAGGATACCACAGACCGGTGTCTGGTGTACCCTTCAGATAACGAAGAATTCTCTTGACTGCTATCAGATGAGACACTTTAGGTTCTGATTGATATCAAGCACAGATACTTGTAGCAAATATAATATCTGGCCTTGAGGCTGTCAAGTACATCAAACTTCCAATCATTCCACGATATAAAGTTGAATCAATTAGCTCCCCCTTAAGATCAGGCTCAATCCCGTGATTGGGCTGAATAGGCGTTGAAATGGGTTTACAATCAAGCGTGCTAAACCGTTTTAGCACATCTTGAATGTATTTTGTCTGATGAATGAAGATTCCATCTTCAGTCTGATCAATTTGTAAACCCAAGAAAAATTTGATGTCAGACATGGCACTCATTTCGAACTTCTCAATCATAATCTCTTTAAATTCCAAACACATTTGTTCAACGATAGATCCAAAGATAATGTCATCTACATAGATCTGAACAAGAATAATATCCTTGCCCTTTTCCTGATAAAACAATGTCTTATCAATCTGACCCCTATTGAACCCATGTTCAATAAGGTGAGTCGATAAAGTCTCATACCAGGCACGCGGAGCCTGATGTAGACCATACAGTGCTTTGTCGAGGATGTAAACCTGATCCCGGTGGATAGGATCCTCAAAGCCCGGTGGCTGACAAACGTACACTGTTTCCTTCAAAGACCCATAGAGAAATGCAGACTTAACATCCAATTGAAAAACTTTAAATTTCTTGTGGGCAGCAAAAGCCAGAAAGAGTCGTATTGCTTCAAGCCGCGCCACTGGTGCAAATACTTCGTCGTAATCAATCCCTTCGACTTGTTTGAAACCTTGAACCACTAAACGTGCTTTGTTCCAAACAATAATGCCTTGATCATATCTTTTGCACTTTAACACCCATCTAGTGCCAATTTTCTTCTCGCCCTTTGGCAAATCCACCAAATGCCAAACACCCAGCTTCTGAAACTGATTCAGCTCCTCTTGCATGGCCTCCACCCAGGCAGGCTCACGCAATGCTTCAGTAACAGACTTTGGCTCAATCTGAGAAATAAATGCAGAATGCATCCATAACTCTTGAGAACCATGAGTTCTTTCCAACTCAACATACAAACTCTCCTCGTTTGTAACTTGACTTCTTGTCTGCACTCCAGTAGATGGATTTCCAATGATCTGTTCAACAGGATGATTAACATGAATTCTAGTGACTGGCACTTGCGGGACTTCAACATTATGATCAAGATTTGTGATATTCTGATCAGCATCTTGATCATGAGATACAACATCTTCAAAAACAACATGATCATCATCAGATGACCAATCATCATTAATTACTTCTGACACGCCTTCCTCAGGTGGATTAGTATTTTCAGCTTGATGAGAAACACCTTGATCATCAGAATTCTGCAAATCATATAACATTTGCATGGTTATTTCATCATCAGAAACATTTGGAGACAAGTTAAAATATTCAAAAAGTGTATTATAATCAAAAAGCCAATTTGGTCCTTTGCCGTCAGGTATAGGTGTATGTCTTTGAACATCCACATTATACCATAGTTCCACAACACCCGTACGTTTGTTAAACACACGTTTATTGGGAAAGCTGTAGCCAAGAAAGAAACCTTCTTCAACCTTAGAGTTGAATTTAGCATCTTTCTTAAGCATGATACAAGGAGCCCCGAAAGGTTCCAAGTGTTCCAAATTAGGTTTTCGATTTTGAAGCAGTTCATAGCAAGTCTTATTATGTCTTTTCACAATTAGCACTCTGTTAAGAGTAAAACAGGCGGTCGCTACGGCTTCACTCCAGAATGTAATGGGGAGCTTAGAATCAGCAAGCATAGTTCTAGCAGACTCAATCAATGTCCGGTTCTTTCTCTCAGCTACACCATTCATCTGTGGTTCATATGGTGCACTGAATTGCTGCTGAATGCCCTTTGAATCACAAAATTCTTCCATGTGTTGATTCTTGAACTCTGTCCCATTGTCTGAACGAACACGCCTTACTCTTAACTTGTACAATGTCTCCAACCTATTCACCAACAAAACAAAATTTTCATAAGTCTCTGATTTAAACTTTAAAAACATGACCCATGAAAATCTAGAAAAATCGTCAGTCACCACAAAACAGTATGATTCACCACCAATACTTTTCACATTGATAGGTCCAAACAAATCCATGTGAAGAAGCTCAAGTGGTTTATCAATAGAAAACACTGTTTTTGTTTTATGGGACCTCCTTTTCTGTTTACCCTTCTTGCAAGACACACACACATCAGGGAGTTTAAAGTGTTTAACCGGTACACCCTCAACCAAATGATTGTGTACTAAATGATTCATCTTCCTGATATGTATATGACACATCCGTCTGTGCCAAGACCGCGTATCTTGCTCGGTTGCCTTAGACACCAGACATGCCTCCACCTTGTTTACTGTCTCCGCTTTTGCCATGTCTAAAACATATAAATCCTTACTCCTGTCGGCAGTCATCAGAATCCAATCTTCAGGAATCTGAATTCCTTGTTGAAGCACATAACATCTTTCATTGTCAAACATCACTTTATAGCCTTTTTAACAAATTTGTGACACACTCAATAGGTTGTTAGTTAACTCCTTGCAGTAATTCACATTATCAAAGGAAACTTTACCATTAGTCAAACTACCAAACCCGGTAATCTGACCACCTTTGTCACCTGCAAAATTAACATAACTCCCTTTCATTGCCTTAAAATCCTTCAACAAACCTAACTCTCCAGTCATGTGCCGTGAGCATCCACTATCAACAATCCAGCGACTATTGATATGGCCCATGAATGCCACCTGCACAATAAATTAAAATTTTGATCAGTATCAAAAGGGATGACTCCCGCCATTCCGGCACCGAGTCTCCCTGAATGGACTTCTGCCATTCTGTTGGAATAAACCGCTTGAAGACCCAACTTCACAGTTATCATCCTTTCTCCCAGAAATTCCCCTGATCTGCATCTCAATTTCCAAAAAGATTTGGACTTATCAATTTGTTTTAAAATTGGTTTTGAAGAAAATTTGTCATAAAAATCATTATCAAATGATGTCATTACTTTGACTAACTTTTTGACTTGTTGTTTGTTATCAAAAACTTTCTTTTTCTGATTATTTTCTTCTCTAACCTAGTCACATTCAGGATCAAACTTTCTAAGGACTCTTATTTCCTCCTCACTAGGGTTCACTTTCCTAGGACTCCCACCAGTCTTAATCACCCGACTGTCATCAACTAAACTCTTCCTGATCTTATGATTTGGACAATTTGCAGAAATATGTCCTTTTCCACTGCAAGTATAACACTTTCGTGTTTCTTTTGCAGTAAAGGATCTAAATCTGTTACAAGTATCCAACTCACAATCAGTAATAACATGACCCAGTTTACCACATCTGTAGCATTTTCTTTGTGAAAAACTTTTTGGTTTGAGTTCATCAAAACATTCTGATGAACTAAATGATTTAAATGCAAAAGATGGTGATGAAACATTATTCCTCAAACCAGTGGCTTTTATCTTGGAATTATTCTTTTGATTTTGAGAAAACATTGATTTTCCCTTAATTCCAACCCCAAACTTATTTCCCTTGTCAACAACTCTGTTAACCATCTTGTTAACTTTTTCAGAAAAACCATTTTGTTTTTTAGAAACACCACTAGTCTCTACTTTATATGTATTGGATGACTTGACAAACACACTTGGTTCGATAGTGGTAGCAGTTTTGACTTTCAGCACTGGTTTGGAAACAACAGTTGATTTAACCACCACTTTCTTAGCTGGTGTCATCTCAGACTTGAATTTCTGAGATGTCAGACTATGTTCTTCAACACTTTTGACTTTATAACCAGTCATTCTCAGAATATCAGCTGGAAATTCTGAATCTGTAACGTCCTCAATAATAAGAGCATCACAATCAACAAACACTTTATCAAGAGATGATGAACCTCCCACTTCCTCAGTCACATGTTCAGACACATTTTATTTTAGGGAAACCGGATGAACTTCCAAATCCGGATTAAGTTGTGGTCTTGGAACAAAACTAGAAGGAGGTGGCATAGCATGAAAACCAATTCCAGACATATCATTTGATGACCTTTGCATGGCAGCAAAGTAATCAATGACATACTTAGAATTTTGATAGTTTTCAAGCTTGCTCTTGTTTACTTCAGCTTCAGCTTTTGCTGCTGATAACTCAACCTTCAGCTTCTGAACTGATTCAAGATGCATAGACACAGCATGGTTATTTTGTAAAACTTTGATTTTCAGATCTTCATTTTCTTTACCAAGATCAATTATCTTTTTGTCAAAAGATTTTTCTCTTAAAATCAGCTTCTTGTTTGCTTCTGTGCACTCTATCAGATCAGCAGTTAGCTGAGCATTCATCTCTTTCAGTTTGTCAATAATTTCTGACAAATCCTCATTTACCTCATTCACTTTCTCTTTGCCTTTACCATTGTCTTCTTCCAAAGAAGCCATAAAAGCACCCATCAAGTCATCATACTGCTTCCCCCAGTCATAGCCCTTATCAGCTTGACTCACCAAAGCTTTAGATGATGATTCTTCAGATTTTTCCTTTTTTTCTGATAATTTTCCTTCGGTTTAAACGGGTTTAGATTTCCTTGTTTCATTGGATTCTTGCATTCTCTGGCAAAGTGACCTAGCTCACCACAGTTATAACACTGAGTAGACTTTGGATTGAATCCAAATTTGGTGTTGCGGTCGAAAGTGAATTTCTTGCCCGTCTTCTTCTCATAACGATTGATTCTTCGAATAACACTCGCCAGTGCCCATTGTGTATCGATCAGTTCCATTTCATCATCATCGATTTGTTCATAGTCTTCAAATGTCAGATTAGCATTTCCATTCCTTCCTGCAACTTGTTCATCATATGCACTAACAAGACAAGATAGAATAGACATGTGATCCCTGACAGCTTCAACAGTAACTTTTCCCAGATTGGTAGTATTTAGCTGAACAGGAGGTGGTGTCGATTCATACTTCTTCTCGTTGTTGGAATAGGATGAATTGGAACTTGTAGATGCAGAAGGAACATGAGTACTATCAGAAGTACTAGACACAAATGCTGTCTGAATCTTGGCAAATGAAGCCGGTGGTGTAACTACTGAACCACCATATAAGAAGGATCTTGTGTAACATTCACTCTTCGCGCTTTCCTTTTATCCTTCATCTCTTGTTCCTCAAGTTTTTGAACAAATTCTACCAAGATCAGTCCTGGTAAATTCTCTCTCAAGATCAACACTAGAGAGTTCCACTTGTCAGGTAAAGCATCAGCAAGGCAATCAATTTTTTCATCTTCAGAATATTCGATGCCACACTTTCTCACTTCTGTCAGCAGATGTCTGTATCTTGTAATTAATGCTTCAAGACTTTCATTGCCTATGAAATTGAAGTTTTCAAAGTCTTTAAGAATGTCTTTAGCTTTCATCTTCTTCAGATTTGTATTACCCTCAACTCTAGCTTTCAAGGCATTCCATAGACTATAAGAAGTCTTGTGCTCATCAAATTGATGTAAGATCTGATTTGGAAAAGCCTGACTAAGCATCCAATACGCCTTTTTCTCTGAATCATATTTCTTTCTCTCATAAACATCAATTCTCTCTAAAAGTTGATATAAATCAGTTCCCACAACTCTCGGTCTTTCATATGGTGATAGAATACGTTCCCAAAGATTTGTATCTGTTCCATTAAGATGTGTTTCAAATCTACCCTTCCAATTGTCATAGTCTGCTAAATCTAGTAGCTTTGGCACTTTCTTCGTACTTCCCACTTCGGTTTCACTAATCAAAATACTCTGAATCTTAGTATTCTGACTAGCCAATGCAGCGTACATCTCCGCCATAATTTCAAAACTTCTAAACAGCGAACTTTTTCACCTCACGAACCTTTGAATCAGGCGAACCTTCAGCAATTTGTGAACTGAACGAGCCTTCAGTCACACGAACCTTTAATCAGACGAACCTGTATCACATGATCCTTAAGAAACACACCTTTTCAGTCACGAACCTACAACCACACGAACGTTAAGCTGCGAACCTCAAGCAACGAACCTTGAGACAAGCGAACCTCAACTCAGACGAACCTCTGCTGAAATAGCAACGAACCTTCAAGCGAACTATCAGACGAACCTTGCAACCAAACCTTAGATGAACCTTGCAGAAAAACCAGCGAACCTTGCACGAACCTCTTCTGAAAACCCAAACGAACCTCAGAAAAATGCTAATTCCAACGAAACTATTGTTCCAGCTGAACACAGGTTCGGCTCACAAACCTGTAATGCAAAATTCGAAATTTTGGAGGGAAAACCTTCCCAAATTTGAAGAAAAACTTTCCAAATCTGCAAATTAACACCACCAAATCGTAAATTGTTGTATTCCACAACAATTGATGATGAGATCACACTAAAAACAGCAATCAATCAACAAGAAAAGAAGAAATTTGAGCCATGAATGATCTTCTAATTTTCAAATCTTCAAATCACTTGAATTCTTTGATAAAACTTGTGTAGAACTTCACCAAATGCTCTGATACCACTGTAGATTTGGTGAATCTGATCAGGATCAAATCATGAAGTTCAATGAACAATCAAACACGTGTAGAATCCATGTTTAATCTCTAAAGAATCAAAGAAGAACAAGCAATTTCATAAACTACTTCTTGTATTAATCTATCAATTGATTACAAATCTTTCACACAGAAAGTTTCTCACACAAAGAATACACACTCATTTCACTCAAAATTTCCAAGAGTTCATAGAAAATCAGACAAACCTTCTATATAAACGCAGCTTCTGTCAGCCGAACCTCTAGGTTCGCCAGCCGAACCTTGAGGTTCGCTGGGCGGACCTAGGTTGCCAAACCTATAGGTTCGCCGAACCTTTACAAGGTTGTAGGTTCGCCAATCCTATCAAACAAATAGGTTCGCCAAACCTACCTAGGTTCGTGGACCAGACGAACCTAAGCACAACCTAAACACACGAACCTATACAAACTTTATATAATTTACAATTTTGAATAGCAAACTATTACAAATATGCACTAACAAGTCTGCCTATGAAGTCTTTCATAACATAAAGCCTCTCATTTCCTTCTTTAAAGTCTTTGGATGTCCGTGTTTCATTTTGAACACAAAAGACTCTTTATCCAAGTTTGCTGCTAAAGTTGACTCTGTATATTTTGTTGGATATTCTTAGACCTCTAAGGCTTACCGAGCTTTCAATCTCAGGACTAAAATTGTTGAAGAAACTATTGATGTCAAATTCAATGATCTGCATCAACTTCATATTTCCCTTCTGCTCCTGATGACATCTTCGATCTTGAAAGCTTCACCTACATCTCTTCTACCCCTTCTTTTCCTCCTTCTTCATAATCCTGTCAAACTTCTGAAGATCTATCCTCTCTTGAGGAGTGTTCTATATCTAAATTATTTATATCCATTCCTTCCTATCAAATAAATTCTCAAGACCAAGATGAACAAATATCTACTCCTTTATCCCCAGCCTTGGATAATGTACCTATAGATGTTCCTGAACATGTTCATGCTTCCTCTTCAGAAAACTCACCTGGCCCCACTGAAAAATCACCTTCTGCCTCTTCAAATAACTGTTTGGACATCATTCCCTTCAGCAGAAATCATTTGTCACACCCCGAGTCAGCGGGCCGGATCGTGTGTCCCGCCGGGTGGAAGATTCCCGGAGCGCGATATCGGGAATGATAATCATGATGATCAGATTGTTTACAATGCACATGATATATAATGAGAAACTGCTAAATGAAAATAGAATTACAAAGTTAAATTACATCAGTTTAGTTCATAATTTAACAATGTAAATCTACTATCAACATCATAATTCTTCTATCTTGTATCTGCACAAGATATACAAAACAAATTGTAAAATGATGTTCCAAAAATATGCAGGTCCAAAATGCTAGGTCCTCTAACTAGTATCCTAGCCCAAATGTAATAACTTCTTAATTGACCTGTTCGTCACCTGAGAAGTCATGCAAAAAGATCAAGTCAACACATGGTTGGTGAGTTCATGTAGTTTAGTATTTGAAAAATAACTTTGCAAACCTTTTCGGTAACAACCTTAACCTCATTAACATCACATGTATTATCCAGATCGGTATGCCTATATATAGGGCATACGAAAGGGTCGAGCCTACAACCCGTCCAGACGCCATCCCACCACATATGAACATACGTTAAGTAAAAGCATTTAAGTGAATATAATCTTACGAAAATAATTTACGCATGCTTCTCAGCCCCGTGTTTGAAAAAAAAAATGTTTAGAAAAGGGGCAAATCCTAAGGGTTAGGAAGGTGTTTAACCGGCTCTAGATAGGTTCGAACAAGAGGGTTTTCAAAACCCTAAAACCGGACAAAATTCATGATTTTACCTCGAATTTGATGGATGAAAGCTTAGATCCTTTGTACTTTCATGATCTACAAGTGATAGTGGTTGTTATGACACCAAAAACGTTCGATTTCGTGAAGAAATGAAGGAGTTGTGTTTCAAAATCCTAGAGAGAGAAGTAGAGAGTGAGCTTCGAAAATGGGGTGAAAATTCTGGTTGGTGGGAGAAGATGGTGGCATTAATTGCCATCATAAATGGTTCAAAAAAATACTCGGGTTGGTTCGGGTTCGTTCGGTTTCGCTCGGTTTCGTGTAAAGACGTCGTTTTTCTTTCGTTTTCGAAACGGAACATCACGATATTAAAAGTAAAGTTTAGAAATCTATTTTAGATGGTTTTTCATAGTAAATTAACTAAATATCTTCCATTTATTTTAAATTTCTAAAATATTTAATTAATGGTTTAAAATCGAATCGTACAGTCGTCGCGCGTATTCGTTTGAATCGTCATTCTTACGAACACAACGATAACTATACTTTTCAATATGGTTTTCTAATTATTGGATATCATTCAGAACGTTAAACTTTCAGATGTATTCGTACAGATCGTCACCTATACGAATAATCTGTCGATTTAGCATTCACGTAACGACATCCGTTGTAGTTTTGTTCTGTATAGCCTCACATACGTTTATACATAATAAAATCCTAACAAACAATCAAATGATGGTTCTGTATTTCCAGATCATTATCTGACTGATTAACCATGTCTCTGAGCTTTGTTTCCTGAACTGATTCTGAATTTGTCCTTTGATAACATAAAATGACAATGATACATGATAAGAGTCTAACATGAAATGAAATACGTATAGTTTGTACCTGATTACTGTTCCTGTTACTGTTGAGATCACAGTTCCGGTGACGTTTCCGGCACTGATGTTACATCATCCTCTACAACATATCTTAGGTGATTTAAATAAAGGTGTTCAAACTAGGAGCCAGATTTCAAACTTCTGCCTTCCAAACATCAGGAAGCTCTTAAAGATAATAATTGGGTAGAGGCTATGCAAGATGAATTATTACAGTTCAAAGGGCAAAACGTTTGAACTCTCTGCCCCTTGCTAGCAGGAAAATACCCTATCGGAATTAGATGGGTATTCAGAAATAAAACAAACGGCAGAGCCATCGTGATCAAAAATAAAGCCAGATTTGAAATGCAAGGGTACTGCCAAGAGGAATGCATCAATTATGATCAAACCTTTGCTCCCGTGGCCAGACTAGAAGCCATCAGACTCTTCCTAGCATTTGCCATATCCCATAATATGAAGGTATATCAAATGGATATAAAAAGTGCATTCCTGTATGGGACAATAAATGAGGAAGTCTATGTGTGTCAACCTCCAGGATTTGATGATGTTCATCATCCTGATTGGGTTTATAGACTAGACAAAGCACTTTATGGTCTGAAACAGGAACCCAGAGCATGGTATGATACTCTCTCTCAATTTCTTCTTTCTAATAAATTTTCTAGGGGAACCATTGATAAGACTTTGTTCATCAAGAGGGTAGACAAGGAACTTTTGCTGGTCCAAATTTATGTCGATGACATCATTTTTGGATCAACAAAACCTTCCTTGTGTGAACAATTTTCTAAATTAATGTCTTCCAAGTTTGAAATGAGTGCTTTAAGTGAACTAAAAACATTTTTAGGACTCCAGGTCAAACAAACCCCCAATGGGACTTTCATTCATCAATCTAAATATGTAAAGGATCTTTTAAATAAATTTGATATGAATGATTGCAAGATACCAATGGTGAGCCTGTAGATCAAACCCTCTACAGGTGTATGATTGGATCTTTGATGTATCTTACTGCATCTAGGCCAAACATCATGTATGCAACATGTGTCTGTGCAAGATACCAATCAGCCCCCTAACTATCCCATTTGTCATTTGCGAAGATGATACTCAGATATCTTAAAGGCACTCCTGTGCTAGGTATCTGGTATCCTGCTAACCAAATTTGTAAGCTTTTTGGTTTTTCAGACAGTGATTATGATGGATGCTCGTTCACAAGAAAGTCTACTTTGGGAGGATGTCAGTTATTTGCAAATTTCTTAGTGTCATGGCAAAGCAAAAAAGCAAACGTCGGTGTCAAATTCAACTGCTGAAGCTGAGTACATTGCAGCAGCCCATTGCACTGCCCAAATCCTTTGGTTGCAATAACAACTGCTGGATTTTGGAATAACTGAACTAAAAACACCTCTCCTAATAGACAGCGAAGCTGCCAAAAATATAATAAAGAATCATGTCTACCATTCAAAAACCAAACACATAGAAATAAGGCATCACTTCATCAGAGACTATTTTGAAAAGGGACTAATTGTCCCTGAACATGTCTCTACAAGTGACCAAATAGCAGATATATTTACCAAACCCTTGGACTCTTCAAATTTTTCTAAGTTTGTGGCCAAGATGAGAATCATAAATATGAGCTAATAAACATGGTTAAGAATGTGTTTCTTAAACCTTTAAATAAATACATAAAAGGATAATCGTCAATGATTATCCTAACAAGGGATATTTGGTAAACCACTGATGAAGCGACCTTGGTCTCTCTCAGTGGTTATCTTATAACACGGATAGGTTCAGTGGTTATTATAACTACTGTTTCATATCTATCCGCGGTTAAAACTTCCGTTTTTACACTATAAACCTTCCGTGGTTAATTTCTCTTCCGACGTCACTTCTTCATCCGAGACTTTTAACCTCTTTACTTATCCATGGTTACTTTCCTTCCGAGGATAAGGTTCTTCTGATGTTAAAAATCTCCTCCTTGGTTAACTTTTATTCTCTATAGTTAACTAATTCTTGAGACTTAAGTCTGATTTGACGGTCACTAATCGCTCTGCAGGAGTAGACCCCCTACAATTAATTGAATTGACCCTCATTAATTGTGCTCACGGCTCGATAATATCCTTGCATTTTACCTTTTTACCCTTCTCTTCTCTAATGACCATTGATATTATTTATATCAGTTGTTACCCTCTTAGGTCCTTCAGTTCTTTCACAATAAATCAACGAAGTTGATTGATCTTCCTTTGATCAAGAACACTCTTCGTTCAACTTTAAATCTGTTGAATGCTGCTCATGGCGAAGGACAACTGCTTGTCAGGCTTGTCGCCTGGTACGACGCACTTACACTGATTCCGTCTGAGCTTGATGCTCATAATGATGGTGTAATAGCATTGGACCAGGCTTCATTCCTTAAAAAGCTTTGTCTGTACTTTAGGGTGTGCATGAACGTACTTCTTTGTCGTTTGTTTCTTCTCTCATGATCACAGGTTTGTCCAAAGGCTAAAAACCCTAAGGTAAAGCTTTTGATATGTTATAAGTAGTGGCAGTTTTTATTTTTGAAACCGCCTTTGTGTGTGAACGGTTAAACTTCCTCATCTCTTTTTCTCTAAAGCAAAGTTTGTACTTACGCTTTGCATTCATAACTTCTTGGTGTTCATCGTTGGAAAAGAAAGATGGCCTTGAAAATCAAGTCGATCCACAACCTCGGAGCTTACCTTGTCAAATCTTCTGAGTACCCTTACTACAACGAAGCAATTGACACTCTGGTAAACTCCTTCATTCATATTGCTCTCATTCTAAACCCTCCTATTTCCGAAGTTGCTCTAAACCAGTTTTGGGCAAACTCATCCTTGGTGATAAAGGATGACTCTTTGGAAAGCATCGCTTCGGTGGTAGCTGGTCAACAAGTCACCGTCACTCCCACAAAAATAAGCGTTGCCCTAAATCTGAACGACACTGAGGCTCCCACCACTGTTTCTCTACAACTTCTCCATAATGCTATTGTTCAGTGTGATTATCAGGGTGACCGGAAAAACAGGACCTTGTACAAAATTTCTTCTACCCTAAGTACAGGTTCTTGTATCACACTATTCTACAGTGTTTGTCTCAAAAGTCGACAAGTGGGGGGAGAAATGCCATATGACACGCAATATGTCATGTATGCAGTTCTGTCCAACGAAAAGGTCAACTTGTCTCAAATAATTTTTGACCATCTGGTACATCACCAGAAAAGTCCCAAGTTTCTGCTGTATCCTTGGTTTGTAATGGCTTGTCTCTTTGCTGACCTTAATAAGGTTTTTCACATTGCTCCTCTTATCACCATCAAGGGCATTGACAAACAGGTGTTCACTAGATTGAACACTGATGCAAGACAAATGGATGACACTAAGGAAACACCCATCCTCGGTGAACCCACATCCACCTCCTCTTCCACACCTGCTCAGCTACCGGCCAAAAGAAAAGCTTCTTCCAAATCCTCTAAACCTAAGAAGCCTAAAAAGACTGTTCAGGAAGATGAGATCCCTGAACATGTCTCTGCACCCACTGGGCAACTGGATACATCTGTTCCATCCTCACAGATGAATCAAGCATCTCCACCCCACCTAGCTCCTCATCAATCCTCTCAACAGGATTATGTTGTACTTCAAAGGGAACCTTCTCTAACCACTGAATGTCACTTGACATTCATATGGCAGTCCACTCTCCCAAGGACATCTATGTTTCTTCCCCACATTTGGCCCTTAAATCTCCTACCCAAGTTCTCCATGATATTGATTCTGTGTTTGAGTAACTTGGTTCTCCTCCCCCTTCTCCAATAGAGGAACAGCCACATCAAACCTTTGCTCAAACTCATCGATCTCCTACCCATGGAGAAGAGGATGAGATCAAGATGTCTAGTCCATCTAGACATCTTGATCATATATTTGGAGCATCCATTTCACATGAGAATCCAGTGGGCTCTCATTTGAATGGATCAGGCAATAAGACTCCTGATATGGCAACAGCCCATGAAGTTCTTGAAACTGAGGCTGGAAATCCCCGGAACCAAGAAAAAGGGGTCCATGACATTCCTGAGATGGAATCAGGTCATTATAAAACTGACTCATTAATCAGAGATTCGGATGATATCCGTAAAAGGATGGACGCATCATATCTTAAAATAAAAGAATTGACGGATTCTGTTGCTCACATTAAGGCTGATGTGACTAAGCTTACTGAGCTTGTCTCAACAGTCTTGAGTAACCAATCCCTGCAACCCCAATCCATCCCCATTCAGGCACATTCCCTTGAAGGTACTTCCAACACTCCACCTACTTCCACTGCCCCCACCTTCTCACCTCAGGTTTTTCAAGAAGTGTTAAACCCACTTGTTACTGCCCAACTTACTACCCTGCTTCAAACCTTTACCCACCAATTCCTCACCACTCAAAAGATCCAACTGGATCTACTGAAAATTTCAGTAGATACCAAAGTCTCCTCCTTACAACATGAAGCCTCTAACCATACCAGATTTCTTGAGTCCCTTACTAGGATTGATCCTCCTTCTCCCTAGTACAAGGAACAGGCTGATGAAGCCAAAAAGAGGGAGAATTAAAGGCTCTTGTCTGCTGCCCAAGCTGCCAAAAAAGCAGAAGACAAACTGAGAAAATGAGGATAAAGCAAATAAGGTTGCAAAATCAAGAGGCACTCCTCAAAGCAGCATTGGATCAATAGTTCCAAACTGAAGCTGCTAAGGCTAGCTCAGAGCAAAAGCAAAGGGAAGTTGAAGCTCAAATAAACACTTGAACATCTGGAGTATCCAGAATACCCAAACCCTCTAATTCAGATCCCACTGAGCAAATAAAGCCCACAGCCACTGCCCCATCTTCTTTTGCCTCAACAACTCAGGACATACCAATTCCAACTGGTTCTGTCCAATCTGAGCACAACCCCATCCATCCTAAACATGTCTCTCCAACCATATTCATACCCTCTTCACTCATACACACAAATAAAGAAACCTCACCCACTCTTTCTCCAAACTCTACCTCTCAAACCCTCCTAGAACTATCTTCCCTTCCTACACTCTCAATGCCTCCAAAATTGGCCAAAAACCAACACCAATAATCACTCAGTCTTTCTCAAGAAGACAAAAGAGTATGGTCAGAAAAACCAAATCACTCAATAACCTATCTCATAAACCATTAACCCCTGCTCAAGAACCCACCTCAGGCTTAAATGATAGTCAACCCATTGCCTCTCTTGTTTCAAGAAAGAGAAGGCTCACATTAGCTGATGAGGATGAGTCTGATCTTCCAAACACCACCACAGCTCTGTCACACCCCCAAATTCCTACTCGTGGTGTCAGTCCACGTGGGTATGACGTGGCCAGAATCACAGCTCAAGGTCATATAGAACAACTCTATATGCGTTTTCAAATACACTGTTTGACATAAAGTAATAAAATAGTTTGCAGCGGAAATTAAGTAGTATTGCAGCGGAAATAATAAGTTTAGTACAAATGCAGCGGAATCATAATGCATCAAACACTACATAGTGTATTACAATACATAAATAAAAATTGTTTGTTCATAGATCAAAATATAAAATGCGCATAATCCTATGCTCGTTCCCTATGTGCATCCTAATCTCCAATAGCATGTCAGTTACCTAAGAATACAAGTTTAAAAAGTGTCAACACAATGGTTGGTGAGTTCACAGGTTTTGATAAATACATATAATAAGAAAACGTGTGTCATGTTGTTTATCATGATGTTAGTACCGAGCCCTAGGCTCCAAGTGTCAGTGCGTCACTACCGAACTAGACTTGTTTGTCCTTGCCTCCGCTATGTCTCGTATACATAGCAAGTTAGGTCAGAGTTTCACGGGTTATGACATCCAATCAATATTGTGCCCCGTGGGGTTAGTCACACCCAAACGGATCCATTCAAACCTACCACGTTGTTCGTACATTAACGGTAAGACTTTGTGAGGGCTTGTTACGAGTTCAACACTTAATGTTTGTCTAATAAACCAGCATACACAATAAAATGTTTGTACAGTAATAGATGTTTGACTCGATGCAACTAGTATTCTCCCCCTATTTGAAAAGTTTGAAAAGGGTAAAGAGGGGCCGTAAACTCACCTTAGTGATCGTGTGATAAAACAAGCGTAAGCTCCTAGAGTAGAAAGCGCGTCGGTCACCGGCTACCTATATTGTATACCATACGTGAATTTGTGTGAGTTTGTGTAAGTGACCGTGCTCGTGTTCGTGTTAGTGCTTGTGTTTGTGCCCAACAACCCTCGGTTGTTCATGTTTGTCCGTCTCGGTCCACAATGACCGTGTTTGCTCATGTTGGTCCACATTGACCGTGTTTGACCAAAGTTGACTGTGTCAAGTCAACGACCCGTTGGTGAACACTGTGTTGGTTGTGAATCGTGTAACATTCGTGTAAGTGCTCGTCGTGTGCAAGACACGCAAGTCGCGTCTATGGACAACTTACTATTTATAGTAAGTTTCCATTTATGGCAAGTTTCACAAAACATATCATTTTACAATTCTAGCATGCTCGTTAGTCCTACGTGATCATGTTAACACATAGCACGTGATCATACAAAATCATATAAGTCATTTATGTCATGTTGGCACTCAAAAGTTTCCTAAAATGGAAAGTTTCCATTTCTAGCATATGCGATATCGGAAACCATCTAACTTAGCATACAATCATCATGTTAACACATAATAAACCATATAGCATGCTCAAATCATACAAAACATTCGTAAGTCGGTTTTTGTAAAAATAAAGTTACTATAAATAGTAACTATGACTATTATCATACAAATGACCATTCTAGTAAATCCTAAGCCATTTTTATAATACATAACATCATATTATGACATGTAACATCATCTAGACATGCTAACATAGCCCAAATCATCACCTATCATTATTTTGACCCGAAAAGTTACTAAATATAGTAACTATGTCAAAAATGATCATGACCAACTTCAAAATCTCATTCTAAACATCAATATAATCCTAAATACATCTTTATAGCAAACTCATAAGCATGCATGTTACCAATATCATCTATTTCACCATCTTGTAACTCAAAAGTTACTAAAAATAGCAAGTTTGCTATATAATCATATTTTAACTATAAATATCATAATATAATCTTGCAAAAGCACTTAAACATTATCAATAATCATCTCCATATAAACAAAATCATCTAGAACTCTTTAGATCATACATGCATGGCATTATCTCATCATTTTAAGCATAAAGACAAATGTACAACATCTTGGATCGTCATGAATCATTACAATAACACTTTAGACCATAAAATATAATGGATTTAACAACAAACCCATATTCAAAGTAAGGAAAATTCATGCATGTATAGCACTTGTGCTTGCATGTGTAATTTAACTCATGCATGTGTGTGTAATAGTGATATTAGGCTACAAGGGGTGTGTGACTACCTTCCAATGCTTCCCAATCCTTGAGATGATGATTCTACAGCCCTGAGATCTTCTAGACAGCAGGTTCTTCGATTAACAAGTAGTTGGTTGTGGTGGTTTGAGCTCCAACACCTCTTGCAAGCTCCCTTGAGACTTCTTCAAGCTTCAAAGCTTCAACTTAGGCATTCAATAGCTGTTAGGATAAGTTGTAGGGGGTTCTAAACCAGTTATGGTCGAGATAAGGCATGTAGAAATGAGTATAATGATGAAATGTGATAGCATAGGCAGAATTGCCTTGGTTTTATAAAGATATTGTCGACTGGGCGGCGTCGCGTACCGCTGAGAGGGTCAAAGATTCTCTAAGCGTACCGCGATGGATTTCGGGATTCAAATTCTCCCGAAACTCGTCGCGTACCGCTGTGAGGCTTCTTATGGGCCATCGCGTACCGCGATGGGCCCCTGAAGAGCCCAATAAGCCTAATTTCAATGGTTTGATCCGTTCGTCGTCGTTTTCACGATTACGAACTATCATTTGGCCTCGTTGATCTTCCAGTTCAATGTTTGAGCGTTTTGTGAGGTTTCGAGTGTTGTGTTACACGATGCGATAAACGTTCACCAACGTTCGTGTGTTTTGACACGTGCGTGCGGTTTCTCGATAATTCCTCGATTTATCTTGTTGTGTGTCAGTGTCCGTACTGTCGTGCCACGTGTCATACTAAATTAAACTAATTCTAGTGCCACGTGTACAAATGGCATTTAAATAAACATTTAAATAATCAACAAGCTGACCTTGAAATTGTGGGGTGTCACAAGCTCCCTCACCAATAATATCAGCAGATGCTGAGAAACCACAAACCTCTTTAATAAAGGAATCCTACTCACCTGTTAGGACCTTCCCTTCTGATGAAGACCTTCGTAAGATAAAGAATAAAGAAATGGAGAAGGAAAACTTGATTCTGGCTGGTCTAGAAGCCACTGGACTCTCAGGAAATAAGCTGGTAAGGACCTATCAAGAACAAATAGCCAGATTGGATCAGCAGCAAGATAAAGCCTATCAGGCTGAGAGGGAGCAACTGATCAAGTATTTGTTGGATGAAGGGAAGTACAAGGTTGAAAACTTCAGCAACTGGGATATCACTAGCCTCAGAAATGAAGCTGAAGTTCTATCCAAAAGAATAAAAGCTGAAGTTAAGAAGAAAAAGACTGTTGAGCAGAGGAAAAGAATAAAGCACATCCTCATCCAAAATCAATGGGGACCAAAGAATACAATAACAAGATGGAGAGATGATGTTCTGTTTGATGAATGGTCAAAGTTCAAAAGAGAGAACAAAGATCACCCTGAGCCTTGGAAAGAAGTCACTTCTCCTTCTCTTTCTCTAGTGACTCAGCTCAAGGATGCCAACCCAAGAACAATGCTTGATTATTTGCTAAATTCACCTATGGGAAGCCTAGGTGCTGGGTCTGCAGAATCTCCATCTGCTGTCAAATTTAGACCCTGGGTTAATGTTAATAAGGAAATCCTTCCTGATCTTCTGATGAACTATGAGCCTCATCAGCATGCTGTAGTAAAGAAGGTACTTGATTCAAATGATCAAGTGATAAGGAGAGAAATAATACATTGGCCAGCTGGAGCTCCTCTTCCTTTGGGTCTACTTTCTAAATCCCAGCCTCCTCAGATAAAAAACTCAAGAATAAGAAAAAAGAGATGGTTCTATGACTTTGTCTCCAAGAGTATGGCCATTGAAAGATATAATGGCTCAAGAACTTTCTTCTCAAATTGGGATGAGATTCTCACCCTACCAACTGATGATCTGAAGGAACTGCAGCACAAGACTCTGGACAATGCTGATACAGAGTATGAAGTTTTGAACTATGTTCAAACTCTTAGGAATAAAATTGGTCTGGCTTTAAAACAAAATAAATAGGTTTTGGCTTCATCAGTCCAGAGGGAGATTGTTGGAAAATAAGGACTGATGAGCAAAACCACTGAAGCCAGACACTTGAATAAAACCATGGAATGACAAGCCGCGGATGCTTCTCTTCCGATTGAAGAACTGCTTCAGCATCGGAAGACCAACAGCGGAAGCTTCGCCAAAAAGAACTACCGCTAAACTTATCTACCTCAGAAGACATTAGTTGATCATGACATCTTCGGAAGACAACCATTGCATCGGAAGAAGTCAAATGACTCGGAAGACAATCTCCTATTCCGAAATAACTGATTAATTAATCAGCTTCCGATGATCATCTTCCGAAAGAATAACCACTGAACCCCTGTACAACTACTTCATCCTCGGAAGACCTGAAGACTCCTGAAGACTCTACTTTCCATTGTTGTTGACCTTGTATTTGTACTAGTATGTTGTTTCAGTGTCTGTAACAATGTCAGCTATTTATCTTATTATTTCTTGTCTTGTATCTCAGAATGTTTGGGTATTTAAGTCCTAACATTCTCTGAATAATTGAATTACTTCCCCCAAAATTCCTTGTGCTTTCTATATGTTCTCTTCTCTCTTTCTAAGAAAGAAAACTAAACAACGAAAATAACCTTGTGCAAAACTTTAGAGGGAGCTAAAACCAAATCTTTGACTAAGTGTCTAAAGCCTTTTTCCTGGTTAAACAGCTACTTCTCGAGGTTTCTGTAGTTCAACAATATAGAATCAAGTGTTTAGTTTCCCCGTACCATGTGCACATGTACCTGCTTCCCTACCGGAATCCCATTCCGCATAGTTTCAAAGTCTTAAGCATTTCAAGTATTTTAGTTTCAAAGTATACAAGTTTTCTGAGAGTTTAAGTGTTTGAGCATTTGAAGAATATAGTTTACAAAAGCATTCAAGAATCATAGCATATAGTTTCAAAAGTATTCAAGTATCATAAGCTTCAAGTATTTAGAATCATAAGTTTAAAGCATTTGAGTATGATAGTATAGAATATTAGTATCAAGAATAAGTATGAAAGCTTTAAGAAAAATTTAAATATTCATTTGAAATATTTAAACATGTTTCTCAGTCTCGAAGTAAAACAAAAAAGTTTGGAAAAGGACAAATGAACTCACCTATGTTGTAGTATGCTTGAACAACTAAGTATTAGATATGTGTACGCTCGTACTTTGTAGATTATGTAGCTTCAATACCTCAAATTAGATTATCCAAGGCTCGATTTCTTTGTCTTTTCACGATCTACGCATTGCTACGGTCGTTTTGACACCAAATTCGTCCAATTTGGTGCAAGCTTGAGTAAGATAGAGAGGTTTTATTGTGAGAAAAAGTTAGAGAGAGAGTGATAACGGGTGTAGAGAGAGAAATGGGTTGGTGTGGTTCATTTAATGGCATTTATGGTCATTTTATCATTTTTAAACATTCAGGTGTGTTCGGCTTCGTTCGGGTTCGCCGATTTCGCGTAAATGCGTCGATTACGGATTTCTCGTAACGAAACTTTACGATCTTTTTAAATAGAGTTTTATAAATTAGTTTAGGTTGTAATTCCTAATAAATTAACTAAATATATTTGTTTATTTTTAACATTCCAAAAACATTTAACTTAACTATTTCATCGAATCGTACGGTTTTCGCGCGTATTCGTACCCATCGTCATCCGTACGAACACGACGACAACTGTACTCTTCGATTTGATTTTCTAATTATTGGACATCATTCAGAACGTTAAACCCATAGATATATTCGTACAAACCGTCACCCACACAAATAATCCGTCAGTTTAATGTTCACATAACGATATCCGTTATTGTTTTGTTATAATCATTCTCACATACGTTTACACATAATAATCCTAAACTAGCATACACTGAATAATTTCATGTTTTCAGACATAAATCTGACTGTTAAACCATTCCATAGTTTCCACAGTGTTTCTGAAATAGTTTCATAAGCATTTAACATTGATCTTACATAATAAGTATTACACAAAGTTTCATACTAGAGTCTACTGTACATGCTACTGTTCCAAACTACTGTTCAGACACTGATGTTACTGTATCGAATAGTGATGCAGGAGGTAAGAATGTGAGGTTTTGTTTATAACACCATTTGTCCTTCACATTTTAAGTATTTACAATCAGCTATAAATTTCTTTGCTTAAGAATGTTTCTTTTGGAGTTTTACACTTATGGCACTTCCATATTCCAACTTTGCTATTTTGTGTTTTAACCCTCCTAAACTTTTTATATAAATCTTTGTCAAATATTTAGAACCTATTATATCTATAACAAGTTTATGGATGTATATCTAACTTATAATATTTGATTTAAAATAATATTAAGTTTTATTTTTCACATATATTTAGATTTTTTTTCAAACATATGTAATATATATACACACACGTGTGTCAGTGTGTATAAATGTATATATTTTTTATCCTTATTGATATGTATATATTTGTGAATTAAAATTTTTAAAATATTCTATAATTTTGGTTCATAATAATTTCGATATGATTTTATTTTATATTTGGTTAATGAAAACCCTAATGGTTACAACATGTCCATGGATTCGATTAAAAGCAAATAATAACCAAGAACACGCATAAAAGAACATGAAAAGCACCTTCCGAGCACTCGTATGTGCGATCTAAACCTCCCCTAAGCATCTGATTTGATCCCAATCCTTCAAATTTGTCAAATATATGTTCTTCAATAGTTCCAGCCATTCTAGGTGGAATTCTCTTAATTTAGGGTTTCAAAAAGTATTTATAGGTCATTTTAGGGTAAAGGGTAGTGACAGGGGTCCATGGGCTACTAACTGGGTCCAAAATGGACGCCCAGAATGTCGAACAAAGGCCCATAGACCTAGTCAAAGGTTTAGTCAACGCGGACAAAGGTCCAAAGGCCTGGGCAATGCATGTTGAATCCAAGAGGAGGGGTTTGCGGGTCTTTGGATCAGGTCTAGAGCGAATAAATGGGTCAAGTGTGGGTCAAAGCTGATCCATGGCTTTTTAGGGCTGATTTTGCACTCCAAGGGGCTACCATGTGTTAACTTTGCTTGAATTGCATTTTCACCATCTAGACTTCCTGAAATATATTTTTAACCGTTGAAACTTCCTGAAATGTCACTTCCAAAGGCTGGTCAACGCATGTTGGGTCCAAGAAGAGGGGTTTGCGGGTCTTTGGATCGAGTCTGGAGTGGGCAAATGGGTCAGGCGTGGGTCAAAGCTGATCCATGGCTTTTTAGGGCTGATGTGGCACTCCTGGGGGCTACCATGTGTTAGCATCGCCTGAACTGCATTTTCACCCTCTAGACTTCCTGAAATAAAAATAAAAATAAGTAAAATCTAATTAAATAATACAAAATAAATACAAAAAACCGAGTAAAATAGGACATTGAAAAAGTAGCTTTTATAATTTTTGTGGTTTATGAATTATACTAGAAAAATAAGAATAGAAAACATTAATACAAAATTACAGGAAAAAATTATAACATAGAACGGTAATTTAAGTTTATTTAATTTAGAGAAACAAATAAATTTCAGTGACTTAATTGAAACATTTAACAGACTTGATTAAATTCTCTGTTATTTTCCAAAAGAATATAAATAATATTTTATTGTTTATTATGATAATTTTAAAATAGATGTGAATATTTAAAAAGAAAAATAGATGGAAAAATTAGAAAAGGCTCTAAAATTATACCATGTGTCTTCTAGGATTTTTATTTATTAGATATAAATGTATAATAGGTAGGTTTATAAACTAGTGATCAATTAAAAAATAAACCGGTTTTGTTAACCCTAAAAAATAGCTAGCAATGTTTTCTCAATTGTGTTAACAGTTTGTGGGACTAAAAAGCGACGTGTTACAACTCTTGAACCCTTTTTACAACTAGGAACCAAATTGGTCAATTTATTTATTCAACCTTCTCTAAAAATTTCATTTGCTAATATATTTAATATTTATACTATTTATTACTTTATCCGGTTATTGTAGTTTTTAAAATAAGTATTAGATTTACTATTAGATAAAAATACTAAGGACTTAAGTTGAGCTATAATAGCTTAAGCTTAGATTTTTATCTTAACTGTAC